>CM053244.1:8920084-9255340 GCA_028583405.1 Pogonophryne albipinna
TGTGGGGGGATCATCTGCAGTGGGGGGATCATCTGCAGCGGGTGGATCATCTGCAGCGGGTGGATCATCTGCAGTGGTTGAATGATCTCGAGCGGCAGAATACAACTCAGGGTTTGGCCTGTCTGACACCATGGGTGGCTCAAACTCTGCATCAGGGAAGATACCTCGATTGTATAGGTAGATCACTGTGGACCTGAATCCAGAAATGACATTTCGTGGTGTCATTGCTGACAGGAAAGCCTCATATACACATCCGGCAATATTGTATATTGAGGCTGTTTTGCCTGGGTTGGATCTCATCCACCCATCGAGAGCTTTATTATAGTAGGTCTTGAATGGACCATACACGGTCTTGTCCAGAGGCTGCAAGCGATGGGATGTGTGAGGTGGAATGGTGAGAAGAACAATACCGTTGCTCTTCGCTATATCGACTGCCCTTAGGGAGATATGAGCCTCATGGTTATCAAGGATGAGTAGAATGGGATGGTCAGGGGAGCAGTTAGAATGCTGAACGAGATGTTCGAGGAACAAAGTGAAGGTCTCTTCATTGATCCATCCTGATCTGGTGGAGGTACCAATAGATCCTGAAGGTGCTCCTATGATAAAGTGGTCTTTATATCTAGCCCTTGGGAAGATGAACATTGGAGGTGCTGCATTCCCAGCAGCGTTGATCGCACACACAATAGTCACCAGCTCTCCTCTCTCAGCTGATGTGATGGCGCCCACTTGCTTTTTCCCTTTCTCTGTGACAACCTGCTTTGGGTTCTGCACTGTAGTGACACCAGTTTCATCAACATTGTAAATCCTATTTGGAGGGAATTTATGCCTGTAAATCAAAGAGAGGACATTAAATAAACAGATCAGAATAATTAAACCTAACAGGTAGGCTAACGAAAAATTATTTGCAACAAAATAGCAATAAATAGATATGAAAATGCGGCTAGTAACACATGCAATGCACTATGAATGTTATCAAAAGTAAATTCTGTCACCTGTCCATCACTTTGCCCAGATTGTCAAAGAATTCCCCCACTGTAGTTTTATTGAAGGCTGTAGCCCTTCTCATGGATGTTGCTTCAGGCATACGACAGGAAAGATGGTGGCGTGCCGTAAAGTTTGAACCAATCTCGACCTATAAAATACCATTAATTTTTTCAAGATAGGCCTACTGTATTTAGCTACACAACATCATTTAGCCTTAGTTGACATACTACATCATGTTTTCTCTTACACCCCTACCTGCACAACTACTCTCCACCCAGTTGTTGGGGACAGGTATGTTGTTTCTGTCTGCCAGTTCAAATGCCAGTTCACGGCATTTCCTTGGAGTAAGGCAATGGAACTGGTCAGCCAGTTTTTTTATGTGGACTGCAAGCCCCTTCTCTATCTCCTCTGTGAAGACTCTCTTTGCCTGTGCTGTCCAACTGTACCCTACTGTTTCCTTTTCCTCTTTCTTTTTAATGTATCTGTGTAGGGTTGTCCTGTCAATGTCTCTCTCTTTGGCCACTGCTCTAATGGATTTTCCACGTTTGACCCATAGACTGTATATATAAATGGATGTAGTGTCCGTGACGTCACCCATAGGATTCTGCAGAGTTGCAGAGAAGCCCTTAGTAGGCGGAGTCGGCCACTAACGGCTCGACTGTGACGTCAGAGTCTAATCCCGCCTGCTCCAAATAAGGGCAAAGAGGCGGAGCCGAGGCGGGACCTGCTGCCTCCGAACTGGAAGTAAACAGAGCTAGCTCAGGCTAAGAAGCTAAGCTAACATGAAATACATGCATACCGAGTTACTGCTAACAGTGTAGTTCCCCTATATAAACGTTACATTCATAATCAAATGAGACAATCTGCAAGAGAATTAGCTATATTTTGTTATTCTTAATGCTTGTCATTCACACGTTGAGAAAAGACGGACTCCACCGCCCGGACCTAACGGAGCCGCAGTGGGCTAGCTCCGGGACGCCGGCTGGAGCTAGCCCCCTGCGGCTCCGTTAGCTCCGGCGGCCACCACTGGGATAATTGGGTCCCGTTTAGCATTATGGGCGTCATAGCCATAGACTATAAAAGTCTTACCCAAGGCTGAATCATAAACTAAAATGTATATGTATGTATAAAGGGTTACGTCCTTAGCTGGCTAATAAGTAGCAAGCTAAGCTACCAAGCACACAAACACCTGCGAACGGGGTTAACATGTATAATATTATAATTTTAGACTTCTTGGAAGTTCTGTTAGTACATTCAAGCGCACAGCACAACATTTTAATTGTCTGGTATTTGTAACAATATTCCCTAAAAGGCACAATCACCACGAACACGGCTAAAGGGTCAAGTACAGTAACTAGAACTAACTAACGTTGTAGCCTCTATGGTTGTAGCCTAGCAGAGTGGACAAGTTGCTGTTAGCTGACAGTGAGGCATGTACATGTCCATCAAAGTGACCACGCCCTAATTTATGCAAAAGCTTTAAGGCTTAATATTAATTAAACAGATGAGTTGAGAAAAAATTCACCCCCCACACAGTAGTCATGAAGGGGGAATCTAACTATACAGAGAATATGGTTTTTTTAACCACGATGTAAACATGTTTATTTCTGCTGTAAAGTTGGGCATTTTAACATGGGGGTCTTTGGAAATTGCTCCCTTCTGCAGCCTGCTCCTACTGGCCACTAGATGAACTGCAGTGTGTGGCACTTCCGTATTGGCTTCCCGGCTTTTCCCCAGAGTTTGCCGCTTGGTTTGACCTCATCGGCTGCTCTTCATCTTCTCAAGGGGTGTCGAGCCCCAGCTTGTCTTTCGGTTGTATGTTCTTGGCATGATGGCTTTTCTACACTGTTTAAAATCTGTTGTTTAATAATACATTAAAGTTCAATTTAAGACTGTTTACACTTAACTCAATTTTTGCCTCATGGTGGGGTTACCCCAAGGCCCATGGTTCACTTTACCCCATAGCCAGCATTTTAGAAAAAATAGCCTAGCTTAAAAATTCAGAGTCATCTTTAGCTTAATGATTCATATGTGACCCGCTCTATCGAAATCAGTCGGAAGTCGCAACGGCTCATTTAAAAAATAAACGTGGATTTACGTAAAAAAACTATTTTTTCGGGGTTCGGGTGTTTTGTTTGATTTTAAACAAAGTCTTGGCTTTCAGAATATGAAACTTTTATTTCCAAAATCACACGATAAATACAATTTTGAAGCTTGTAAAGAGACGAAGACAGGCACCTCTCACTCGCAATCTGCTCTTCCGCAGCGCCGCCGCCCCCCCCCTCCCTCCGGCTGAAATTATGAATGTAAGAGTATAATAATCATAGATAACACGGCAGGGTCCGTTACAGTTTGTTTTCATCTGATTTCAATTAAACAAAGTCTTGGCTTTCAGAATATTAAACTTGTTTCGGCAAATTCAGATGATAAATACAACTTTGAAGCTTGTAACGGCATAATTACAAGCGGAGAACGGAGTAACTTAACGTTACAGCAGGCATAACAACAGCCGGTGTTTCTCGTGAGTGTTTTCCCCGGGAAACAAACACAATACACACAAACGCAAAATTACACAAACACACACACACACACACACACGTATACACACACACTCGCGAGCTTCCCCTCCAAACGAAAATATCTTCCGTCCGTAGTATTTTGATCATTTGCTCCACTAATAATCAATCAGATCGATGGATTCCAGAGAAGAGGAAACTTTGAAGGCCTTTTTCTCAAAATGATGACTCGGTGACAGTCATTATATAATGTGACATATTTCGCTTAATATTTGGAGTACAAAAACAATCCTGATATCATTAGAAAGCTAGGAATATCCTCTTTCCAACAGTGTATACAACTCAAAATGTGTCTTCGGGTCAATGCGACTGATTTCGATGGAGCAGGTCACTATGGTTTAATACGCTGCTAACACATCAACATATACAATATAAGTGTTTAAACCTGGATACATTTTTTTTGACATGACAGCCGATATAGCTGACATCTAGAAAATGTACTTTGACAAGCAAAAAACGTTTTTTTGTAAAAATGTTTACTTACCAGACCTCAATGAGCATCTCTCTTTCACAGGCAAGGAGAAATGGGAGGAGCTTGGATCATTTCTGGTCACATGATTGCAACTATAAGGCGTTGCCAAGTTACAGGGGGTGGTTCAATTTACCCACTTGCTCAACTTACCCCTCTCTCCCCTACGCTGCTCTTCAACACTACTGTGACGTTAGCTGTCTGCATCGTCGAGCATAGCGAATTTAAATCAACAATATCAATGCATACAGTTACCTAACTAGCAAACTAACTAATGTACGAGGATGAACTTATTTGACCAACCTCACACAGAAGCCGTTTGTTCTACTGTATAATCCTTCTTAATGTTTTACACTTCTCTAATATGTTGTAACTTGTATGCTACGGATAGCATCGTTAGCACAGATGTAGCTTAGCTGAATAAAAAGACCAGTAAGAAATAAAGTGCTTGAATTTCACTTACCGAAGAAACTGCATTCAGGGACGGTCTGTTTTAACCGCAGAGCCATAAGATAAGTCCGATATTTAAATGAAGAATACCCCACCAGGCACCAACACAACAAACACATCAACAAGTTCAAGTTGTGTTCCCCGGATCAGCCTCGCAGTTGAGCCCCTGTAGCATCCTGGAGTTTACTGAGCTAATGGAGCTACTAGCAGAGAGACAGAAAGCTAGAAGCAGCACTCACTGCAGAGACCTGTCACTCAAGGTGACCACGCCCTCATTTATGCAAACACTTTAAGACCTAATATAACTAAAAGGGTTGTGTTATAAAACAATTCACTCCCCACACAGTTGTCATGAAGGGGGAATCTAACCATACAGAGAATATGTTTTTTTGAACCACGATGTAAACATGTTTATTTCTGCTGTAAAGTTGGTCATTTTAAAATGGGGGGTCTATGAAAATTGCTCCCTTCTGCAGACTGCTCCTACTGGCCACTAGATGAACTGCAGTTTGAGGCACTTCCTTATTGGCCTCCCGGCTATGCCCAAGAGTTTGCCGCTTGTCCAAAACACACGAAGTGTTCAGGTAGTCGTCTCGGTGTCCTCCTCAAGTAGTTCAAACAGGTCCGAGTGGAGAGGGGCGGCGGTCACGTCCTCTGTCTCAGTGCAGTGTGCAAAGAGGTGCACTTTCCACTGTTACTGGGCAGAATGCAACAAACTTTCCCGAATACAAAAAGCCTCCCATTCACATTTCACACGGTATAAAAATAAAACGACTGTCATTTTTGCTTGAAAATGAACATACACTTGTTCATATCATCATATCCATTATAACGGTGAATTCATTGATTTACTTGAGCACAATATAATGATCAGTGAAATTAAATGAAATATTCTAAACGGCACTGAGCATTATAGCAAGGTTTTTGAACTTATTTTTAAATAATTCAACTCAAAGAAAATGAGTCTGGAACTGGAATCATAATAACTATGCTTAAAACTCAATCCTTCAAATATTAACACACAGGAATGTATAAAACCACACATATATTAGTGATAACATGATGCAACTCACCTCTTATAGATCAGGTGTCATTAAGATGAATATAATCTTCAATTCTCCACAATATGCAAGCTTAACCCACCACGATTCATCATCCATGTGTTCTTTGTAGGGTAAGTCGTGCTCATTTGCAAATGCAACAAGTTCGTCGCGGAGCTCGTAGACACGGGACAGCACCTTGCCCCATGACAGCCAGCGGACCTCCGTGTGCAGTAAAAGGCCATGGTGCTCATTGCACAATGTGCTGAACAACCGCGACTTCAGCGGACGGGACTTGATGTAGTTCACTATTTTCACAGCTTGTTCTAATACTGCAGTGAGGTCTGGTGGCATAGCTTTGGCGACAAGGGCTTCTCGGTGTAACATGCAGTGGGTTATCTGTACATCGGGATTTACCTGTCTCACTTTATTTACAAAGCCTTTCACCCTCCCCGTCATTGAGGCAGCCCCGTCGGTGCAAATGCTGTGGCACATCCCCCAGTTTAGACCCTGTTCTGTCAGGCAATCAGCTGTGGTCTTGTACATTTCCTCTCCGGTTGCATGTGTGTGTAACTCTTTGCAAAAAAAGAAGTTCTCCTCAATGGATTCTCCGTCAACATATCTCACGTTGGCAATGAGTTGACAGTGGCCACTTATGTCTGTTGAAGTTTGTCAGTGCAATTTTTCCAGTCATTTAGTCCACTGCTGATTAGTTGGTACTCTTTTTGGGAGAACAGCTTGCAGCAAAAGCAGTAAATACTTTTGTTTTTCTTGGAATACACAACCCAGCTCCTCTTGATTGTCTCTCCATTCACTAATCTTCTATAAAAGTAGTGATGATGGCAACTTCTCCCGTCCTCCTTTTTAGGAAAAGTGAAGTCGGATTTTAAATGATATGGCCCTCGTCTGACTAACTCCATCCTCACTGTATCACTCAGTGCTGGCCAGTCAGCAGGATCTGAGGGGGCTGCAATGGTGGACTCACATACTGTGCTCGTTATTACTTCACCTGCAGGCAGGCAATCCAAACATGCAAAGAAGTTATTCATGCTTCAGTTTTCATTATTTATCATAATAATAACAATAGTAATAATAATGACAAAAAAGTAGTGTATTAACGATTACACAGAGACCATAAATGTTTGGCAAAACTTACATTCTTCAGAGTGTGATGTACATGGGAGATCAGATGTTCCTTCTCCAGCAATTGGGGGCTTTTTGAGGTATTTCTCAAGTGCAGCTGGAACATTATAGGGTAGATATTAGCACATTACAAGCAAAAACATGTATATACAGTCAGGCAAAAATAACTGCTGCAATCTGACTCAGCTGTAAGTTGGCCTATATAAAAGTTAGGTCTGGACTTTGAATCAGGGGGTAGCAAGTTCGAGTCCCACTGCAGTCAGTATGTCGTTGTGTCCCTGGGCAAGACACTTCACCCCAAATTGCTCCTGTGGGGATTATCCACAGTACTGAATGTATGTAAGTCGCTTTGGATAAAAGCAACTAACAAATGACATGTAATGTACATAATAATAGATTTAATTTGTTAGCGCTTTTACAGGTGCTCAAAGACGCTTTACAGATATAGTGAAGGGAAAAGGAAGGAACAACAAATAAATATATAGTTAAAGTTAAAGTCAAATAATACAAAAACAATCACACATTAAAAGCCAGATTGAAGAGGTGAGTTTTTTGTGAGTTTTGTGAAGGTGGTGAGGTCAGTGCAGTCTCTGATGGGTTGGGGGAGTGAGTTCCAGAGGGAGGGGCAGCGACGGAGAAGGCTCTGTCCCCCCAGGTCCGGTGATTGGTGCGGGTGGGGATGGATAGGAGGTTGGCTTCTGATGAGCGGAGGAAGGGGCGTGGTGGTGCAGCAGGTCTGTGAGGTAGGGGGGGGCCTGATTGTTGAGGGCTTTGTGAGTAATGAGGAGGACTTTGAAGTTGATTCTTTGACGGACGGGGAGCCAGTGGAGGTTCTGGAGGATGGGAGTGATGTGGTCTCGGGAGCGGGTGACGAGGCGGGCAGCAGAGTTCTGGATATGTTGGAGTTTATTGAGGAGGTTGGATGGTATGCCGTAGAGCAGGGGTGCCCAACCAGTCGATGTGTCTAAAATATAACAACAATATTCTGTTTTATCGTTAATGTCCTATAACATAATCTTCCTGTGCCAGAATAATGCACTTGAACGCATCAAAGCTTTGTGATTGGCCGGCGTGACCCCATGTGTCGGGGCGTGGCTGGTGGGCAGTGGGCACTAGTTCGCTGACGTTGTCCGTGTCAACAGGAGTGACAGTCCGCACACACACACAAGACCGCAATTACGTCAGAAGCAAAAAAGCCCAAAATATATAATTTTCACTCCGAGTGGGAGGATGATTATTTTTGCATCTATTCCAAGTCCATCTGTCTCATCTGCAATGCGAGTGTGGCTTTATCGAAGAAGGGTAATTTAGGAGCGGCATTTCAAAACAGTGCACACACGCTACGAGACGGAATTCCCTCCTAATTCTGCCCTACGCTCCCAAAAGGGAGGGGCCTGAAAGGACAGCTAAATGCACAGCAGTCCATTTTCACCAGGCCCAACAACAAGAGCAAGGCTGCTCCAGAGCATCTTATCGTGTCAGTCACGTTCCAGAGAAACACATGAAGTCTTTCAAAGACGGCGAAGTTGTGAAAGAAGCATTCCTGGAGGCTGCCGACGCGCTTTTGGGGGACAGTAAAATTAACAATAGCATTTCAACAGGTTTTTGATATAATAAAAACTCAAGTTAGATACCGTTATTAATCAGCTGTAAGTTTTAGTTTGTTTGAACTTATTCATTATAATTATTGTACAAAATGGTATAAGAATGCAAACATTCAGATCTGTTCTGTTTAAATTGATTATAGTCTATTATCAATTCAGGTTAATAAACTAGTGTTGCTTGCATCCTATTTTAAAAGGCATTTCTTTTTATACTCTACTAAAATGCTACAAAAAAGGGTTTGATTCTATTAATTTTGTCTTTTTTTTGCACTTTGGCAGCAGATTCCTGTGTAGCTTCAGATCTGAGTTGTCTTATTAGTAGGGCTATCAGTCGATTAAAATATTTAATCGCGATTAATCGCATGATTGTCCATAGTTAATCGCACATTTTTGATCTGTTCTAAATGTACCTTAGGGGAATATTTTTCAAGTTTTTAATACGCAAGTACCATTGTCTTGAAGTGGATTCTAGCAGTTACCGGAAGCCAGGTGACATAAAAATTAATATACCAGAAATACGCTATGGTATGGTACGCACGTGTGTGTGTGTGTGTGTGTGTGTGTGTGTGTGTGTGTGTGTGTGTGTGTGTGTGTGTGTGTGTGTGTGTGTGTGTGTGTGTGTGTGTGTGTGTGTGTGTGTGTGTGTGATGGATCGTTGGAGCTATGTGCAACTCAAGGCATATGCTTGAACGGGAGCTGCCTGGACGCTGCAATCATGTTGCACTATCCGTGCTGAGTGTGCTGACTTTTCGTACAATGTCCCACTGTCTGGCTTCCTGCATAAAGTCAAGTGCTCGGCGCAGTTGTGGCGAAATGTCGCTCCTCTGTTTTCATTTAAACAGCTCCTTATATCCGTTAGCGCAGCTAGCTAGCACCAGATGCTAACAACAACAATGCACGTAAGGTCTCTCTCTCTCGCTCGCTCGGGCCACACATTATTGAAGATTATTATCATCTGATATTTGGGAAGTGTGTTACATTTGAAATGGCAGAAAGTCTTGTTGCAACTTCCAGATATTAAAAGAGGCCCCTTGAGTTTCTCTGGAAATTATCAATAGTAGCAGTTAAGTGAATACTGTTTAAACAATACCTGTGTTTGTGTTTTGTCTTGATTTCTCTGTTTTATCCTTTCATAAATGTGAGGACTAAAACTTGCTCAAACATTCTGGGGTGCTTGGAGTAAACAGGTTGTATTGCTCTGTGGGGGAGGTGTAGGTTTGCAGGGCAGGAGACTAGGTGGGGGAGGATATTCTTCTTAAAGATTTCCAACATGTCAGTGAAGTCTACATACTTTGAATAGTAGATGTGTGTGTTTAATTACTTTGTATTCATAATAAGCAGTCTGTGTAACCAGAAGCTGGAAATATGAGAGTATTAATATGTATTATCTTTGTGAACAAGGGGATATTATTTGGACACAGCTCAGGTCTCTGGAATGTGCAGGAAAGTGTGTGTGTGGAAGTCTATGCAGGAAAGTGAGATAACGGACGCCAGATATATTTTACTACCATCTCAGAGACACTTGTTTATTATCCTGGCTGGCTCGCGCTGATTCGCTAAGAAAAGCCATCTTTTACATCTTCCAATGAGATGACCTGAAAAGATGACCAGCTGACCCAACCCCTCCTGTTTTGTTTTCTGCATGTAAGCCTGTTCTATCTGTTGGTTCTTTCTCTTTTGCTCCTGCCGTCAAGATGAGAAGTTCTCCCGGCATTTGGACCAGAGCAGGGGTTGGGCCTACCCCTTTTGAGAAGTGTATTTGTATTCTTACCGTTTATCATTAAAGCAGATTATTGTTTAACCCCTATCCTGGTTGTTTTGGGTTTTCCTTCTTTTAAAGCAAACTCATATATGATCGGCGCGGAGCAGAGATATCTGCCACAACAATTTGGTGAGACCCCGACGTGATGACGTCATGACGTGAGGACGTGCCGACGTGGTGACGTCATGAGTAAGGTTTTTTAGAGGAAAACACTAGCAGCCAGCGGACGGAGGGAGATGCCTGGAATAATCTGTGACAACTAAAACCAGGATCCTAAAATTGAAAGGTAAAACGGACGCCTGTTTCTATCGAAGGTCTGTAGATTGGCTAAGCTAAATTTTAGAGTTGTCAAAGATATTTCCAAGTGTCATTTACGGTAAAGAATGCAATGCATAGTTTAGTATAGGTAGGTAAAGTTATAAAATAAATAAAGCAACGGTTAAAAGCTTCGTAGATTTTTCAGAATCGTACGGCTGACTCGTTAGCTACACGTGAAGCAGCGAGTATTTCAGCGTCAGGTATTGAGTCTCTGGCGGCTGGAAGGGTATAGAGTCCCTACGCCTAGTGGAGGTATCGAGTCCCCACAGGGTATATTTCGCTGGTGGGAGTCAAGTAGAGTATAAGAGTCTCTATCCGTGACAAAACTGAATAATGCTTTCCAGGGTCATAGGAGCCTGCAATTGTATTATATGTAAAAAATCCAAGAGCAGAAACGCGAACTTCAAAAGCCATTGAAATTAACGGATTTCTCACTGTCTTGTTCTGTGGGGTTAACGCCCATTCTGTTGAAAGAAATATCGCATCTTAAAAGCTGAACAGACAGCGTGGAGGATATATTTATGTGCTTTTGAATAAATAGAATATATTATTGAACATAGAATGGCCTAAGTCAGATAAAGAAATGCGAAGTCATAATGGTAGAATACCATGGGTTTAAGAAAGCCCCCCTTTCTCCACATTTCTGCTCTAATTGCTGTGCAGCAGCCCGGAGCCAGACTGCTTGTTAATGTCTGGAAAATGGCTGCTGAGCGTTGAATTTAAAGCAAGGAGTGAAAGATCAACGACTGATCTGAAGTTGGAGTGAATAACATTGAAAATTAATACATCAATGTGTGATTTGAGGTGGTAGATATTGAAATAAATAAGAAACTATAATGTGTTGTTTTTAGCATAGTTTTTGTGGGACACAGTTACGTCACATTGTGGTTTTAATGAGAAGTTTTGAGAACTGGTTGTTACTTTTGCATTGCATTGTGAATTTCGTGGTATTTGTCATTAACTGAGAATTGTACTTAATCATATTTCAGAGGAATTTAATTACATACAGAAACGTTGAGGGAAAGTAAAAGAGATTTACTGAGTATATGAAGTACATAGAGGTTAAGGTTCGATTCAACTTAAATATGATAGTGGATTATTCCACCTAGATTAGACATAAAAAGAGGATAATTTGTTAAACATTAAATAACAAACTCACTGTAAGAAATATACATTGTAATGTTATTTAGGAGTTGTGTTGATCATACCACAGTGACTCTGAGTTGGTGGTTGTTTAATGTAGATAGGAAACTGAAAACGCAAACAATTCACCACAATTGTGTTTTTAAGTTTGTGAAGAAAGAGTAGAAAGTAAACAGAAGGTTTTGTAAGTTTGTCAGTCAGAGAGAAGCTGTTAAATGTTAAAACACAGAGGTGATTGATGAGAGAAGCTTGTTGACAGGAGCAGGCAGCTGCAGAGAGAGAGAGAGACAGACAGAGAGAAGAGAGAGAGAGACAAGGAACTATGATCAAATGATAGGATAGAATGAGGTGTTGGGAAATTCAGGTTCAGCTCTAAGTGTTATGAACTGGCCTTGTCTGGTTACATTTTTATTGAAGCCAGACTACAAGTCGTATGGTTTAATTTTTATTGAACTCAGTCTCCAAGCAGTGTGGTTTATATCTGCACATGTGTTGAGTGATCCCCTCCCCTTCCCCCACTCACATGAGGCCAGTGCTATACTGCTAAGCTAGTTGGCCAGCAAGTTGGCATACTAGATGGTGAAATAGTTGGAGTAAAGATGTACACGAACAAGGAGTAGATTAAGTTGTTTTGTTTTTCATGCTTTTCACCAAGGCTCATTTGAATTGTTATTATTTTAATGTAGTGTTGTTTTGAGTTATATTTCTAAAACTATAATGTACCCACACGCATGTGGTTTCTTTGTCACAGTTCATTTTAAAGTCAGCCACCTTATGGCTAGATCTCATCTCTGAGAGTCCATTGTGTTAATGTTAAGAGCTCCTTTTGTTCTTCAGGCCACATGAGGTCAAGAGTCATTCTGTTAGACCACAATCTTGTGTAAGACAAATCATTGTTCTTTTGTCACATTTTGAATTACATAAGATTTCATTTTGCTAAATCAATTTATCTATAAATGTTGTAGATGGAGTTTGGTGTTTGCTAACATTTTTAGGAACGAAATAGGCCTACACTTGGGTCAAATTACATTACTGTGATCTGATTAGTGTGCTCTGCAACTTTACAATTGTTGCTAGATAGCAGTGGGATTTTTGAATGCGGAGGGGTTCTTTCATAGTGTGTGGAATATGCGATGCTGGAAACATGTGGGTGTTGAAAAACTTAGTTTGGGTAAATATGTCACAATGGATGAAACGATTATTAGAGGGAGTTTTGTAATATCATTAGTAGACATTAATTGTGTTGTTTGATGGCATTTAACTACTAAGACAGATAGTATGATTAGAAAGAGACGGAGTGGAAAGGGTTGGATTTATTTAACCTCAGTGTGCTAGAATTTCTATAGGTAATGCGTCCCGAGACCTGGACTCTCTCTCTCTGCATGTCAGACGGCTAAGACCCCGATCCGCTTGAGCAATCAAAGGCCTAACCCAACAGGAGACTCCTCCTTCTCAATAGACCAGACAGAGAACCAGAGCTGAACCAACAACAACAATAAGAACTGCATCCAGAACTATCTCCACCTGTGGCATCCAGAACCAAACAGCTTGCTGACAGGCAGAGATCTACTCTCATCAGTCCCTCAAACAGGGCATGAAGTTCCAAGCTGAGCCACAAGATTTGGCACAAGAGCAAAGTGTGGGACATGAGAGCAGAATCCGCCCTCCATAAAGCAGCAGAGAGACTGTGAAGGAGGAGATGAAATGCAAAGCAGTTCAAGAACCGTAGCATGATGGGGGCTGCAGATGTAGCTGGGCAGATGGCTGCCTCAAAGAGTTACAACAGCTGATGGATAAAGGGGAGGAGTCAGAATCAGAGGAGTGGTCGAGCAGAATGTGAGGTGGCCAGGGATCACGGCTTGAGATAAACCAGAGGAGAGGGAAGGGAATCAACGGGAATGAGTGAGTTTACACATAAACACACTTATAAGCGCACATTTAACCTCTTAAGCCCGAGGGTCCCCCCAGTGGACCCCCCCCACAGTTTTTTTACGAGACTATGTCTCAGGGCTTCTTAACATTTATGAAACTATTAATGTTCCATACCCTTTTAACGCTAAGAAACTCCGCTAACTGACAATGTGAACCATTTTTAGCTAAAAGAAACACAAGAGTAATACCAAGCCTTTGAATTAGCATGGAGCGAAAAAATGCTAACTAATGCTAACGGATTTTGCACAGCACTCACGGTAGAAATGCCCTTATTACTTATCGTAACTGCACAAACAAGATATACGATTTAAAGCTGAGACTCCACAGATTCCAGACATATAATATCATCACTGTAGGACCCCGAATTGCGGAGCTATCAGCCAGAAAAGAGAAAGTAAACAACATCCGGTTTAAAAAATATTACAATAATTTCGTCTTACCTTTTTTGATTTGTGATCAAAAGTTGTGTTCACCGGAATAAAAACGCCGCTCAAGGTTAATCCAATGTCTTTGTGTCACGTAGAAATTTTGACTGATAATCCTTCATCATATTTATGGCAATATACTGGGTATAAAATGTTGCCGTCCAGGCGTGCACTTTCAGATATGCTTTGTTCGCTTCTCTATTACGTCCGCTATGGTAATGTTTACGTTGATTTGGGAACTGCCCATCGATTCTATTGGTTCTGATGGTTAAGAAAAAGGTGTAAATCACACGAATCGACCAATGGGTTCCAGAGATATGGTCCTGCGTAAAGTATAAAGAATGCCAGCCAGTTTAAGTACTTTACGCAGGCGGCTTCATTTATTGTTTACTACTAACAGCAGGCATTACAGCAGAACCCAGAGCACACGGAGCACAGAGCGGACAGCAGATAACGGAATTGCAGTTTTATTGCTTATAGATTATCAGAACATTTCAAAGGGGACACAGCCACATTGGATATTAACCTATGGATTAACTACATCATCGTTTTTATCGTTTTAATGCCATTGAAGACCAGTTTAGACCAGGCAAAGAGGAAGGTAAGCCATTAGCCTAGCGCATGCTAGTACCTAGCGCCACTTGTTTTGATGTACGTTTTTGTTGATAACGTCGCAAGTTTGTATCTTTCAGTGTTGAGGTGGGCACCGTTAGATTCTGTGTCTTTACGATCAAAAACGATGTGTTGGATGTGCAGCTAGGATAAGTAATAAGGGAGCTAGGATAAGTAATAAGGGAGCTAGGAGTGATTTTCGGTGCAGTAATAGGTTAGCATTTTTCGCTCGGGGCTAATTCAGATGCTCACTGTTAGCATTGTGTTTTTTTTGAAAAAATAAATGAAAAAGATCAGTTAAATGAGTTTTTTCCCGTTATATGGATATAAAATATTCATAGTTTATTAAATAGTAAGGTTCCTTAGACGTTGTTTCCTGCAAATGACGCGATTTCGGTCCGTGGGGCCTATAAGTGCTATATAAATAAACTTGCCTTGCCTAAGAGGATAACAGAGTATGTTCTTATATTTTATTTTTATTTTTTATTTTTTTCACAACAGTTGTATTTGGATGGAATGAATACCTATAGTGAAAATTCAAAGTAATAAAATGATTTTTACAGTGAAAAAGTTCAAATGGAACTGATGGTTCCCAAATTACCCAGAGGTGAGTCCGCCTGGACTTTATTTTTCTAAACCTCTCTAAAAAGGTCAAATTTACTTGTTTTGCATCAATCTTGATACAGGGTACTTATTATATGTTATAGTTTGGATTCCTAAAGCTTTTAGTCTACTAACCCATCATTCAAGGGTGGTTTTTACTATAAGTAATGTTTTTTTTTTAGGCGGACATTAGAATTTACATGTTTTTACTATGTTCCATCTGAATTTACTTTAAAATAAAAACATCTGTATTGATTCTGACACTTCTACATCCAACTCACAGATGTAACCTTGCTTTGAGAGAAAAGATGATTAATTTACCCCTTTTAGAAGTGACGATATAGTCTTTGTTGTGTTAGTGGCATTTTCGAGCCTGAAACCTGAAAAACAGGCTCAGGGCTTAAGAGGTTAAAGAACTTGAATTGACTTGATAAATAAGTGAAGATAAAAAGTTGTATTAACCATGAATTAATCAATTGGTAAATTAAAAATAGCAGTAAAGAGGAAACTATTAAAGTAAAATGAGAATCATCCTAAAACACACTGAGGGATAAAGGGGGATACATGACATTATATAACCATATTCTTCAATATTTTCATCATGTTAACAAATCATTCTTCAAGAGATTTTTATTCACTTGTGAATAAAGTAGTGATCTTAGTTGTTACAATGTTGACACCATTAAAGGGATAGTTTTAGGAACCGCTCTATAAGACAAACCTTTATTTGAATGGATAAGGTTAAAGGGAGAGCTAGTGCCAAGCCAATATAGTATTCCAATCTATAAAGTATTGATTTCACCATTGTGCCATGGTTATTACCATAGGAGGGCTTTAAGATGGAAATATGAAATGACTTCTGTTTTTAAATCCTTGATAAAGGAGGGAGTAATTGTTGCATGTTCGGACACCCAAGGTTCCACACACTGCTAAAGAATTTAACATTGTTTTTAAGTAGACCAGAATTGAAGATAAATGGGTATAATGAGCTATGAAATGCAGAGCTACACAGATCCAAGTAATGTTTTGACACAAGATAATAGTTAAGTGCACAAGTTTCTGAAATAGATCTATTAGACATTTTAATACTAATTAGGTGTAAATGAATTGCAGTAGTAGTACTATAAGGAAGTGACATTTTTTGGCTAACACTTTTCAGGGAATGTGGGGAACAGCTGTTCCGATGAAAAGTTAGAGATATCTGGAAAATTATAGTTGTAATCGTGAATTAATTAATGATGGCGCTCCATATATGACAGATTTTTGTAGACAAAGGATACTGGCCTATGCTGAAATATCAAAGTCTCTGCAGAGCACACACATGGCCAAAAAGACTGAGACCAACTGACCTTTGACCCTGACCGACAGTGTAACTTGAGAAGGCACTGTCAATGACTGACTCTGGGGTGACTCTGACCAGACCAAGACTTTACAACCTGACAGACGGTGTGAGTGTGAATGAATGCCGGCATGTGATCAGTGTAACTGCATGATTCTAAAACAATAACTAACCAAGCATGTTTTTGGACTAACATATTATTACCCGTTTCTAATCTACTTGATGATATTTTACTCCCACAGGAGGTGGCAGTTTGCAGAATGTGAAACTCAAACTAAAACATGAAGATTCTGTTTCTTTTAGGACTGAAGGATGGAGAGAAACACTTCATTTCACTGAAGTGTTTACTGTGGAAATGATGGATGTACATTTGGGAAAATGTTTGGTATTTTCTTATAATCCATGGTTACACATGAGGTTCATGTGTAAAAAGGGGGAGTGTAAATTCACAATGTACATTTTTCATTTAGGGACTGAAAGGAACCTGCTGCCCCAACTCAATTGTTCAATCTGACCATTGATTGACAGTTTTAGAATGGACCTGCTCCATATCTGGGGATAAGATACTGTTTGATGAATGTTGACATGTTTCTAATATTGATTGAGTTATAACAGGTAACACAGATGCAGAATCAGTGGCCAAGGGGCTACTGTGAGTGATGTAAGTCCAGAATGGTACTGAGGAAGTTGACCGGTGAGTAATGTTTCAACAGGTATTAAAGTAACTGAGGTTTGAAATGTAGAAAGAACATATTACAGTTAAAGCTAAAACATAGTAATGTAATGAGACAATTTAATTTAGACAGCATCATGTAACTAGCCTGGTAAAGAAGTAAAAGCCATAGACTTTATTGTTTAGGTCATTATGGGGATATACATTTCATCTAAATTCATAATAGAAAGACATTTGATGACAGTTTGTTGGAATTCTGTATTCATTTTTTCAGCTTGATAATATCTAAGCACTGACCGGTAGAAGCAGTATCACCAGGAAATCATTCACTTTGTCAGTATCATGATTTTGGTTGTTTTTGAATCCATAACATTAGTGTGTTTCTTTACCAGAAACATTAGCAGTTCATATTATATTTAGATTTTAAATAGGATCTCAGGGATTTCATTTAAAAATAAACACAGATGCTTGTCAGAAATTCAGAGCTATTGAAATATGTTATTTAGTTCACCTAGAGATGTTGGGGTTTTATTTTGGGGCACGGGCCAAGTATTAAGATTCTGAAGCTGCACTGGCAGATAGGAGGGCTACAATTAATTTAGAAAACCTGTTCACAGACGTCTGTTGTTTTAAGACACCCCACCAACAGGCTCCAAGCGGCCTACGCAGTGGTGGGTCAAACAGCGGAGGGCCCCGGAGCCCTGAGCGTAGGCTTGAGGGATTTGTATCAGATTTCTCCACACAGGTTGGTGATGCCAAAGGGGGACCCAGGAGGCTGACACAGCGGAGTTCGTCTGGCTGAAGGTCATCAGGACAAAGTGGCTCAACCCCAGGCTCTCCGGCCCCGACCGAGTGACCCAGCGGATCTCTCATGCCGTCCGCGTGGGAGGAAAGGGGGACAGCTCGTACCACGGGAGCCAGTGTGCGGCGGGGAAACCACCTGCTAGGACCGGGACGACATCAGGACGGACGTGGCCCTCGCAGAGGAGGTCGACTCGGAAGCAGCCATCAGTGGACTGGACGACAACGACCTCGAGGACATCCTTACAGCAGACGACTAGGAAGCGGCTGTCAGCGGGCTGGGGGACTTGTCGAGGCAGCAGAGGAGTCTACTTCTCTCTGATCAGTTCCACCAGTGAAGGGAAAGCCGCATCTCCCCCTCCCTATCAGAGGGGGGGGGGGGGGCTGAGGATTCACCACACAAGGAGACTGCTTTCTAGCTCTCAGGTTGCCCTCTCATGGTTCCTTCACTGCCATGGAAAGTGGTGTTCTGTTCCCAAAGATTTCAAGTACTTTGGGTCTCAGTTTCTGATAGATTTATACAATATTGGGGGACAGACACAGTGGAAAGGAATGACAGTAGTTATGTTTCAAGTGCCTTGTGTAAGTTGGTCTCTTTATAGAGAGACCAAAAGGGGATTATTGAAGATTATTATCATCTGATATTTGGGAAGTGTGTTACATTTGAAATGACAGAAAGTCTTGTTGCAACTTCCAGATATTAAAAGAGGCCCCTTGAGTTTCTCTGGAAATTATCAATAGTAGCAGTTAAGTGAATACTGTTTAAACAATACCTGTGTTTGTGTTTTGTATTGATTTCTCTGTTTTATCCTTTCATAAATGTGAGGACTAAAACTTGCTCAAACATTCTGGGGTGCTTGGAGTAAACAGGTTTTATTGCTCTGTGGGGGAGGTGTAGGTTTGCAGGGCAGGAGACTAGGTGGGGGAGGGGATATTCTTCTTAAAGATTTCCAACATGTCAGTGAAGTCTACATACTTTGAATAGTAGATGTGTGTGTTTAATTACTTTGTATTCATAATAAGAAGTCTGTGTAACCAGAAGCTGGAAATATGAGAGTGTTAAGAAAAGCCATCTTTTACATCTTCCAATGAGATGACCTGAAAAGATGATCAGCTGACCCAACCCCTCCTGTTTTGTTTTCTGCATGTAAGCCTGTTCTATCTGTTGTCTTTTGCTCCTGCCGTCAAGATGAGAAGTTCTCCCGGCATTTGGACCAGAGCAGGGGGTTGGGCCTACCCCTTTTGAGAAGTGTATTTGTATTCTTACCGTTTATCATTAAAGCAGATTATTGTTTAACCCCTATCATGGTTGTTTTGGGTTTTCCTTCTTTTAAAGCAAACTCATATATGATTGGCACGGAGCAGAGATATCTGCCACAACAACATACACACACCCTCCCGGTCCTCCCGATGGCCAGTCGGTGCCTGCCGGTGAGCGTGGAAGTGTGGTCTGCCGCAAGCAGGCAGCAGGAGCTTGGCTGTCAGCATCAGCTTGTAGATGGTATTTTAAACTCGATGCGCTCTGAAACTACGGGGCGGCCGAGGAAAAAAAATACACATGCGTTAATCGCGTTAAAATAATTAGTGGCGTTAATTTTTTTTTTGCGTTAACGCGTTATTAACGCGTTAACTTGACAGCCCTACTTATTAGTAAGCCTAATTTATACTTTTGTAGCAACACTATTTTTTATATAATGGCAAGGAAAGGGTTCAGCGTCTTTTCTTTTTCCCCTGTATCATATGTGGCAGCACTGTTCAATGTTTCTTGAAAACATTACCCACTGTAGTATGTGACGTGTGAATAAACTCCAACTCTGTTACAGAGTTGTTGATACAGACTGTATCAACAACACTGTTGTGTAACTTCAGTTAAATACTTGTATGTGTGTAGATTAGAAAGAGGTAAGATAAAGGATCTGCAGTATTTTATGAAGTATTAATCGTACAGAGGTCAGTTTTATACAAGTAGAAGTGTGTATTTACCTGGTAGTAGGCTGTCAGTAATGGCTACGCCTCTATTTGGACTGGTAGATCTCGGCAGACTGGCAACTTTAAAAGTAGCTCTCGGTTCAAAAAAAGTTGGGCACCCCTGCCGTAGAGGATGCTATTGCAGTAGTCGAGTCGTGAAGTGATGAATGCATGAATCAGGGTTTCAGCAGCAGAGGAGGAGAGTGATGGGCGGAGACGGGCAATGTTTTTGAGGTGGAAAAAGGCGGTCCTGGTGATGTGATTTATGTGGTGGTTGAATTTGAGCTGACTGTCGAAGATGACTCCGAGGTTGCGGATGTGAGGGGGGGGAGATAGAGTGTGGCTGTCAATGGTGAAGTTGAAATTCTGGATGTCTTTGATACGGGATGGGGGGCCGATGATGATGATGTCTGATTTGGCACTGTTCAGTTGGAGATAGTTTGTTTGCATCCATGCTTTTATTTCTGAGAGACAGTTGGTGAGAGTGGAGTGTGTTGTGGGGGTGATGGTTTTTGTTGAGATATAAAGTTGGATGTCATCGGCGTAGCAGTGAAATTGAAGGTTGTGGCGACAAATTATTTTGCCAAGGGGGAGCATGTAGAGGATGAAGAGAGGGGGGCCAAGCACCGAACCCTGGGGGACACCTTGGGACAGAGGAGCAGTGGAGGAGGTGCAGTTGTTGATGTTGATAAACTGATGTCTGTCGGTGAGGTAGGATTTCAGCCAGGAGAGTGCAGTGTCGGTGATGTTGAGTGATGATTCGAGGAGGGACAGCAGGATGGCGTGGTTGATGGTGTTGAATGATGCGGTGAGGTCGAGGAGGATGAGGATGTTAAGGTTGCCGGAATCAGAGGAGAGGAGGAGGTCGTTTGTGATTTTCAGAAGAGCTGTTTCTGTGCTGTGTTTTGATCGGAAACCGGATTGAAATGGCTCAAAGAGGTCATTGGAGCTGAGGTGGGCTTTAAGTTGTGAGGCAACGACACGTTCAAGTATTTTTGACAGAAAGGGGAGATTTGAGATGGGCCGAAGTTGGACATGATGTCAGGTGTGAGTCCAGGTCTTTTGAGAATGGGTGTGACAGCAGCCAGTTTGAGAGAGGGGGGAACTGATCCAGATCTGAGGGAGGAGTTAATGATGGTGGCGATGAGTTGGGAGATGGCAGGAGGCTCTCTTTAACAAATTTGGAGGGCATTGGGTCAAGTGTGCAGGTGGAGTTAATTCCAGTCATGAAGTCAGACAGTTGCATGGGGGTCACAGGGGAGAAGTGGGACAGGGGCTGTGAGGTGAAGGGGGGGAGCCAGGAGGGGAGGTGGGGGGTGCTGATGAGGGTGTCAGATTGCTGTAAATGTTTCTGATTTTGGTTTGGAAAAACGAGAGGAAGGAGTTGCACTGTTCGGTGGTGAAGTATGAGGTGGCGTTGTCACAGGGTTTGAGAAGTTTGCTGATGGTGGAGAACAGACGCTTGGGGTTGCTGGAGCCAGACTGAATGAGTTGTGAGTAGTAATTAGACCGGGCTGCTTTGAGTGCGTTACTGTACTGCTGGAGATAGTCTTTGTAGATTTGAAGATGGACTGTTAGTGTGGTTTTCTTGTGTTGGCGTTCAAGTTGACGTTTCCTTGATTCCTTGATTCCTTGACATGCCCATATTGGTTGGTCAGCCTCACTTTATACAAAGGAGCAGTTATCCAGATAGCTTTCTTCTGGCTAACATTCACATTATTTCGTTACAGAAGCATATAAAACAAAGCATTGCACAATAATTAGACATTAAATAGAGCAGAAAATAAACAAATTTTAAAATATAATAGAAAATAAACAGAAAATAAATAAATATATATATATATTTATATACACACAAGTTGACCGTGAAAATAAACTATCTGACAAATTAAACACTATTGGAGGATCAATTTACAGCTATGACAATAGAAAAGTAGTATATTATTTACAAAAAGATTATATAAGAATAATAACACATAAATAAAAACTTTAAATCATTTGTATTTATCATTCTGTATCAGAGGCTCGCGGCTAGCATCAAAGCTGTATCATGGGCAGGCTACCTCCTTAGCTAGCTAGCTAGCTTAAAATCAAATGTCTAACGGTACAGTACATACTGACTTTTTTCTTTTTTACACAAGCCGACGTACCTCTGTCTTTGACCTTCGATTCCTCCTGTTCTTTTTTCCGTTTCCTTCCCGTTGCCCCTGAAGGCTGGACCTTTTCATAATGCTAATTGTTTGCCTCTTGCTGTTGCATCGTTGCAATCTCCGACACATTCAGCTGGAGCTGCCGCGTCACTTTGGCTGTGGGTGCCAGATAAGCGACCATCCCCCCCCTTTCATCACTTACAGTTACAGCGCCCATCGTACAGGGCAAATGCAAAATGTTGCCGCCGGCCTGGGGTGCAAAGGGTGTTTACTTTATTCAATTATTAATGTAAACATATTACATCAAGGGCATAAAATTAGGCAGAATAAAACATTTGTATTAATTTCTTTTTTTCTCCCAATGCAGCGCCCCTCCAGATTTGGCGCCCTAGGCGACCGCCTAGTTCGCCAGTGGGAAGGGCCGGCCCTGCGATGTCGAAAGCCTCGAAGCCGTTCCATGAAATGTTGCTTGGAGCTCGGGTGCAGTTGATCTTCCCGCTTTCTGCTGGGTTCCCAGGTCAGCCGGTTAATCTGGTCCATTAGCGAGCTCGGATTTTTTAGGACCTTCACTGGTATCCCTCTCTTCACCATGTCTGCTGTTGCCTCCTCAGCCGAGTTGTAGACCACTGGGTTGTCATCATAAAACACTTTTAGTCTGGCCAGGAATGGGCTCTGGAATCTTGTGTTTATTTCCTTAAGTGCTGCTTTGGCTTCCACATACTGCCTCCTCCTTCTATGCAATTCAGGTGCGTAATCATAGTCCACATTGACCTTTTTTTCTTTGAAATAAAAACCCTTTTTCTGCCAGGCTTTTTTGATTACGTCTTCATACATTTTAAAACTTGAAAATGTCACCACCAGTGATCTCGGTGAAGCCTCGGCCGGAGGTTTGGGGCCGAGTGCACGGTGCGCCCTCTCGATCTGTAGCGTAGAGGGGGGCAATTCCAGGCCCTTAATTAGTAGCTCTTCCACAAAGGCGATCACCGATGTCGACATGGCTTCTGCTCCTTCCTCTACTCCGTATATCCTTACATTCTCGCGGCGTGTTCGTCCCTCTAGGTCTGTCAGCTTAGCCTCTGTCTGTACCTGTCAATCAATCAATCAATGTTTATTTATATAGCCCAATATCACAAATGTTACATTTGTCTCAATGGTCTTCACAGTTTGTACAGAATATCAGTATGACAATACGACACCCTCTGTCCTTAGACCCTCTGTCCTTAGACCCTCACATCGTACAAGGAAAAACTTCCAGAGAAAACCCCACAGTTTAAAGGGAAACATGAGAGAAACCTCAGGGAGAGCAACAGAGGAGGGATCCCTCTCCCAGGACGGACAGACGTGCAATAGATGCCGTGTGTAAATCGAAAAGATAATACATTTACATCATGGGTAGTCCAAATGTTAGGAAATGCATGTGTGTATAATAAGAAGATGAATCCACGAGGATGTCAGCTACAATCCTGTGGGAGCCATCTGGGAAGTAGTATGGTGAGAGTCTGGCAGGACCGCAGAGATGTGGTCAGCTGCAGCTCATTTGCCACAGAATCAGCCCTTGCAAAAACAGGGCTGGAAAGAGCAAATAGAGCTAAATGAGGCATGGCTAAAATGCAGGATCTGTTTGGTATTTTGAAAGAAATACTTCACAGACATGTTTTATATAGGTATGGCCCTACAATATATTATTCAAATATAGCATGATAGGTCCACTTTAAACTATCGAAGTGATTCTCTGTGGCAACGTCATATTGATGCCCATTGTCTCATCTGTTGCCACGGTGATTAACAACCCAGCCTGGTTTGGGTTGAGAGCCAAAAACTGTCTAACTCACATCTGTAACGGCCCGTCCACACAGTGGCGTGCGTTGAAAGCTTCACCATTCACTTTGAATGGGGTGACGTCACTTTTCGCCGAACTGCATTGTGGGAAGCGACGCGGAGCGTTGCTGGCGTTGCTCGCTGCAAAAGTTGAGCAATGTTCAACTTTTGAAGCCTCGGCAGAAGCGTCAGCCAATTGAATCATAAGCCAGTACAAGCTCTAGCCAATCAAACCGCTGCTTGTGTGTCAAGGGCGGGAGATTCATGTGATTGGTTGTTGGTCGAGTTTCAGACACGCCCGCCAGCAAGCTTCAACGCACACCGCTGTGTGGACGGGCCGTAAGACGAGCCATTAATCTAAGTCTGAACTTTAGCAGGACTCTTTTCAACCCTCCCTCTTTTTTTTCCTAGTGTTTATCCTTTTCTTTCTCTCCATGTTGTTCTTTTGTTAATCCCATTTTTTGTTAATTATTTCTCTCCATCAATACATGCCTCTTTTTTCTTTGTCTCTCCACCTCCCAGAATGTATCTAGGGGAGGAGTGCCCAACCTTTTTTGAACCGAGAGCTACTTTTAAAGTTGCCGGTCTGCCGAGATCTACCAGTCCAAATAGAGAGGCGTAGCCATTACTGACAGCCTACTACCAAGCAACACTAGTTTCTTAACCTGAATTAATAATAGACTATAATCAATTTAACCCTCCGGTATCACTGTGGACGTTTTTGTCCATATGGGTCATTTTTCACTTTTCATTTTGCAATAACTTTGGTTGTGTTGCTGCAAATGGCCTGATTTTTTGTAACAAGGCTATTTTCTCGATCTATTTTGGAATTCCAATTTCAATTTTTGAAATCGGTCTTTAATTCACTGTGTAACAAATCGACTACGCAAATTAGTCATTCAAGACAAAAATGTCCACTGCAAAATGCTTTGATAAAAACATTATATTAAAAGGTTTTTTTCACAATCTTTTTGGGTTCAATCTTTAAAGCAACTTCCACCCTAATAGAAAATATCAAAAATGTAATCATTTTCAGGATTTTAACCCTTTAAATGCCATTTTGAATACATGAAACCGCTGTTTTTTTTCATGATGAAAACAGAGAAAATGTGTTATTTTCCAAAAAATACATATCTGGGGACTGGCTCTTTTTTTTTATAACAGTCTTGGATATGTCAAAGATTAGCAACAAAATTGATTATTTTTTGCATTATTAGTTTTTGCACAAAATCAGATTGAACAAAAAAGTTACAAATTAGTCATTCGGGACAAAAATGTCCACTTCCAAAAACTGCTCTAAAATGACCACAGATTAATATTTTTTCAAACTTTTTGGGGTTAAATCTTTCAATCAACTTCAGTCCTGATCAAAAATACCAAATGTTAAATTATGTTCAGGATTCTAACCCTTGAACTGCCAGTTTGAAAACATGAATTTGCGTTTTCTATGAAAAACATGCACAAAAAGGCAGTTATTTTCCATATAATGAATGTTGGGGGGGTCGGCTTTTTTTTTTTTAACACAGTCTTGGATATGTCAAAGATTAGCAACAACATTGATTTTGGTTGATTATTAACTTTTGCACAGAATCAGATTAAACAAAAAACTCACATTAGCCACTCGCGGACAAAAATGTCCCATCCACTCCCATTATAACCACATCTTTTGATCTCTCCGCCATACCGGTATAAAATCATGCATTTTGTAATGTCAGGGTTTTATATTGGAGGAAAATAGTTCAATTTGTCCTTTTTACTGTAAAATCCAGATGTGACATTCTCCCATTGAATTACATGCTTGTCATTTCTTGGTTTCTTTGCCTGTTGTATAATGGGGCCCTGACAGCCATTGGAATACATGTATGCAACTAATATGATGTAGGTGTGTTGGTATGGATGTGGAAGAGTGGTATCAGCTGAGAAATGTGTGTGTGTGTGTGTGTGTGTGTGTGTGTGTGTGTGTGTGTGTGTGTGTGTGTGTGTGTGTGTGTGTGTGTGTGTGTGTGTGTGTGTGTGTGTGTGTGTGTGTGTGTGTGTGTGTGTGTGTGTATGGATGTACAGTGTGTGTGTACAGAGACAACAATATACAGATTTGGTTTACAGCAAGTCGCAGTTTTCACCTCATATCTTTCTTTCTTTGTCTCTCTCTTTTTCTCTCACTCCCTCATTCCCAAACTCATACACACTCTTACATATTAAACCTCCTTATACCTTGTGTGAGTGATTGTGTGTGAGAATGAGACAGGAGTAAGTGTGCTCTCATGGCGTTTTGTTTTTCATTTGTGCTGTTTCATGTGTCTTTGAGATAAACAGATGTATGATCTTGACCTCGATGTTTTGAATAGTTTGAACTTCAAAGTCCTTTGATAATGTCAAACAGACATACACAGCGTACACTCCTTGAAGTAAATAAAAACACCTGGCTGCAAAGCCAAAGCTTCAAATATGTGTAGTTTGGCTGGCTGGTCATTTCATTCCTGTGATACGCAACAAGCAGTAAGATGAAGAGGAGCTTCTCTGTGGGACAAGAGGTCTCTGCTCATGCAGCCCCTAACTTCAGCTGCAGGACTCATCCTCTGAAACAGAAACACCCTGAGAAGGAGAATCTGGTGTGGATCTGAACTGTGCTTGAAAGGAGTCAGCACAAAGATAAAACACTTTATAAAACATCCATACCAACATACCTACATCATATTAGTTGCATACATGTATTCCAATGGCTGTCAGGGCCCCATTATACAACAGGCAAAGAAACCAAGAAATGACAAGCATGTAATTCAATGGTAAAATGTCACATCTGGTGATATAGAGTAAAAAGGACAAATTGAACTATTTTCCTCCAATATAAAACCCTAACATTACAAAATGCATGATTTTATACCGGTATGGCGGAGAGATCAAAAGATGTGGTTATAATGGGAGTGGATGGGACATTTTTGTCCGCGAGTGGCTAATGTGTGAGTTTTTTGTTTAATCTGATTCTGTGCAAAAACTAATTATCCACCAAAATCAATGTTGTTGCTAATCTTTGACATATCCAAGACTGTGATAAAAAAAAGCCGACCCCCCCAACATTCATTATATGGAAAATAACTGCCTTTTTGTGCATGTTTTTCATAGAAAACGCAAATTCATGTTTTCAAACTGGCAGTTCAAGGGTTAAAATCCTGAACATAATTTAACATTTGGTATTTTTGATCAGGACTGAAGTTGATTGAAAGATTTAACCCCAAAACGTTTTTTAAAATATTAATCTGTTGTCATTTTAGAGCAGTCTTTGGAAGTGGACATTTTTGTCCCGAATGACTAATTTGTAACTTTTTTGTTCAATCTGATTTTGTGCAAAAACTAATAATGCAAAAAAAAATCAATTTTGTTGCTAATCTTTGACATATCCAAGACTGTTATAAAAAAAGAGCCAGTCCCCAGATATGTATTTTTTGGAAAATAACTAATTTTCTCTGTTTTCATCATGAAAAAAAACAGCGGTTTCATGTATTCAAAATGGCATTTAAAGGGTTAAAATCCTGAAAATGATTACATTTTTGGTATTTTCTATTAGGGCAGAAGTTGCTTTAAAGATTGAACCCAAAAAAGTTGTGAAAAAAAACCTTTTAATATAATGTTTTTATCAAAGCATTTTGCAGTGGACATTTTTGTCTCGAATGACTAATTTGCGTAGTCCAATCGAATGATACCGGAGGGTTAAACAGAACAGATCTTAATGTTTGCATTCTTATACCATTTTGTACAATAATTATAATGAATAAGTTCAAACAAACTAAAACTTACAGCTGATTAATAACGGTATCTAACTTGAGTTTTTATTATATCAAAAACCTGTTGAAATGCTACTGTTATTTTTACTGTCCCCCAAAAGCGCGTCTGCAGCCTCCAGGAAGTACAAACCACAGACTGCCTGTGTCATGGCGAATACAGTCGCTGGTTTATTTATGTCTGTATAGGCCGTTGTTGTGAGTGTGGACGGTCGGAGCATATATAACGTTAGATTAGCCAAGCTCCATTTAGAAAACACGCATTTTAAAAGGTTTTTTTGCCTGTCGTCTGTCTGCAGACTTGTCAAAGCATTAATTCATGGTTTTTACTAACCGGTATCAGTATCTTGTTACTTCGGCATTAATTTTGAAACGTGCATTACAATTAAATCACGGTCAAATATGTTCATCTTGTTGTAGTTGTAGCCCCCTTGCCAGCGATTCTCTCTCTAGTTTAGCATACTCAGCCCGACTCAGCCTGGTTGTTCCTGGCCCTAGAACCACGATTTTATGGGGCCAGAAAAACTGTGAATTAGGACCCGCTAGCCGGTACTAGGCCGAGTGGAAACGCAACCAAAAACGGGCCCCGCACGGCTCGGCACGCTTAAAGCGAGCTACCCGCTGCAGTGGAAACGCACCATAAATGACCCTTCTTCGATAAAGCCACACTCACATTGCAGATGAGACAGATGGACTTTGAATTGGAATAGATACAAAAATAATCATCCTCCCACTCGGAGTGAAAATTATATATGTTGGGCTTTTTTGCTTCTGCCATAATTGCGGTCTTGTGTGTGTGCGGACTGTCACTCCTGTTGACACGGACAACGTCAGCGAAATAGTGCCCACTGCCCACCAGCCACGCCCCGACACATGGGGTCACGTCGGCCAATCACAAAGCTTTGATGCGTTCAAGTGCATTATTCTGGCACAGGAAGATTATGTTATAGGACATTAACGATAAAACAGAATGTTGTTGTTCTATTTTTAGACACATCTCGCGATCGACCGGTCGATCGCGATCGACTGGTTGGGCACCCCTGATCTAGGTGATAGGGCTAAATGTATAGTCCTGGGCCTTGTTGCCTCTTGTAAGTATCTTTCATAAGCTGAAGGGCTTGGAGTCAGAAACATATACACTAAATGCCATTTTTTGTGAAACAAATAGAAGGAGATTGCTTAATCGCAGGTTTATATTTATATTGTGGGCCTATGTGACATGTTTACATGCTTTAATTAAAAATATTGGTTAGCTGGCTGGCTCTGGTGTGATTGGTCAACCGTTTAGAGATGTGTCACCACTAAGCATGTCACGCACAATGTGTTGGATCTCAACAGTATGTTACAACGTGATGTTACAACTTGATGTCACCATGTTACGGAACTAAACAGAAGAGTCCAATGGAGGTGTTCCAGGCAGGGGGGGGGAGTGCGTGGGAGGGGGACTTAAGCCTTTGCAAATCAATCACATGCACAAAAACATAAAACTACAGGAAAGGGAAAGTCCCAAAAAGCATCATGCATGTTGAAATCAGGGAGAGCCAGACTTTAACATTCTGACCTCTTGCGCAAATAATTCCATTGCCATTCGACGGAGCAGAATCCAGGAAGGAATATGGTAGAAATGTTGGCAGAAAATCTTGAGAAGCAGTCCGAAAAGGTTTATGTTGTGGATGCTCCAGATAAAAAAATTAGGCTAACTAAAACAAACATGGTTCACTGGGGGAGGTTTGGTGAGCTAACCTGTGGGCTTCTACATTAGCATGCAATAGTGTTTTTGTAATAACTTCAACTATCAGACAAACTTTTCACTCTCTTACTTTAAGCATTTCAGATCATTTCAAAATGCAATTACCAAGATAACTTCTAATAACTTCCATTGCATCTAGAGTCAAATTATAGTAGATCGATTTACATCACTAAATCAATGCAATCCAGGGTCAATTATCTTTATTTATATGAATTGTGCAGTGCTGATCGTATTCAGCTTTTAATGGGTGCGTTTGTTAATTCAATCGAACGCTAACTAAATTAAGAACGTTGTTGTTATAAGAAACAGGATTCCATTCCTCTGTGAAATAACAAATAGGTAAGTATCACCACAAGAAAAACAACAACGTATTATCAATATTAAGAATACAAAATGCAGGGCCTCTTGCTCGTCAGTGAGGAAATAACAGATGATGCGATGAGATAGCCCGTAACAATAATCCTATGCAAATACATTCACAAAGGTAGCTAAAAGTTGAAAGAGAATTCCACTGCAGCAACAGCAGGAAATGATGGGTTAATTAGAGCTAAACAGTATAAAAAAGAGAAGAATGAGGTAGATTCAGTGAAAAGGACAGGGAAAGAGAAAGATGGATGGAGTGGCAGTGGCACTTCGAGATGAAAGAAGTATACAATCTAGCAAAGGGAGATAAAGAAAGACAATGAAAGAAAAGAGGGTTGAAGAAGAGGTCAAACACAAGAGATGCTTCAAAATACAGAGCGCATTAAAGATGGGAAATCAGAGATCAACATTGAAGCGGGGGGCGGGGAGATGGGGAGAGGTGAGGCAAGGTCAGTGAGGTTGACTGACAGTACGGTGATAAGTTTCAACATGAGAGCTTTTGGACACTTCCCCCTCATCCATCACTGCAAACTCTCACTGACACACACACAAACACTCACCAATAAAGAAAAGCAGGAGGTATACATAGACTGAGAATAAGAAGAAACAAGGCTATTACGGATATTAAGACACATCTGGTAAAGAGTTAAAAACAACAAGGTAATTAAGAACGTATTGCTTGAATTATATGAGCATCTATAATCTGACTGTAACTCAGATATGCTTTGATGCATAACATATTTTCCTCCATTAATCTTTTTCAAGACTCATGAGAGTATCAACATGTCCAACTTTATGATGGAGGCAAACATTTCCTTTATCTAAAAAAGGGTAAGCTAGCGGATAACTGCTCCAACTACAGCCCATTTTTCCTGGACAAAGATTATTGTTGATAACACTGAGCAGAAGATTTAAAGGTATCCTCTAACATAACATTTCACCATTCAGACGGTCTTTATATTAGGTCATAACTCTTGCGATAGTTTAAGTAGACCCCTAAACCTGATACAGTGTGGCACAAAGTTGAGGCCAAATCTGTAGTGATTTCCCCCGACGCAGAGACGGCTCGATAGGATTGAGGGCCTTATCTGTTGGGTTTCCTTTGAAAATGTATTTGAGAATTGTATCATTATTATTTTGTGGAGTAAAAAGTACAATATTGGCTTCCAAAATGTAGTGGAGTGGACGTATTAAGTAGCATGAAGAATATAGTCCTTTAAAGTTTAAGTTTTAAAGTACCTTGAAGTTGTACTTAAGGACAATATTTGTTGTGTTTTCCCCGCATTTGTAATTGTTTGCACCGCTTTGATTCTTCCCACCTATGTGGGATCACCCTTGTGTCTTTACCTGCCCTCTCCAGCTAGGTGTTGACAGTCTAATTAGTCCTGTCTCGACATAAACCTGTCCTCGTGTTCTTTGTCAGTCCGTCTTCATTGTACCCACAAACGTTCCCCCTGATCTTGTTGTTCTTGTCAAGGTTGGTGTCCATGATTCCAGTCTCATACTTCTGGAATTTGCTCCATGTGTTACGTCGTGTCATCCTGGTTTGTCCCTCATTATGTTTGGTACTTTTTCTTTGAATCACCTGACCTGCCCTTTACGTTGTTTTAGTTGTTGCTGGTAACAGCTTTAATTTAAAAAAGCTCACTTTTTGTGTCATACATTTTAACCTGCCTCCCCTCTTTGAAACGGCATTTGCTTCCTGCCTTACTAACCCCTGTTATTAACTAAGCATTTTGAATGATGAATCCATTGGCTTCAAACTCTTTGGTTTGTGGCCCTTAACAGGAAGTATGTTTGGAACCTCTTGCTGCAGATGTGTGAATTGTATGTGGATCATCTAAAGCAGGCATCCTCAAGGTCCGGATCCGGACCGAACCACAACTGTCTCTGGACTCTGAGCAAATTATACTTTTCATATGTATTATCTGTGTTATCTGCGAGACATCGCCACAACGCAACGAGTCAAAATGATCCGCTATGTCCATAGACTGCAAACAGCGCTCTGCATGTCCTGTTCCACTGTCTGTGTGTGTCTGTCAACGCATTGGTCCAATCACATTCAGCATCCCGTAAGCGGTTTTTCCCCCCAAACAATCTGCGAATCAGAGGCACAGTAGGGCGGGTCTTCGCGGAATGCGGGTGGGCAAAATGTGTGAGTCAGAGCGAGAGTTAACAGCTCATCTAGTTCCATCTGTACTGTAGCTAGTAGCCTAGTTTCACCTACCGGGGTGGCAACTGACACCCTAAAAATAGGCCTTGCCACCCATAGCCGCGGGAAGTCATTTTGCTCAGGGGGTGCTGCCAAAAATGAGATGTTGTGCTATTTTGATTCCATAACATGTTTTCTTTCAGGCTTTTGGAAGGAAAACGTACAAAATACACATTTAAGTGTTTATTTTACTAAAGTTTGTCTATATACATGTGGGTTTGCTATCCTGGCTCCAAAATGGTGGAATGAGCTCCCCATTGACATCAGGACAGCAGATAGCTTACACACCTTCCGGCGCAGACTGAAAACTCATCTCTTTCAACTCCACTTTGAGCAATAGAATTATTAACAAAGCACTTATATACTAATAAAGGACTGGCTTATCTAAAGCTAGTTGAGTAGCACTTGAAATGTTTTTGCTCTATGAAACCTGATGTACTTATATGATTCTGTTTTCTTCAAGTTTGTATTTTGTTGGTCGAACGCACTTATTGTAAGTCGCTTTGGATAAAAGCGTCAGCTAAATGCAATGTTTTTGCGTCTGTATATTTCTCCTAAATTCACCAAAAGTTAGCATTCTAACGTAACATAAAGTACCGCGACCGCTGTGTGCACCATGTCAACAGAGATATCGTTGGAAAGCTCCGTCTCTCCTGCACAATCTCATCAGATCCAAATATGGTCATTTCCTTTGTATCAGCAACCAATCGTGAAAGTACAAAAGGGTCTTAAACCAATAAACGAAATCTCATTGGCTGGTGTCAATTTCTGACAACGTGATTCGTTCAGAAGCGTCACGTGGTGTGCTAAAACACTTCCTGGTTAGCTTTCCGCTAGAAATTGAAATCTCAAAATGGCAAAAGAACGGCGAAAAAAACGTTCACAGAGAAGACAACAACAATTGTCACTTGCACGAAGCAAGATTATACAAAAAACAAATAACCCCGAACATGAAATACCTTCACGGAGTGCGTCGATGTGCAAGCTATCATCCAGAGAACAGGAGGGTTTAGCTAGCGCCTCACTGCAATCTTTAAAGGTCGTTTTCTCAAAATGAGTTCGAAATTTCAACTTCAGTAGCACGTATACACCAAACCTTCCAGTTATATTCCTATCAATATTATGAAGGCTTTTACCGAAGGGTTTGTTCATATATCATTCATAGCCTGAATTACATAACATTGTATACCTAAAAACATGGCGAAAATTGATATTTTAGGGCTGTTGACAGTATTTTCTGATTTATGGAGTGATAAAGAGAGATATCCAAAATCCCTTCTGTAAAAGCCTTAGATGCTAATATGACTACAAAATGAAACGAGAATTTTGAACCTGGCTTTATCCAAAGTTCAGATTTCGGTTCCTGAAATGTGTTAAAATATGCGCAAATTTAATGAGATAATTGCTCATTTGCATATTCAGAAAACTTGTAATACAAGAAACAATTGCCTTATTGTAGGTAATTAACTGGAGAAATTTCTAGCTGATATCTTTAAGTGAAAAAAAATTACCCTATTCACCTGGGGTGTCTCGCCTTAACTGTTAGGCTTTAATAAACCATTATAGACCTACATCACTTAGCAACAGCTGCACATGCCCACATGCTAACTATGGGTCTTACAAACCTACATAACATTACAAATAGTAAGAAAATATTATTTACAATATTAATAAAACTATGAATTCAATTTTAACTGATTACCAAGGCAACACACTGCACAGCGGCAGCAGCATTAAAGGAAAAATATCGTCTTACCTTGTGTTGGGGCTTCACAAAACTCCAAATGTAGCCTGGGGTGGCACTAATGAAGACCCTCATTAGAGAAGATACATCCACATTGTCCAAAATGTTACTGTGGACATGCATCAAAGTCAGATGTGTCAGTCTCTTCTGTGTCATATTACTCTAGTTGTAGAGGTGGTGGGCTGAGGAGTAGCTGGTGGTCCACTCTTTTTATTGGGTTGTTTGTTGGAGAAAAAAATCCAAAATCCTTTTTTGCGCCATTCTAGAAAGTTGTCACTCTGCAGAGTGTGTGTCGCGTCAATTACGTCACTCTCCCACGACCTACGACCTAGATGACTCGGATTTTATTTATTTGGAAAATAAATTCAAGCCACCTGACTGATACAAATATATACTATGACTATTAGTGTATACAGCTAATTTTATTTTAAGTAAAATCATAACTATTTTATGTAGTTTAATCATTTTTATTTAGGTCACTCAGTTTTTCAAATGTACACCACTCGCCAACAGGGGGTGCTGCAGCACCCCCAGCACCCCTACTTCCCGCGGCTATGTTGCCACCCCAGCTGCCACCCCAGTTGGCAGCTTTGTTTTGAAAGAAAAGTTGTGGCTCATCGGACATTTATGAGAGAAAGTCTCTAATGTCCGAGTGCAAGTGAATGCAGCACAAGATGCACGTCTTGTAACCCCTCCCCCGGTCCTGGCGCGAGCTTGGACATATGATTGGGGGCGATTTCATTTGAACAGGACGGCGCAAAACGAGAAGCATTCGGACCCAAGCACTGAAGGAATGAGGTATTTGAGGTCTACATTGACAGAGAAGAGACTGTCAGTTTGGCTGTACTCAGCATTGAATCAAAACGCACTAAAGCTGTTGATCTTAATACGTTTGTGAGGCGTTTTGCTGAACAAAATGGTAATCGCAGCATTCAGCTGTAATAGACATGTCAACTTGATGCTCTGCTCACGGATGAGCATACAAAACTGTTAAGATGATGACCTTACGTGTGTAAATATATTTTTTTCTTTGAGGGGGTCTGCCCCCAAAAAACAGTTTTAAGTCCTGAGAAAGTCAAATAAGACGGTGTGTAAAACTACACTGCCCAGCCAAAAGAAAGTAACCACTTTGATTTAACTAGGCCAGTAGGTAAGGACTTTCCTCTGGATAATAACTGAAGTATAAAAGAATGCATGACTGAAGTGATGGAGACCATGTTGAAGGCAAACAAAAAGAGGAAATAACAGGTCAAATCAAGCAAATCCCCCTCTCAGATTCCACAGCAACCAGAAGAACATAAATACTGGCTGGTGATTTGATTCATCAGCTTTGTGATGGAATAAAAAATGCACAGTGCATTTCCTTAGCTGTGGGTGAGTCCACTGACACCACTGACAATGTTCAGTTGCTGGTGTTTGAGTTTTTATGATGAGGCAAAGGGGGAGTTTGTTGAAGATGTGTTGGGCCTGACGAACCCCAGTGGACACACAAGGGGGCAAGACATAAAGCAATAATGGGAATGCTGAATGAAAGAGGGTGCGGTTGCCTTTATTCATAACTGTGCAGCTCTTACACTGCGACTCTGAGGGATCAAGCACAGACACAATAACAATGACTGCATACAGATTATTTTTGTTTTTGCAACCTCGTGTTAAGAATCTTATTGCAATTGTTTAAAAGTTTGAATGACCGTAATAAACGGACCTTTGTCTTATTGAAACATTTATTTCGGACCTTTAAGATTTGTATTTGAGTACCCCTGATCTAAAGTGTTCCACTTAAGATCCCCCCAAACTTCTTGTGGTTTCTTTGAAGTTATTGCTTGAGGCCCAAAGAGATACAATTATCTAGTACGTCACAAAAAATACAAGTTAAGATATATGTCTGAAACATGGACATACATTTCCACAGTACTGCTTTGTGTTCATTCCAACTTGTCTTGGTCTTGTGATGCCCCCACATCTACTTTTAATAATCACACAAGTGTGTGAAATCTAATATTTATATGAGAGCATACAATAAAAAAAATGTTGTTATATTTAGGAGGAGCATATACCCTTGTTGTTTTAGACGTTTTTCCATTTTCTTAAAGGTGGGGTAGGTAAGTTTGAGAAACCGGCTCGAGATACACTTTTTGTTATATTCCATGGAATGCTCTTAACATCCCGATAGCAATGAATATCTTAAGTGCTTTGACAAAAAATCCATTAAAAAATGTCATCTGTGGAAGCCGTGGTACTGTAAAAAGTACAACCAATCCGCCCGGCTAAACGGATTGGATTGCCGCCCTGTCTGTCAGCCTTCTATCTCGTGCACGCACAAATGTATCTCGTGCCCTCATTGGGCGTGCCGTCATTGGGCGTGCATTGCAGCAGTACTTCAATGACTCGCCAGCAACAGGCGGCCACTTTCACCATGGCAGAGTTAGGTTCAACATCGTCTACTGGTGGCAAAAGAAATAATGTAACGGAGCAAATTAGGAACAAAAACAAAGTGGAAACTAGGAGAATTCAAATCAGAGTCAATATCGGAGTTGCTTTTCAACGATGGCGACTACTGATGCAACACACCTATGGGGGTTATTCCCTATCTTTATTCAATTCAAGAGCGTGGTATTTAAATTTGAGAGCATACTTTATGTATTTATTTCCCTCAAACCCTGTCCTCTCACTCAAATAGTGCCTGCTTGCACTTAGATTTGCTCTGCTTCTGCTCAAACTGTACGCTTGCACTCAGATATATTGCTGTTTACAGATTTTTTCTGCTCAGATTTATTCTGTGCGCGCTCGAAACTTTTGTGCAACAATCCTGTCAAAATCCCTCAACCAATAGGAGGCCAGGTGTCCTTGCGGGTGCGTTCGCTTTACTTATTACAGCGTCCCGTAAGGGCGGTTACTCGTTGGTTTGTCTTTGGTGCGATGACAGGGTTTGAGTGAAGGAAATCAATAAAGTATGCTCTCAAATTTAAATACCACGCTCTTGAATAAAGATAGGGAATAACCCCCATACACACCGAGTTGAAATCTGACGCCGTGGTCGCTCTTTTTCTCTTGGACAGGTAATTATCTGTTTTGTATGGTTTACAATTCCCCTGAACTATATAGCCAACCTAAGTCATGTGCGCGTTCATGTGTGTTGGAGGAGGTGCTCTGTAAGGAAGTCTGAAGGAAGGGGCGGATTCTTTTCGGCTGTGTACTTTCAAATTTTAGTGCACTCGAGCCGGTTTCTCAAACTTACCTACCCCACCTTTAAGCTTCCAAAATCATGTAATTCATTGCAGTGTAATCAATGGATTTGAGTTCCAAGACCAAAACACAATGATGTACATTATAAATACAAAACAAAGAGTTCTCTGCAAAGGAATATATTTTAGTTTGAGACTTCAGTACAGGAATGTGCTTTGCTCTTTGAATTCCTCATTTCATTTCAAACCTTTATTTATACAGATAAATCCCATTGAGATCATTGATCTCTTTTTCAAGGGAGACCTGCTCAAGTAGTTCCACATGAAACATAAAAACATAAATAGAACAACAAAAGGACATCATACAGCATCATTTACATAATTATCCACATAAACAGGTACCAATAGCTTCCGATTGACTAGCATCCAACCGAGCTTTAAAAACATTTAGTGGCACCAGATTGTTCAGTTTCCATTTAATTTGCAGACTATTCCAAGACAGAGGAGCTGCGCATCTAAAAGCTGTCTTCCCTAAGACAGTCCTAGCAGTTGGCACATTTAATAAAACCACAGCATTCGATCTCAGGCAGTAGCCATTCTCATTCAAGTCATATTGCTATGTTGGTGCAATTGTTTTCACTGATAGCAGAGGAGTAAGCTATGAATGCTATCCCACTGCAGGGACAGATTGAGGGTTAAAATTGTAGAACGTGTTGAATAAATTCAGCAGCTGCGATCGATCCTCCCAATATGAGTGTGGGCTGTTTTCTTCAGGATTGCAGGATCACTCTGTTCAGAATGTGATGTTATGAGTCAGCTTCATTGTTCACCATGGCATAGTTTTCTGAGGTTCATGGGTAATGTAATAATAAGTGCTTTAGCGTAGCCATATGCTATTACCAGGAGATTCTTCTGTGTTACGTCCTGGGGAAACAGATTTGATTTAAAAAATCCTTAAAGAGGGTAAAACACATCTTCAACCATCTATTCTGCCCGTTTGGTGATGTATATACTAGGGATGCCAGTGATTATTCGATTATTTGAATATTCGTTACAGTCTCCATAATCGAATATTATTTTTAAAAATCTATTTTATTTATATATTTTTTTATTATTATTATTTTTTTGTTTTTTTTTCTGGCTTAGTTTCAACCAAAATATAGACTAATGCTAATAATAGTAATATTATTAATAATTGTAAATGGCCATTGGTAACACCACCAGTTTGTTTTACTGTAAACTTGGAGGAAGCCTGCGTGCAGAGCAGACTGCTGCTGCAGCACGCTACACACCGACCCCGCCCCCACCCCCCCTCTCCCTCACACGTGCGACTAAAGATGAACAAAGCGGCAGGTAAAAAGAGTTCCTCCTCGTGGAACTACTTCGAACTTACAAGTCCAAAGGAAGTTAAATGCAAGCTCTGCGAAAAGACGTTGGTCTATCACAGCTCAACCTCAACAATGCGTTCGCATTTGAGTGCGAAGCGCGCCAAAGAGGTTACAGAGAAAGACGCAGCACAGCCGGCCATTACCAACTTCACTTCAAGGCCACGTCGTTGTGATGACATGCGTGCATGTTTGTTGTTTCTACTGTTAAACATGTTCCAGTAAAGAAAACAACGGAATTCCTTTTGTCTGAGTTTTTTTTTCTTTCGCTCCCGTGGGGGGGGGGGGGGGGTCTATGAAGGTAGATATGGTGCAAAATGCGAGAGCGTGTAAAACCTGATGTGAGCACTTGCAGAAAAAAATCTGTGCTTGTGTGCATAGATTTACACTTGTATAAAATATCCACGTAACTGTGAACCAAATTTAAAGTCACAGATGAAAAAAAAAGTTATTACAACCTCTCAAATCAGTCATTACAACTTGACGAATCTGCTCTGTGGCAGTATAAATCGACGAATCTGCGGTCTTGACTTTTGCTACACTTCTTGCGATAAATGTGTCGCAAAAGTAATTTTCACCTGTAGATGTGGGGGGAGGGAGGGGGGTTGGAGCGAAGGGGCACAGCTATCAGAACGACGAGGCTCGGGTCAGTCACACAGTCACAGCCATAGTCACGTCGAACCGGATGACTGCGGGGCTAACGGTCCGTGTCGCTACCAGTCCGCTGAGATGGCGCGTCAATCAACGGTAAGTTTTGCCCATTACTTCCCCAGTATTATTTTCAATATTATTATTGTGATTGACGATTAAATCCGCTTTGAAGACCACCGTTTTATATCGTGCAGTTTAGCGGCAAAATAACGTCAGTTAGCCAGCTAACGCTAGCTTTGTTGAGTTTATGCTAGCTAAACAAGGCACTAACTGTTGATTATGAAAATAAAACCAATTGAACCGTACTGAAATAACCAGTTGTATAATTGTCTTGGGCTCCTGCTGTGTTTTTCAAGCCTTTGTAAATTATCCATGCTATTTTCTATTTAGAACGAAGACATTGACACTGCGGTCAGAAATCTCCTCGGCTGCATCGGGAGAAATGTGCAGGGTGGCGGGGTGGCAACCCCGCCGATTTCGGGCAGTTCTCCTGGAACTAGTAGGCCAGTAGAGCCTCAAGCACGGTCAAGTGCTGCTAGTTCGGTTGGGGTCAGCCAGCCCGTTCATCAGAGAACAGTGCAACAGGAGATGCTAAGGTAAGGAAATGTGAAACGGAATTCTGTGATTTTGGGTTTTGACCATGTCAATGTTGAATAATCTATCTTTTATCGATATTCAATGTCCCAAGACTAACAGCCCACCAACCCATTTTTCTATCTCCTTCTAGATCCTTTCCAGGAATATATTCTGGAAACAGGACACGGCATAAAAGAAAGGCACCTGAAGCTCTTAGACCACCATCATCCATAAAGATGTTAGAGCTTCAGTTCTGCCTGCATCCTGAAAACATCAATAGGACTCCTCGAGATGAGACCGTTCTGCTGCAGGCAGGTCTAGGAAGGAGAACAGTGAATCTTGCAGATGATGCTGATCATGCAGAGGTAGGCCTATGTCATTTTTTTCCATCATGAAACATTAATCAGCAAATTTCACATTGAACAACTGTGCATATGCAGTTTTGGAGGAAAAACGTCCGGATTAAGATGTTAGATGCATTATTGGACCACCTACACATGTTCTCCAAAAATGAAGTTGAAACGTATTACATTACATGTCCAAAGCGACTTACATACTCAATACTGTGGGCAATCCCCCACAGGAGCAATTTGGGGTGAAGTGTCTCAGGGACACAACGACATGCTGACTGCAGTGGGGTTTGAACCTGTGCTCCCCTTATCCCAACACCAAGGCTCTATCCACTGCGCCACACGCCTCCCTATTAATTGCATATTTCTTACAGTAACTTACACGAACACTACACTGTGCATTAATAGGACTAAGGAGCGACAAGTATGATTAAGTCTTTTTGAACTAGTTACAGTCTATGGTTACAGCAGGGGGCATGCATTGTATAGGTGCCCGCCTTAACTATAGAGCGCTGCTGGAAACCCAGCTTTTAATTTAGTTTTGTTGTGAACCTGAATGGCATCTGCCCGAAGAGTGCAAATTATAAACATTTGACGATAAAGCCACAGTGTGGTACATTGTAATTCACGAATACTGGAGATTATGTCACCCAAGAGACAACATCTTTTGAACTAAGAATGAAATTAAAAGATTTTAGCATGTTATCATGGCATGCAACCAATGATCCCAGACTAGTCTAACATGGCTTTGCCATCTGTGCTTACAAATATAACAAAAAGACCAACAAACAAAAGGATATAGAATAGAATTGTGACCTTAAAGGTGGGGTAGGTAAATTTGAGAAACCGGCTCGAGAAACACTTGTTATATTCCATGGAATGCTCTTAACATCCCGATAGCAATGAATATCTGAAGTGCTTTGACAAAAAATCCATAAAAAAAATTCACCTGTAAAAAGCACGACCAATCATCTGAGCCGGCCCGGCTAAAATGACTGGATGGCCTACCTGCCTGTCAGCCTTCCATCTGTGCGGATGGAAGGAACACTTCTGTGAGGAAGTGGCAGATTTTTTCCAGCTGTATATTTTCAAATTCTAGCGCACTCGAGCTGGTTTCTCCAAAATTACCTACCCCACCATTAAAGTGGAAAATTAAAATGAATAGAGGGTTGGGGAATTTTGACACCCTTACTAGCAGGGATTGATTACTTTGATCTATTTTTATCACAACTCTCATCCTCAACATATATGAAGTTTGGTATCTTTCCACATTTGAATTAAAATCATATCTTTCATCTACAGATAACCAGGGTGCTACTTCAAGAGTACCCCAAATTAAGCCGATTGCGTGGAGGTTGGCTTCTCCGAAAAGCAACAGGTGAGATTATTACATACATCCGATCATAAATAAAGAACAAAGGCTTTTCCATCCATGCCAGTTCATTTGCATTTTCTAACTTTTAAACAACAAAATTACCCTCAATGATTATAAATATACTGTTACTTTCAAAGGAGGCAGTGGTCAAAGAAAGATAACACCACTCCCACAGGGTTCCCAGGGGTACACAGCCAAAATGCTGAAGTCCTCCTCAAATAATGGGAAAAACATAATCCACATTGTACCAATTCAAGAAACGATGGACACGACTGCCTTGCCATATGACGCACCGGAATTCGAGAATATGCCCAAAAATGACTGCATGACCTGTGGCAAATCAGTTCCTCTTCAGTTGCTGCCTTTGCACATCAGAACATGTCAGTGTGATGATATAGTAAGTGATTTGATTCAATACTGTTGAAATATATATCAACATTTTAGCGATACCTCGCATATAACTTGATGAAATGAAATGTATAAAAGTTGTACTCCTTCATAGTATAGTTCTGGAGTTATTATATATTTGTAGATAAAATGACAATGATATTTTTCTGTTTCTTGTGGAGGAACCTGATGCAGAAGAGGAGAAATGGCAAGATCCAGATGTCATTTGTATGGTAAGCAATTACTCATATGTATCTTAATTAGAAACAAAATTCCGTTTTCAATTTCAATGCCGATCTCACTGTAGAGACTATAAAAAGAAAAGGTCACAATCTATAAATGATGTTAATTTATAGATAGAGCACAAGCTGTTTTGGTGGGCATGACCATGAACAAAGAGTGTAATATATTTTCATCTTATGTACCTTGTATCATAAGCTATGTCGATAGTGATAACTTGAACCCCTGTTAACTTCCTAGGATTCCTGCCCAATATGCGGAGAGCGGTTTGCTGCTGAGGTGATGTCCCTCCATGCAAGTTCATGTGGAGAAAGGTATTGTCAACCTGTCACTGGATATAACTACTAGTTGACACTTAATATTTCCCAATTACAAGTGCTGCTCCACAAAATGAGAACAACTAAGAACCAGCGACAGTAAGGGTCGACTGTCTCACTGACACACTCCGCTGAAGATTCAACATGTTTAGTGTAACTACTGCTAACGGTACAAGGTTAAAAAAAACAAAAAACAGGCTGACTGTTATAATAATAATAATAATAATAGATTGAATTTGTTAGCGCTTTTACAGGTGCTCAAAGACGCTTTACAGATATAGTGAAGGGAAAAGAAAAGGAAGGAACAACAAATAAATATATAGTTAAAGTTAAAGTCAAATAATACAAAAACAATCACACATTAAAAGCCAGATTGAAGAGGTGAGTTTTTGTGAGTTTTTTGAAGGTGGTGAGGTCAGTGCAGTCTCTGATGGGTTGGGGGAGTGAGTTCCAGAGGGAGGGGGCAGCGACGGAGAAGGCTCTGTCCCCCCAGGTCCGGTGATTGGTGCGGGTGGGGATGGATAGGAGGTTGGCTTCTGATGAGCGGAGGCAGCGGGAAGGGGTGTGGTGGTGCAGCAGGTCTGTGAGGTAGGGGGGGGCCTGATTGTTGAGGGCTTTGTGAGTAATGAGGAGGACTTTGAAGTTGATTCTTTGACGGACGGGGAGCCAGTGGAGGTTCTGGAGGACGGGAGTGATGTGGTCTCGGGAGCGGGTGTGGGTGAGGAGGCGGGCAGCAGAGTTCTGGATATGTTGGAGTTTATTGATTAGGTTGGATGGTATGCCGTAGAGGATGCTATTGCAGTAGTCGAGTCGTGAAGTGATGAATGCATGAATCAGGGTTTCAGCAGCAGAGGAGGAGAGTGATGGGCGGAGACGGGCAATGTTTTTGAGGTGGAAAAAGGCGGTCCTGGTGATGTGATTTATGTGGTGGTTGAATTTGAGCTGACTGTCGAAGATGACTCCGAGGTTGCGGATGTGAGGGGGGGGGAGATAGAGTGTGGCTGTCAATGGTGAAGTTGAAATTCTGGATGTCTTTGATACGGGATGGGGGGCCGATGATGATGATGTCTGATTTGGCACTGTTCAGTTGGAGATAGTTTGTTTGCATCCATGCTTTTATTTCTGAGAGACAGTTGGTGAGAGTGGAGTGTGTTGTGGGGGTGATGGTTTTTGTTGAGATATAAAGTTGGATGTCATCAGCGTAGCAGTGAAATTGAAGGTTGTGGCGACGAATTATTTTGCCAAGGGGGAGCATGTAGAGCAGGGATCACCAACTACATTTGTCCAAGGGCCAAAATGTATCCAATAGACACTATCGCGGGCCGGGGGGGTACAGGTACTGCATAATGCTTAGCAGACTCTTCACGCTAACGAAGGATCACTTCTAGGCAGGGTTGGGAGGGTTACTTTGTAAATGTAATCAGTTACTGATTACTGAATACATGCTCTGAAAGTAATCAGAATAAAGTTACAGTCTTATAAAAGTAACGTGTTCAGGTTACTTTTAGAATACTTTTGGAATACTTTCTTTTTCCATAACAGATGGGTATGTTTTGGTGAGCAGGAGACACTTGTTTTACTGTTTTAATGGCGTATCAAGAACTCAAACACAACATCTTGGTGTCATTCTGGACAGCTCCCTCTCATCTGCACCCCACATAAAAAACATCACCCGGACTGCATTCTCCTACTGTAAACCTTTCCTTAGAATATTGTATGAATTGTAAGGTGTCCTTGGGTGCTTTGAAAGGCGCCCCTAAATAGAATGAATTATCATTATTATTTATTATTATCTGAAACGATGTAATAACTTTTAAAACTGTTTCCAGTCACTTGCCCCATGCATTCAGCAGCAGCAGGCCATTCACTTTGATTTGATCCCGTTATAAATGTCATCATTTCGACAATGAAGAAATGCTACAACAACGTTATCTTGCACATTTTATCCAACCATCTCCGTTTCTAACTTTCAATATATTTAAAAAGAGATCTCTCTCTCTCTCTCATCTGCGTGCGGGGGCGGGGCCTCACAGACACGCTGCATCTCTCTCTCGCTCACAGACATGCTGCAGCGCTGTGCAGTGTGCACACAGTTCTGCAGGTAATGAATATTACATTTTGTGAGGAAACTTTTCCACCAATAATTCCAATAAGTATTCCAAAATGTATTCACTTCAGGTTTACGAAAGTAACTGTAATCAGATTACTCATTTTTCAAATGTAACGCCAGCTGAATACAGTTAGCCTACTTGATTTTTGTATTCTGATTACGTAACGCCGTTACATATATTCCGTTACAACCCAACCCTGCTTCTAGGCTACTGTCCCGCAGCTCCTGCCTCTCTGTTGGCCTCTTTGCAGCGGGGCTGCTGCTGTGGTGCGGAGCGCACAAAGCAGACTCTTCACAACGAAGGATCACTTCTTCTTCTTCAAGGAAGGTTTCGCAGTACGCAGTCTACTGTCCCGCAGCTGCTGCCTCTCTGTTGGACTCCGGTACTGCACCTTACTCACGAGACGTTGTAAAAAAAAAATGGGTGGGTGGCGAACGCAGTAACCACTCCGCCAACGCCACAGTCACCCCCGTCGTGCGGGCCGGATGAGAATGTCTGGCGGGCCGGATGTGGCCCGCGGGCCGCCAGTTGGTGGTCACTGATGTAGAGGATGAAGAGGAGGGGGCCAAGCACCGAACCCTGGGGGACGCCTTGGGACAGAGGAGCAGTGGAGGAGGTGCAGTTGTTGATGTTGATAAACTGATGTCTGTCGGTGAGGTAGGATTTCAGCCAGGAGAGTGCAGTGTCGGTGATGTTGAGTGATGATTCGAGGAGGGACAGCAGGATGGCGTGGTTGATGGTGTCGAATGCTGCGGTGAGGTTGAGGAGGATGAGGATGTTAAGGTTGCCGGAGTCAGAGGAGAGGAGGAGGTCGTTTGTGATTTTGAGAAGAGCTGTTTCGGTGCTGTGTTTTGATCGGAAACCGGATTGAAATGGCTCAAAGAGATCATTGGAGCTGAGGTGGGCTTTAAGTTGTGAGGCAACGACACGTTCAAGTATTTTTGACAGAAAGGGGAGATTTGAGATGGGCCGGAAGTTGGACATGATGTCAGGTGTGAGTCCAGGTCTTTTGAGAATGGGTGTGACAGCGGCCAGTTTGAGAGAGGGGGGAACTGATCCAGATCTGAGGGAGGAGTTAATGATGGTGGCAATGAGTTGGGAGATGGCAGGGAGGCTCTCTTTAACAAATTTGGAGGGCATTGGGTCAAGTGTGCAGGTGGAGTTAATTCCAGTCATGAAGTCGGACAGTTGCATGGGGGTCACAGGGGAGAAGTGGGACAGGGGCTGTGAGGTGAAGGGGGGGGAGCCAGGAGGGGAGGTGGGGGGTGCTGATGAGGGTGTCAGATTGCTGTAAATGTTGCTGATTTTGGTTTGGAAAAACGAGAGGAAGGAGTTGCACTGTTCGGTGGTGAAGGATGAGGTGGCGTTGTCACAGGGTTTGAGAAGTTTGCTGATGGTGGAGAACAGACGCTTGGGGTTGCTGGAGCCAGACTGAATGAGTTGTGAGTAGTAATTAGACCGGGCTGCTTTGAGTGCGTTACTGTACTGCTGGAGATAGTCTTTGTAGATTTGAAGATGGACTGTTAGTGTGGTTTTCTTGTGTTGGCGTTCAAGTTGACGTTTCCTTGATTTCATTTGGCGGAGTTCGGGGGTATACCAGGGGGCGGAGTGTATGAAAGAGACATTTTTTGTTTTTGTGGGGGCCAGTTCATTGAGACAGAAGGAGAGGGTGCTGTTATAATAGTCCACAAGTTCAGATGGGTTTTCAGAAAGTGGGGGGGGGGGAGACAGACATCTTGCAGGTAATGGAGGCAGTGATTGCTGAAGGTGAGATGGATTTGAGATTTCTGTAGGTTATTGTGCGTTTTTGCTTTTGGGCGGGGATGGGGATGTTGATGTCCATGATGATGGCCAGGTGATCAGAGATGTGGAGATTAAGGCTGGACAGATGATGGATGGTGAGACCAGTGGAGCAGACCAAGTCCAGGATGTGACCACGGCTGTGTGTTGGGAAGTTGATATGCTGAGAGAAGTTGCAGCAGTGAAGGGTTTCCTTAAATTCAGAGGCATATTTGCAGGTCGGGTCGTCAACATGAATGTTAAAATCACCTAAGAGGAGAACAGATGGGGATATGGCAGAAAGCTGAGTGAGAATGTCAGAGAGGTCGGAGAGAAAGGAGGGGTTTGGCTTCGGGGGACGGTAGATGATGGCTGTGACCAGGGGAGTGGGACCAGAGAGTTTAAAGATCAGGTGTTCAAATGAAGAAACATCAGGGATGGGGATTATGGTAGCTTTTATTTCCTTTCTGATAATAGCAGCTATACCACCACCCCACCCTTGTGGTCGAGGTTTGTCAATGTATGTGAATCCTGCTGGGGTGATTTGATTTAAAGAAAAATAGTCCAGGGGTTTTTGCCATGTTTCGGTCAGATACAGAAAGTCCAGGTTATTGTCTTTAATGAATTCATTTAGAATGTGGCTTTTATTGTGGATGGAGCGTGTGTTGAGCAGGGCTGCTCTGAGGTGACGTTGCATTGGGGGGGGTTGTGTGGACCGGGGGAGTGGAAGGAGATTGGTCAGATTCACGTGTTGTTTGTTGTGATGGCGTAGTGTGGGCGTGTGACAGGACCGAATGGACGGGATGGAGTGTGGAGACGTGGAATGAAATAAAAACTTACGGCCAGAGCCTCTGTGTGGAGGACGGCGTTTGCGGAGTATTTCATTATCTGCGAGGATGTCCATGCAGTCCGGACGCAGGCGGTTATTAAAGGAGTGGAGATCTGACAGGGAGTAGAGCGGCGGCATGATCCGGTGAAGTGGCGCTAGCACGGAGCTAGCTAATGCTGGGGACCCGGGCAGCAGAGACCAGGAGCCGGATGACCGTTGAAGAAGGAGCGGTGTGAGTCCAGATAAAATGAGAATTATAATCCACAGCATATCAGGAGAATAATTCCAGTGGTTTCCAGAGGAGAATCGTAGGAGGGGCTGACAGCCTGGTGCAGAGTGGGAGCCGGGTGACCAGCCTACTAGCTGGTTAGCTAGCTTGATAGCCACCGGCTGTAGGCGGCAGGGAGAGACGATGTCAGCGGGAAAGCCGGCTGATCGCAGCGGGATGGGAAGACCCACACGAGCCGCGGAGTTAGGGTGGAGTTAGGGTGGAGTTAGGGTGGAGTTGGGGTGGAGACAGAAATGTTAGCTCAGCAGACTTCAGGGAGCCGAGGAGCATCTAGGTAGCAGCCGGCTAGGTCCGATAATGCTAGCTAGCTAGCGGGCTAGGAACCGGTGAGCAGGAAAGAGCCAGCAGGTAGGAGATGACAACACAAATATCTGTGTCGATTCGATATAGTGATGCTGCTATTTTTGCTGATGACTGACGTTTCAAAAGTAGAGAGCCAGACAGGAGAGGTTCTGATCTGGACTAAAGAACAATATTTGGGGCGGAGGAGCGGTGAACAAACAACGCCAGCACCCTCGGCGACCCGGGAAAAAAAAATAAAAAAAAATAATGTATTCATTAAGAGTAGGGGTGGGAACCTCTGGCCACCTCACCATTAGATATTATTACAATTTAGAAGAGTGATACTAATGCATAAAAAAAATTCTAAATGAGTTTTTTCATCTAGCTTCTCATTGATGGATTGCCCAACTGCGGATGAATCTGAGGAAAGCACTTCAGTACCAGAAGATTCCACACCCACTTTTAATGGAAGTAACAATGCCAGCCCACATGGTTCTGGCTACTTGGCACCTGGTACATCTCAAACCATTCTACCAAGAACAGTACCTTCAATAGCTGACGGTGGGTTTCTACTTTCGCCAAACAACAGAATGTGAATACATATTCCCTGTGTAACACCCATGCATTAAAATCCAAATGTGCCCAAAACATTTTTCAGCCTGGAAAAGGGTGGAAGTTCCAGAAAGGGCAGCGATGCTATACAAAAGGAATTTGCTACAGCAAAAAGAAGATGAACCAATGCTGAAAATGTGTTTAGACATGAAAGAGAACATTGAGGATCAGGAAGCAAGAATTATCACCTTTTACAAGGTCCACAACGCAGATTGGGCCAGACCACTCCAGTGCAGATTGGAAGGTTAATACATTTAACAAATACATTGCACCTGAATTATCACCTAGTAGCTTAATTTGTCAAGTCATCAAAGGATAGCCAAAATCTAACTTGACAAGGCTATAAACTCAAATGTTTTTTATAATTATGGCTTTTTCTTATAATTTCAGATACCTTGCTATCATTAAAATATTCTATTTTTTTAGGTGATGCAGCTACTGGTGAGGGCGTGAAACGCCATTTCTTAAGCATGATGATGACCAAGTTGCACAAGGGATTCAAAGGAAATGTTGGCAAGTCATTTGGACAAAGTTTAAATTCAATTTAGTTTTATTTATATAGCACTATAAAAATATCAGTGATATTTACAAATGTTGTCCTATGCTTTTGTTTGTCAATGAAGGACATGGTACCAGCACTCTGCTTTTTGAGGGCCAGGTTGACCACCTCATCCCCTGCACCTCCCAAGTGCTTGTACAGAGTGACTTGTTCAAGATGGCTGGGAGGATGATTGGACACTCCTTTCTACATGGTGGTCCTCCATTGACAGGTATAAGCCCAGCAGTCCTGCATGTGCTGCTCGGTGGCTCCCCTGAGACAGCAACCCTAGTGTTGGAAGATGTGGCAGACATTGACATCCGGGAAACAATTCAGCTGGTAGGTTTGAAGTGGAAAATATAGAATGAATGCCACATTAAAACATCAAAGCATTTCACCATAGTGGTATAACTTTTTCCATTAAGCTTTCTCTAGCTGATTGCACCAAGAAGGCAAATGGTGAGAGAGGAGACAATGAGTTGACGGAGCATCAGAGGGGAGCTGTCAATGATTTGGCATTATCTTGGGACCTTCCTGTATTGACAGAAACCAACCAAGCTTGGCTCCTACAAAGTCTCCTTCTGCATGCGGTAAGGTTAAATGACCACTACGTTTTACATAATTAAGAAAAGGGATTGCTTGTTGTGGTTTTCTTTCCATAAACTGTTAGTTCAGCTGAATGTGCAATACTTTACTAGCCTAGCATGCATTGTAAGCTATCCTTGGTGCATATGTTAATGTGGATGTTTTAGGAAAAATCCTTTTATCTTAAACATACGTAGGTGCTCAGGCGAACATCGCAACAAATTAAACAGTTGAGGAAGGGACTGCAAGAGTCAATGTTGTGGCCACTGTTGGAAGCCAGACCAGATGTGGTAGACGTTGTCTTCCCACGTCAATCTAAGGCTGAATGCAGTGCTCAGGTATTCTGTTTTTATATTGATACAATTTTAATATTTTTTAATTAATTGACATTGTACCCATTTTGGATTTCTTTTAATATTTGTGAATGTTACATTTAGATGGTTCTAAACAACATCATCTGGCCTGGAGAAGGGGATAATGAAGATGACGATGGATGTCCTGTTGCCATCAAATGCAGAATTGCTGGCTACTTGCGGCAATTTGTGGAGACAGGTATTTAGATTTTGTGCTCCCCTGGTTGTCTGAGGATCTGCAAGTTCGTTATGGAACATGTTGAAAGCTATATCACAACTGTATTCTTATGCAACATTTTCCATCTGCGCTTCAGGAGAACATTAGTTAAAAATCACTTGTTTTTTATAAAAACAATTTATTAACTTTTTTCTTGCAACACATGTGCCAAACTGCTCTATCGTTTAACTGTGAAAAGGGTTAAAAGCAAGACTCATGTCCACATTGCTTGTGACGCTCAGGCCAGCACCTTGCGTAATGGCTATTGGTGAGCGCATGTGTTATTGGCGAATGAGAGGAAATTGTTAGGTTCTATACAGTCAATTTGCTGTATATACTTCATACTTATTTATATTACTATACTTATACAACATTTAGTAATTACTACATCATAAAAGAGACATTGTAGTGAGTTATGAATTATCAATCCACAACTTGAGATCTCCTAGTACAGTGGTGCTGCATTAGATATTCAGATATCACATGGGAAATGTTTTTATGACTGAGCTTGTCTACACTCCTCTGGATGTATATGTAACAGTTGTTCTCCTCTCTTTGACATCTCCCGTATTCAGTGACTGAAGACAAGCGGAAGCAGTTGGTGAAATTCTGGGTGGGCTGGGAGCTGCCAATGCCGGACATGCAAATGGAGGTGATACAAGGAGACCATCCAACATCTTCTACCTGCTTCCACATCCTGCGTTTGCCTTGTCACTACAGCAGTTATGAACAGCTTCATGACAATTTGGAAAGTTGCATTGCAACTGCTGAATATGAGTTTGGACTAATTTAACCTCCCTGTTGTCCTCTGGGCAAATTTGACCCGTTTATAAATGTTTTGGAGTTCATCCCAACATCATTGAATTGTGGGTGATTTGGAAAATATAGCACATTCATACACAGCTACTGCAGCTTAGATTTACCAAGATAATGCACTGGATCACACTAAGTATATTGTTTTGCGCAGATTGACACACAAGATCACATGCATGCACACACACACTCAATATGACAAATCTACTACTATGTAATCCTGTTCCTATAATACCAATGCATAACAGCCCAAGTTGTGTTCTTCAGCAGATCCAGTTTGTATCAAGATTTGCTATTGATTCAATAAAGAAATATAATGTATAAAATCAGTTTGGTTATTACTGAAGTTACTGCAGTATAAACGCTAACCTCTTAAGAAGCTGCCATTTTCTTTTGTTGTGTCACACACCTAAGACTTAGAAGTCAGAAGCTCCTCTCAAAGGATGCAGATTGGTCCAGACTCAAAAGCATCATTCATTTCTTATTAACTTTAACAATTAAAGCTCAATGCCATTTCATGTCAGGTTACAAAGGGAACTACAAAGTATGGTTATTGTGGAACAAGCTGATATAAGCTAGATAATGTCGAGCAACTACGCTTTAGCTGAGGAATTATCTTTGTAAAAAAGATATACTAATATTCCAAAAGTAAAGATTTACACTGTTGTTGAAACTGTCCCATAAAATACACGACACACGAAATGATGCACAAAAGACTGATGATTGAAAGTTGATCAATTATATTGTACAATAGAAGAGAACAAACGTACCATATTAATAGTTGAGCTGTGTTTCTCAGAAGACACATGATACTTATTACATATAATATAAAACAATTATCTTTGCAAAAAATAGAGAACCTGGATACCTGGATTGGGGACAATGGATACAAGGCCACTGCTTTCCCAGTCTATTAGTGGAATTTGGAGATCCTGTAAAATAAAATAATTCAAATGAAATAACATTAGAAGTCAGACCAAATGAACATAAGCCTTGAAAGCAAACCCACCTCATCACACTCTTGGGAATGGTGCTGCTGCCCCAAGTGCCACAACTGATTGGGAGAGAGGTTCCCTTCTGTTGAAAGGGGGTGGTCATCCCAGCCATCTCTGAATATGTTGAAGTGGGCTTGAATAAGTGGAATGAAGGCATAGTGGCAGCAAAATATGTGCAGTGCATTTGACAGATCTAAATGGCTGTCCTCTTCGAGCTGGTGTAGGACATCATAAAAGCGGCCGGTGACTGCTGTGAATACATCCCGCCACAATAGTTCAATTCTGTTTTGAGGAAAATGATTTGTTAGTCTTGATATAAACCCGTACAATTACAAAGAATTTCACTTGAGCATAAAAAAATATATATATATAATATATTAATATACCAAACACGTGTACATCATTTGAAAACACAAATACATAGGAGAAAAATAATTGTGTATCAACTGAAACAAAACCGATCAACATATTTAAATTATTTATTTTGTAGAAAGATGATATTTAAAATGTCCTCTAAACATTCACCTCGACAGATTTTGAGATTTGTCAATATTTCTCAAACTTTTTCAGACCAAGGACCATTTAACCAATACAAAAATCTCTCACGGACCACCTAACTCCCCAAATATCAAAAAACAATAGCCACTCTCCTGGGACTCAGTAACACTCACAATACAAATTACTTGTACGCTGCTGAATCACCTGCATCAGGTCAATGTTGGCATCTTGACTGTCGCGTCAGATTTTTCAGTTAATTTTCTTTTTCATTTAAAGCTGTTAAAGGTTATACTTTTATAAGTAGTATTAGGGGTGTCACGATTTTGAAATGGGCTCAACTTCACCCCAAAAATATGTTTGCATATCAATTAACCACCCATTTGCTACCTTGACATAGTGATTATTGTTTACTTGAATGCTGATTCTTCATTAATTGAAATCAACAGCTGCTGCTGTTACTTTAGTGTTAATGATTTAATTAAAGATGGTGTTTTTTCTTTTTTTAAGTTGTAATATTTCAAAAGTGAGTTCGTAATTACCTCTGATTGTGAACGCTTTTGCCTGCGATGAAGCTACTCCTCCCTGTTCCCCGGACAGAGAACATGAGACGAGCCACATCAACATTCTCCACTCCATGATCAGCCCGGACCCTGAAGGGAAATTGTCAGTGAACAGTACAGTGGTTATATGGAGTCGTCTTCATCATAAAAATGTAGTGTACGTACAGATAAACCTTTATGTCAGATCAGGGCCGTATTCATGGAGTCAACATTGGGGGGGACCAAAAATTCAATAAAAATTTGAATACTAATTTCCTGCCATTCTAAAGGAAAATACATAAAAAATCACTAACACATTGGATACTATAAAACCTGTTAAACCCCATGCCCCTGCCCGTGGGGGCAAAACACAACAATAGTCACGATACTGTGTCTCAGGCATGGGTGTAGGAAGCATCCTCAATGTGGGTGGGACAATTTGACGGGGGGTGTGGGTGGGCGGGGGACCTAACCTCCTCTAGGGGGGTCTGGGGGCATGCTCCCCCGGGAAGATTTTTTTTTTTTAAATGTTGAAGTTAAAAGCATCAATCTGGTGCACTTTGAGAGCAACATTAGGGACTAAATCTATGGATACATCTCAACCACACCCATGTGAAACAGAACTGAACAGATTTACTTTTTCTTTATGCATATTTTACAAATCACTCCCTTTTTAAACTGTAGTATGAGTTGGAATGATTTCATACCTGTTATTCTGTTATTCTCTTATTTTGTCTAACTATAATGATCATATAAAGGTGTGCCTTGGAAATACTTGTTTGGCATCAATCTTGATACAGGGTACTTATTATATGTTATAGTTTGGATTCCTAAAGCTTTTAGTCTACTATCCCGTCATTCAAGGCTGGTTTTCACAATAAGTAATGGTTTATTTTTTGCACGGACACTATCATTTACATTTTTTTACTATGTTCAATCTGAATTTACTTTAAAAACATCTATATTGATTCTGACTTTTTCTACATCCAACTCACAGGTCTATCATTGCTTTGAGAAAAAAGATTATTCATTTAACGATTTTTAGAAGTGAAGATATATTCAATTGTTCTGGGAATGTCATTTTCAAACCTGAGACCTGAAAAACAGGCTTAGGGCTCAACTGGTTAAAATGTTTTACCATAATGTCTAATTGTGCATTGTATTACATCGCCCTATTTTATCTAGTTTAGCTTTTCTTGTTTTGTTGTTTGTAATGGCAGAGATTAGGGATGAATAAAGTACAACAATAACCATAATCACATTAAAGCATTTCAATCCATAGAAAGGTCTGTGCCACGCAATTTCAGTAGAAACAGGAACACTTTATTGCCCTTTTTTTTACAGCCACGACTCGCACTAGCTGCTTGCCGCTCATTCAAAATCAAAAAGACCTCCAACTTCCTCCCAGACAGCCGCCCAAAAAGCCCAACCCTCAAGTAAAGGACCCAAAAGCCTTTTTGCGCTTATCGTTGGCACTGATAAAAGACTGGCATATTCCTTCAAGGTCCAGTCTGTCCAGTTTCTTCTGGTGCACATGACATATGGCCACATTATTCAGCCTCGTTTGACTCATCGATGATCTAAGCCATGTCTTAAGCCTCCTCAGGGCACTAAAACTCCTCTCAGCCTCTGCAGAAGAGGCAGGGACGACCAACAGAAGCCTTACTAAAGCTTCCACCTGACCGAAGAGACCTCTCACCTCTGGCACCATTTCCCGAATAATGCTAGCAACATCTGAGCTTGTTTCATAGGTGTAATTAGCCCCAAACATGGCCAGCTGCACCTGCAGTAGTCTTGAATTCAATTCAGGATACTCTTCTACCACCTTGTCCATGTCTCCGTGTAGCAGCACATTTTCAAGCTGCTGCAGCTTGTGGAATCCAGCTTGTTCAAACCTCTCTATGAATTGAGTATTCACTGTGTCCAAGGCATTGTAGAATTGGACTATGTACAAGGACTGGGCATCGGGATGGATATGGGCTGCAGCCTGACAGGTGTAACGCTTTGTAGGTTTGCGGACAGGTTTGTGGAAGAAATATCAGTAAACTATTGACTAGAAAGTCTGTTGATACACATTATACATATGGGGGGACACAGGAGTCTGTACATTAACATTAGACTGCTATGTTGTCATTATTCTGTCTTAACCATCAATATAGCTCCTTTCTGACTTACCTCCATGTCACCAGCGCACCCTCTCCCTGTCTGGTCGTCATGCTCACATTCTCTTTCTCCCTCTCTCTCTTTACTCTGAACACACCAGAGTGAACATGGAAGAAATATTATCAGTAAACAAGCTATCTGACTGGTAACAATACTCACTTTCTCACTGCTCTTAACTTACTTTTTTTCTTTTCTGAGGCTGCCCAAAAAACTGTCTAATGTTACTGCCACCCTTCCTCTTGCTCATGCTTACAGCTTGACCTCGGCGATCTGCAGTTGCTGATGTGATGAATACGGGTCAGCCGCGCTGGATATAAGATAATTAAACATGTTTATTAGCAATTCTGAGCGTTCTAAACCCAGCACAAGCTATGATGCACACTGCAAACCTCCTGCGTGTGAGTATCTTTTAAATGCTTCTGACGATTATTAAATACTATTTCATAATAATTGTAGAGTATTTATTATTTAATTAATTCTGGCACCTTTGGTATTCCATAGTTGTCACACATCACAGTTTTAAATCTTTCCACACCCTACAAATTACAAAATAAAATAGAAATAATCCACATGAATAAATATCTATTGGATTACATCCAAAACGACACCGTCATTTTCCACATAGCTGACACCAGCCCGCCAAACCCTGGCTAACAACTGAAACCAGCTAGCCCACAGCTAGTTAGCTACTATTCCTGAAAAGTTCAGTTTTAACATCAGAACTACAAGTTACTTACACAAAGAAGCTAAACCGGAGGGTTCATTAACATTACCATTACGAAATAAAATAATATAGATTACTTTAGGGCTAACTAGAAAAGATACCAGAACTGATGGAGGGCAAATTAAAACATGACTGACCTGCTTGGAGTATCAAGCTAACTGAAGGTGGACTCAGACGTGCAACAGTGAAATACACCCCCGGGTACAAAATAAGGAACCAATTTACATATGAAAAGAAATATCATTTTGGTGAAGTTCACAATAACAGAAAATATAGATTTCCAAGTATACAAATAACCAAAATAAAGAAGTCATAGAATAGCAATTTTATTTTAATAAAAAAATAAAAAAATAAAACTTTTTTTTTTGCTATTTATTGGGGGGGACATTTTGAGTGTATCTGAATATTTGGGGGGATGTGTCCCCCCCAATGTATATGGTGAATACGGCCCTGTGTCAGATAGCTTCTTGAACATTAAAAAGTGACACATATCTCTGCGATTTCCAAGTTTTTACCTCAGTGGAAAACCAAAGGTTTGTACTGCTTCATTGAAGAACAGGAGGTTTGTTGATGCCAGATTGTTGTTTGCCACACGTAGATACATGATCTTAGTGGAATGGAAAAAATAAAGTTAGAGTACATAACATGATATTCTGTTAAAGGGTGGAGTATTTAGAATGACGGCATTTCTGGTTAGAGACTGAATTGCAACGCTCGCTGCTCCCCCCTCCCTTTCGTAGAATTGAGAGATGTGTGTATGATGTGTGGCTATTGGACTGTTAACCAGTTGAAAGCATATTAGAAACATCAATACAACAATATGGCATATCACGTTTGCAGGCATCCATTTAAAATGTGAATTTACATTATGATTGTTACCCAAAGTCTGTGCCCACCCTCAACCTTTTTATGACTCAATATTGAAATAAATATTAAATTCAAAAACTGGGTAGGAGCATTGTATTCAAGCACTTATCTGTTTCATGTCCTTCATTAAATGTAATGCAAACATAATTGTATTATGTGAAGATGTTCAGTACCTTTCTAGAAAAGCCATCTATGCCTCCGAAAATCACAATGTTGTACCTTGGTTTGGGAGAAGTGATAAGATGTTTAAGTAACACACACACACATATTACATAATATTATTATGATATATACAGGGTTCCAACACATTTTCACTTATTAAGTGTTTTACCTCTTCATTACATTTTAACAGATTTCTATGACAGAATATGTACATGATAATGATAGATATGTTTCTTCACAGAAGGTGGCAGGAAATTAAGAAATGAGACATGTCACTTTTTCTGCACCTCCAGATAAGCTGACATGATCCATGAAAAATGGTTAAAACTAGAAAACGTATACAGCCCTGTAAAACACTTTATATTACATAACATATATAAATGTATATAATACTAACCGTATCAGTTTGTGATTTGTATCGATGTGCATCAGGGACTTCGGGCTCGGTACAGAGTAAGTTCTCCTGACCACACATCGCAGCTGTAACATCCTGGAGACAATGCTGGTTGTGTCAACACGGTGCATTGAGGACCGAATCCTCTCCCACTGCACTCTATGTCCCTGCGCCCTCAGCAGAGCCATCATCATCCTATACCCTGCATTTGGGTTGCTGGTACTGATTACTGACACAAGGGAGTCAAGTTCCTCATCAGTCAAGCTCCAGTACTGTTCCCTAACACTTACTCCCCATTCTGTCATGCGCCTGTGAACTATATGCCTTGAAACTCCCAACAGCCTGGCAATGCATGTCACCGGTAATCCCAAGTTAATAAGGTTTGTTGTGTATTCCTCATCGATCAGTGTCCTTGGACGACCCAAACTCCCCTGCTCATGTGCAACAATTGTGGGTGTTAAGGTTTGATTTTGGGTGCAGACCACTTCATGCAATTGGGACATTGCATCAAGAACTTCCTGGGGAATCTGTACTTGGCTTGAAATTGCATTGAGAAAGACAACCTCTTGGGAACATACAAATTCCAGATAGTCCATATCGAGGGGAACTCGATTAAGCCACATATTTAGTCGGGTTTCAAGCCTTTGGAATAAATGGTCCAGCAGCAATTCCTGAAAAAATAAATATCCATGAGTCATTGGTATTCTGTCAGTCTTCAAGAATACGCATTTTTCCCATTCCACATTAAACGTTATGGATAGCTCCGCCGAGAAAGTGTAACCAAAATATAACCCCCACCCACCCCCAATCACAATAATAATATTCAAAGTAACAACCTGCACATTTCGGTTTCTCTCGATGCAGCCGAGGAGATTTCTCACCGCAGTTTCAATGTCTTTACAATTTACAAAGGCTTGAAAAACACAGCAGGAGCCCAAGACAATTATAAAACTGGTTATTTCAGTACGGTTCAATTGGTTTTATTTTCATAATCAACAGTTAGTGCCTTGTTTAGCTAGCATAAACTCAACAAAGCTAGCGTTAGCTGGCTAACTGACGTTATTTTGCCGCTAAACTGCACGATATAAAACGGTGGTCTTCAAAGCGGATTTAATCGTCAATCACAATAATAATATTGAAAATAATACTGGGGAAGTAATGGGCAAAACTTACCGTTGATTGACGCGCCATCTCAGCGGACTGGTAGCGACACGGACCGTTAGCCCCGCAGTCATCCGGTTCGACGTGACTATGGCTGTGACTGTGTGACTGACCCGAGCCTCGTCGTTCTGATAGCTCCGCCCCTTCGCTCCAACCCCCCTCCCTCCCCCCACATCTACAGGTGAAAATTACTTTTGCGACACATTTATCGCAAGAAGTGTCGCAAAAGTCAAGACCGCAGATTCGTCGATTTATACTGCCACAGAGCAGATTCGTCAAGTTGTAATGACTGATTTGAGAGGTTGTAATAACTTTTTTTTTCATCTGTGACTTCAAATTTGGTTCACAGTTACGTGGATATTTTTTACAAGTGTAAATTTGGTTCACAGTTACGTGGATATTTTATACAAGTGTAAATCTATGCACACAAGCACAGATTTTTTTTCTGCAAGTGCTCACATCAGGTTTTACACGCTCTCGCATTTTGCACCATATCTACCTTCATAGGGGTCGGTCGAATAATCGATTATTATTCGCCAGGGCTGCCGAATAATCGATTTTGATCATGGTCAGTTTCTGGCAACCCTAGTATATACATCTAATTACTTAAAGGTGGGGTAGGCTGCGCCCCGCCAACGGAGCCCCGCGCCCCCCCTGAAATTCAAGGTGCAATTTGGTGCTATATATATATATATAGCACCAAATTATATATTTTTTTAAATATATATATATAGCACCAAATTGCAACTAATTTATATCTACTGTTACTTTTCACATTGAACATGTGCTCTTTTATTAAATCAACTAAACACTTTCATTTTGAGTTGTGAGTTTAGTATTTTTTACCCTAAGAAACAGATGCATTAATCAATAACAATAATCCACAGCTCCTTTCTCTGCTCCAGAGGATTAAAAAAATTGCTAAATAAGACAATTAAACATAATTACGGCAAACACAATAGCTTAACGTTAAAGTTGTAAGTATTATTATCTTCTGTTTGCCAAATATCTTATTTTCAGCAATATTCCAAGAAATGTTGAAAAATCCCATCATTTTTTGTTGAGGGAGCCCTTGCGATACTAACTTCTGAGTCGGACTACAAAAACACGTCATCCCTGCGCCACTCTATTCAACAAATGCAAAGTCAAACTGTCTGTCAAAGCTCTGTGGTGCATTGCAGTAATGAATCCTAAAACTCAGAAACGAGTTATCATTTTACCGCTCTCAGTTTACTGTACGTGTTATTGTATTAGATGCCTGAAATAAGGTCTGCGGTTAACACAAACTGAAGAGATTTTTACTATTTGTTCTACGAGGTATTGTCATTAAATACCTCACTGGTGAACATCTGACGCTTATTCCGGAAACCAATGGAGAAATCACATTGGTTTTAGTCGAGGGTGCCCTTGCGATGCTAACTTCCGTGTCCAACTACAAAAGTACGTCATCAATACACCACTCAATCCCACAACTGCAAAGTCAACTTTTCTGTCAAAGGTCTGTTGTACTAACACCTATCCTGGCTGTTATTGCTGAGGCCAGCTAGTTATTTCTCTTATGATTAGTCAGCAGGTTAAGAAGTTGTCATTATTTTTCAAGAGTTCTCATGAACTAAGTTCTGATGAACCTTTGTGGGAAAATTACTGCGGTGTGAAAGCGCCTAAAGGCAGTGGCTGCAACAAAAGATGCAAATATTTGATGGATTCATACAAGATGTCAATGTGTGGTTCTCTGAAGGTGGACCGTCAAAACACAAAACCAGTTCTTCATCACATGCATCATCTATATACTCTGCTCGAATTATGCTCAGGCAGAGAGGGCTGCTTTAATCGGGTGAAAATATAACCCACAGGTTCTCTCAGCGCTGGACGGGATGGCAACACGACTGTTTCAACCTCAGAATTGCAAATCATGATATGTCAGCCTGTCCTCCTACAAAAAACGACCAGATAGGCCGATTGTTCATGCCCTTATTACGACCCAGAGACACGTTTTAAAGTGTATGTTGTTTCTTACACGACCACTAGAGCACCTCTAGTGGTCGTGTAAGAAACAACATGCTCCTGGCCCGTTCATTGCAAACGCAAAAAAAAAAATCCGAAATTGTGGAATAGTTTGGACATTAAAATGCTTTTTGATTCGATTTCTGGCGAGAAGTGTATATTGTACTCTTAGAATCCACGTCCAGTCGATGTGTAGGATCTATAGTTTGATAGATATTACGAAGATGATTTGAGGTCTCGCCAGGATAACGTGTATGCAGCTTCCATGTAAAGTTAGCGTGGGTGAAAACAGTTTTTCCGGTCTCCAAGTTTTCATAATAAAACCGGATATATTTCCCTCACTGTCAAATGATTACACAGTGATATCTGCATTACTCATCCACTAAAACACATCAGTTTATCCTTGTTAATACACAATATTGATTGGTTTAAATTGTGTACAATGCTTTTGTGTTTTTTAACCTTCGATTCAGAGAAACAAATAGTTGTTTCCGAAGACACTACACTACCCAGAATCCCCAGCTATCGTTTGGGACTACAACATCCGCCTTGCTTTACAAACCCCGTGATTAGTCATCAAGCCCTGTGATTGGATGTTGGAGTGGCAGTGCGACAAGGTTACGCCGAGCGTCAACAGCTCTTTGAAATGGAATGGAACCACGGCAGACTTTCCAAAACTGGAATTGGACGGGTCCTGGACCCCCCCCCCCCCCAGAACTACACATGCTGGCTATTGTGTGTTTCGCAACATGTTCTATGGCACGTCTCTTTATAAGACGTTTTCGTATTTCCCACAATTAGAAGTTGCCAGTATTAAACTATGTACACCCTGGAGGTTTAAGGGATAGGAAACACAGTGGTGTTATCAAATTTAAAACATATAATTAATAAATGGGTGAATTAATATACCCACATGGCACCTAAGGTCAGAAGAGCTTTATTTAACAGCTGGGCTGCAGTCGAATAGTCCATTTAGTTTAGGAACCTTCCTAACCGAGTGAAATGACCCGGAAGTCCCTCAGTGGCAGCCATGATAAGAGCCGTTCCAATTCTCTAGAATGAAAGGAAAGGAGGTTTCAAACTTCCTTTATAACCTCCTTTAGCTTAGGAACCACTGGACCTCCCTTACCGAAAGGAGAGGAGAAAATGCTGTCCCACAATGCCTTGCAGCCGCAGCATTTGTCGTCGCTCAACAGTCGGCCGTTCACGGAAACAACCGATTATGACGCAGAAATGATATCATGAAAGTTACGGTGCTTATTAAGCATTTTAAAACGTATGTGATAAGTTGCCAAAGTGCTTTGTTTTGAACGTTCATCAGTATTATAATCAAAAAGAGAAATATGAACGTTAGTTTTTACTGAAATGATTAAATAAAGTCAACATCTCACTGAGCTGTGTGGAGTTTGTTCAACTTTTAAAAGATGTTTGAATGGTGATATACACAGTGATAGATGTTAAGGACTAACGTTTATAATAAATACATCTGTATTGATTTTAAGATATTTTCATACAATCATACGTATTGGGATCATTTGTATGAATGTGGACCAGAGGGAGAGGGTGACGAGTATAAGTTTCACTTTCCTTTTTTATTTCAATTCCAACTTTGGTCATGAAGAATATGTTTCTCTGTTGTCCACGTTCATAAAGCATAAAGCAACAGCATCAGAGCACGGTGCAGAGTCTCTAGATGAGTTTACAGTAGTCCCTCCTTCTTATTGAACATCCATGTTGTAGTCCGCTGTATAGAAAACTGTAGTTTCCATAGTTTCCCCACAGCAGCAGACGCACACAATGACGTCCGCTGGCGCATCATAAACACGTCGGATAGTGAAAGTGCAGTCGATTCTCTAAAGTACCACAGTCTCTTCTCCTAAGTCCTTTTGAATTCTCCTATCCACTATCCCTTAACCCCGTGACGTTTCACTCAGAGGTCAAGGAATAGACGATAGGGTTAGAATTTAGGAGCTGATTTTTGGATTATCCGACCGCAACCCTGGTCTTATGTCTGTGACCCCTCCTGTTGTTCATTGATAAGCCTGAAACATGCACTTGTCAAGGTTCAGAGGCACATTTTGCAAATATGGCAGTAGCCATCGATCATCTTAAGATAAGATAAGATAAGATATACTTTATTGATCCCAAGTTGGGAAATGTTTTTGTTACAGCAGCATACTACTTTGTTCTACTCCACTACAATTCAGAGGTTAACCTGGTATTTTTACTCCACTACATTTATTTGAGTTACTTTGCAGATTCTGATTAATGATGTGAAATATAAACAACCCTTAAATCAGACTTTAGTTACACCTGAGTCAAATTCAGGGAAGGTGATTGTCAAGGGCCAAAATAAACTATGCAATATATTGGACGTTAAGCACTTTGTCAGACTTCATATTTATCTGTGGATAACCCAACGTTTTTTTCTTATTCAAAAAAAGACCTTAACTTAAAGTATTCTTTAATGTTTAAATAAAGCCTTATTAGTTGTCTGTTTTGCACATCCTCCTGTTAATATCTTTGGACGTCCTGCACTAAACTGTTTTATTGTAGAGATCACTACAGTATCTTCTTGATATTTTATATTCTATATTTCTATCATGCCTTCTACTTTCCCCCAATTGTGTATGTAGGCTACTACATTGTACCATGAACCTGTATAGACCTGTAACAGTCAACTGCATGAGGAGTTGGAAAGGTAGTAAATAATATCTTTAAAAACTACAAAACTATCCCTATCTATCAGCTGTGCACCGGAGAACACAGGATAGAATTTAAAATTCTTCTTCTCGCCTACAAAGCCCTTAATGGGCAGGCGCCATCTTACCTTAAAGAACTCATTATACCCTACTGTCCTACTAGGGCATTGCGTTCCAAGAATGCAGGGTTGTTGGTTGTTCCTAGAGTCTCTAAAAGTACAATGGGAGCCAGAGCCTTTTCTTATCAAGCTCCACATTTGTGGAATCAGCTTCCAGTTTGTGTTCGGGCGGCAGACACCCTATCCGTTTTTTAAGAGTACGCTTAAGACCTTCCTTTTTGATAAAGCTCATAGTGATAAAATAAAATAATCTAATAAGAGTGCATTGACGTAGATACGTTGTGCCTCTTCACCTATACATTTTAGTTCTTACTCTTTCACTTAAATCCTAAAAACTTAGATCTTATATTTAAAACATTATCCAAACCTTTCCCCTCTCTGACCTCTCGAGGTTCTATTAGAGGGTTATAACAGGCTGCAGAGAAGGCCTAGCCCGGCCGGGGAGTATGGGACGTAGTCACAGACCTACTCCTTAATTCTCACCAATTCCAATTAAGGTTCCAGTGGGGACCTTTCTCCCTGTGTGCCTCTCCGCCTCCGTTTCTTACTTCTTATTTGCTACCCTTTTCCCTCAACCTATCCTAAGGGAGTGCATGTATGTAGACACGTTAGTTTAGCTGCTATAGGCTTGGACTGTTGGGGGGGCACCTTACTTTGTCTTTCTGGCTGTTTGTACCTGTGTACTCTCATGTTCCGATTAACCCAGCTTGTGTCCATATATACGCCGGGATCCTGAGTCGAGGCTAATCCTGTTGCTGTGGTCGTGTGTCCTGGATCCTCTATCCTGAGTACTGGACTTCAAGTCGTGGCTGAACCTGTCTCTGCGGTCCTGCCTGACTCTCATCATACTACTTCCCTGATGGCTCCCACAGGATTGCTGACATCCTCGTGGATTCATCTTCTTAATATAGACACATGCATTTCCAAACATTTGGTCTACCTATGTTGCAAATGTATTATCTTTTCAATTTACACACGGCATCTATTGCACGTCTGTCCGTCCTGGGAGAGGGATCCCTCCTCTGTTGCTCTCCCTGAGGTTTCTCCCATGTTTCCCTTTAAACTGTGGGTTTTCTCCGGAAGTTTTTCCTTGTACGATGTGAGGGTCTAAGGACAGAGGGTGTCGTATTGTCATACTGATATTCTGTACACACTGTGAAGTCCACTGAGACAAATGTAACATTTGTGATATTGGGCTATATAAATAAACATTGATTGATTGAATGATTATAGTTTAAATATAACCTATCTACTAATTGGATCAAATATAAAAGTCAGCCGAATTAGTGTTGATACTGCAAGGAGACGTATTGTGTGAAGAGAAATGGAAGATGTTGTTTAGCTAATGTATTTATGATCCACGTCACGTATTCAGTTTTGGCGACATCTCTTCCAGTTTGTCAAAAGGTCTTCTGATCAGGGCTCTATAAATAAATATCTACTGCAGATGTGTAATATTTAATGCAGCCGAACCGTGTATTACAATGCCGTTATGTGATGACTTCCAAAGAGAAAAGCAAGAACACTCGGAATAAAGTATTATTTTATTTAAAAAAAATGTTTTTCCGATTTCATATCATATAAACACCATATCCCAAAATGCATTGCGGCACAGATCAAAACCTCTGAAAAAAGAAAGGTGTCTCTCAGAATCGAAAGAGAAAAACCTATGGGAAAAACACAAAAACATTGTACACAATTTAAACCAATTAATGTCGTATAATTAACTAGGATAAACTGATGTTTCTTAGTGGATGAGTACTGCAGATATCACTGTTACATCATTTGATCATTGGTTTTATTATGAAAACGTCGAGACCGGAAATACTGTTTTCAACCCGTAACTTTACATGGAGGCTGCCGCATACCTCAAATCATCTTCGTAATATCTATCAAACTATAGATCCTACATATCGACTGGACATGGATTCTAAAAGTACAATATATACTTCTCGCTAGAAATCTAATCAAAAAGCCTTTTAATGGCCAAACTATTCTACAATTTAGGATTTTACAGAGAGAGTTATTTGTGAATAAACGACCATCTGTAACGTTAGCATTGAACGGGAGCACGTAATTATAGGACGTATTAAGCGCTTGAACAAACATATTTGGTCGTAATAAGGGCCTGAACAATCGGCCCATTTGGTCGTATGAGTTGGAGGACTTGTTGAGATATGTCTACTCCAAGAGGCTGAGACATAAAGTACAGCAAAGACTGATGACCCTTAAAATAAGGGAAAAGAAACTGAACAATTATTAAGAATGAAATACCAACACATAGAACACACCATTTTTACACACCTTTATTATTTATTGTTAATTGTTTTTGTTTCATACTAAAGCGAATTAGGGGCCGGTGTGTAGGAGCCATGGGTGTTGTTGGTGTCCGTTTACTTTATTTATATTTATAGTGCAATACTATTTTGAACACTTAGTGGCGCGGTTTAGCTGCACCGGGTGTACAAAAGGGGTCACAGGTGACAGGAGAGGACGAGGACACAGGAGGAAGAGCACACCGATTCCACCTGCCCGGCAGATGCTCATACCACAAACCTTTGACACAGCATAATTAAACCTTGGTATGTAAAGCTAAATAAACATCATTATAAACTGCAGCAAAAGACAGGAAATCATCTGTTTGTGTCTGCGTCTGGATCACTCTAAACCTCCTGTGAAGTAATGGCAAAGGATATAGGAACATTTCAATTGCCATTACACTGTTAGAGGACTTTCTGAACCTTATAGGTGCAGAAGCTGCCTTCTCCCTGTCAGATCTTGAGAGGGCAGACCAAGGGTTTTGGGTTACTTTATGGTAATTCCTGGACTTAAGTAATGTCGGACACTTTGCTTTATAATAGAAGAAATAACCTATTGGACCAATGGTGTTTACTCGAGTAGAGTGATAACATATAATTCCTCCCCCACCACTTATTGTACTGTTTTCTGTTTTGTTTTGTATCGTTGTCTCTCCTGTACATTTAAAATTCAATCTAAATGATAATAACTAAACGTTTTGCTCTGCCATGAAGCTTGTTAACTAGCCCAGCAAACCAGAATCTTGCTGATTAAACAAAACCCTCCTGGGGCTCAGCAAGGAAGACAAACTTAAAAATACTTGACATAACTGTGGGGATATTTTTGGCCAACAAAAACTGTTCTTAGCCAATTGATTCTTTGAGGTCAACCAGCCCTGACAGCAAGCCACAAGTTAATTTTAGACATTATACACTCACACACAGTGATGCCAGTATGACGCATGAGTCTAGTTACATAACACAAATCCATCAAACAAATGATATGTGTGTGGCCCGGACAAGAAATACATTGATAAATGACTGGATATTCATGATTGAAATAAACACATCGATACAAATCATACGTTTGACCATATTGAATGTTTACTTTTAAAAGAAGTTAAGGAAGTTTATAGAGATGCAATGTAGCTAATGATGCTGTTTCAGTAGATTCTTCATGCAGTTAGTGTTATTTCTCATGTCTGAATGAGGCTGGAATATTCAATTTAGGTAATGCAGCGGTAACAGGAATGCAATGAGAGTTTTATCAGGAATGCTAATGTACATTATTTATCTTGGAAATGCATTAATAAATCAAACCATGCAGTGCGAGTGTGTGATTACAAAGAATGAATGAGTGCTGGGGAAGCGAAAGTAAAGTGGCCCACTGCTGCGAGAGGCGTGTGCTGGTGTGACTACTGTGTGTGTGTTTTTGTATGTGCGTGGAGTCTTTGAAAGTGAGCATCCAGCCGAGTATAGAGTGGCATCCTGCTGAGGGCAGATGTGTGAGTGCATGAGTCGACATATGCTGGTTTGAAGGGTGCCATGCTTAACATGATTGCTCTGTGTTCAATGCAGGGGCGGACTGGGAGGAAAAAGTGGCCCGGGGATTAATTGACAGACAGGCCCACTTAATGTCGGCCGACCACGAAAGTATGTTACTTAACAAAAAACCCTATACATTTAATGTTATTTTGGACCATTATTCATATAGTAATCACATCACCTGAGCCCTTCAGTTGCCTAGAGCAAAATAGTTAGAGCATATATTTATTGATTTTAATGTTAACAGATCATTGATGCAATAACATTTGGACCCAATTTGCCTGACTTGACGCATGGAATAAAACATGGGCGTAGGAAGCATCCTCAATGTGGGTGAGACAATTTGACAGGGGGTGGACCTCACCTCCTCTAGGGGGTCCGGGGGCATGCTCCCCCGGGAAGATTTTCTTTTAAATGTTGAAGTTAAATGCATCAATCTGGTCCATTTTGAGAGAATTAGGGACTAAATCTATTGGATACTTCTCTCAACACCCATATGGAACAGCAAGTGGAGGCAAAAGTGACTGCACCCAAAACAATAAACCTGCTAGCTAACTAGCCTAAACTCAGTAACAGAATGTGGGCAACACATTCTTCTCCACAGCCGCGCGACCTCTGAGTCAGACGTCACTTCCCTCTTTTCTATCCTACGGGTGCAGCCACTCCCCCTGAACACCGTTTCCCTGCCAACCCCCCCCCCCCCACTCCCTATGCAAGCCCCTCCCTATGAACCCAGGGCTCGCTACAATACTGTATACTGTATACACAAACTATACAAAAACGCCTTTACGCTTTGGAGCTTGTTTATCCATCTGTAAGCAACTGCCAGCTCGGTCTCTCAGTCACTCACTCCTGATCGTTCACTGCGCAGTGACAGCTGCTACGGGCCTGATGTGTGAAAGTGAAACATAGATAGAACATAGGTAGCCTATCAAAACGGCCCAGCTCAGCCCAGTGGGCCACACCCCACTCCCAGGGAGTGGCCAGAACACTTACAAATGTGGGCCGGTAGGATTTAGTAACACATAATATATACTTTAACTATATATTTATTTGTTGTTCCTCTATTTTATTTTTCTCTTCACTATATATGTAAAGCGTCTTTGAGCACCTGTAAAAGCGCTAACAAATTAAATCTATTATTATTATTATTATTATATATAATAGTGAGACAAGGCCACTTTTTTTTGCCAGTGTTTTTCTCTAAATATTCAGATTATTCCTGAATATTGTTTTAGCAAACACGGCTTTACTTTACTTTTTTTATAATCTAAAAATGTTCAAAACAATGAATCCAATATTAACACAGAGGAATAACACACGATAGGAAAAACTATATCACTTAAAGAAATGAAAGTGAATCAACAGAAAAAAGAAAAGACACTGTACTGAAACATGTATGAAACAACCAAACTGAATTCCCATTAAACCAATGATCTCCTTAGCAAAGGATGATGTGTATATTCTCAGCAGCAGTAGAGGTTACCGGGCCCATTACCATGAGGTCACACAATGCTCTGCTAAATGTATATTTTTAAATGTGCAGAAATAAATGTCCTGGGATATGATACATGGTGCAAAAGTAGTAAGCAAAGTTACCATCAGCGCACTTATGACGGGGGCAATGACTCACGAAGAGAGGGATTGTGGGTCTGAGCTTTGGGTGGAGCCCATCACTGCTGAACCAGCGGGGTGATGGATGGAGACCATCCTCTGCTAAAGCACTCATTTACGTAACTTGATTTGTGTTGATCCGTACTCAGACAGACATACATCAGTGATGACACTGATTCTGTACAGGTCCCGTTGCCTGATGGATAAGGCACTATTCTCATTAGCCAGGGACTTACAACATATCAGTTAAATGAAAAGCATGTATGGCACTTTCACTTTACACATGGAAATGAGTGCAGAGATGACTTTCGTTAGTCTCAATGTCCTGTGCATATAGGACAGATGAGGGGGCTGTTACACATTTTTCTCATTTAACAACCATGCAAATTGCCAACATGTACCCTCACATCTACATGAGCTTACAGCTACAACCAGTCTTTTCACCCTCTGTCTGAAAACAGAGCCCAGTCCTCTCTGATTGGATGGCTGGCCGGCTCTGTTGTGATTGGTCAACAGCTTAAGGCCCAGAGACACCAAACTGACACCAATGAACACGTCCCGACGGACCCGATTGTTGTGTCGCCTCACGTCTCCTGCGTCTTGGCCAACAGTCGCACTGGATCACACCGCAAAGATTTCAGCCGACGGCCAAGTAGCACGTACGCACTGCGCATGCGTGAGTGGCAATAACTCTCCTTACCAGCAGGCGGCGGTAGTGTGTATTTGTCATTCAAAAGAGGCAACAACCGGAAGACAGACTGCGTGATAACCGAGAGAAGAAGAACAGACAGTGTGATATAAACAAACAACAAACAGCGTGTGCGCTACATTTTCACTCTACAGCGAGAAGCTCATGGGGCTTTGAGAGCTGGAGTTAAATGAAATCTCAGATTTGCCTTCTTAATCGTTTGTTTGGGTCCCTCACTTCCGTTTCGCTTCTCATGCACTGATTCGCTAGCTGAACAGTCAGAGTGATTTATTTGGCCGACGGCCTCTAGCTGACAGCCTCTCGATTCAACATGTTGAATCGGCGGCGGAAGGTGTCGGCACGGCCGAAAAGACACGACGGGGCGGGACACACCGAGACACACCAATCTGAGTAGGGCGACAGGACGCTCATCGACGGCCCGACATCTATCGACGCCGAAAATCGGCCCGGTGTGTCCGGGCCTTTAGAGTTATCCTTCCCCTTAGCCTTGTCATGTACAATGTGTTTGAGCACTAGCCAATATAATTTCAAGTGTAGTGGGAGAGAAACTCGAGGGAACTTTGCGATTTTTGCCTTTTACAGACATGTACGTGCACAAAAACCTATATAACACTACAGGGAAGGGAAAATATGGTCCCTTTAATCTGTGTTTTTGAGATTGTATTACGCAACCAGTGTCTTATTGAAGTGACAGTGTAGAAAGAGGAAGACAGAGGGGATGCCCAAGTCAACTGGTCCCAGGCCCATTGAAACCTGGGTCCTCCGCATGAGGGCCGAGCCCCAAAAAAACATATACAAAAGAAAGAGTCTTTCAAACATTGTGTGAAATTGTGTTTTCTTCCACTGTAATACTCCTTTGAGCAAAAATATTGCCATGTTTATCGTAAAAGGACAACAATATTAAAACTCCTACTAAAATGTTGCAATCAAATCCAGTATAGCCCTGTAAAAGTGCAATCTGTCGTTTTGTTCATTGTGTGCCAGAAATGTTCTGTACTGATTTAAAGCTCTGCAGTACACACACATATTGTACAGCCAACATACTGCAGCTTGTTCAGTGGCCCCACGCTATATAGCCTTATTCTAAGGTAAAAAAAATTCTCATAACATGCTTTATGATATTTCAAAGTTCTAAAAAATGTCCGTCTTCACGGGGCGTTTAGATAAAGGCAACAAAACTATTAAGGTTAGGACAAAATGTGGTTGAAGTAACATTGACAGAGAGGGTTTGGGTAACAAACTGCGTGGTTAAGGTTAGCGGAACTATTATCAGCAAAGAGCAAATGACAACTAATTATCAACCACGTTTACATATTTTTCTCCTGTAAACGCTGGACAAAATGTCAGTGACACATGTAAACACAATGTTAAATCATGTATGAATAACACCTGGCAGATTTGTTCTTGCACAACACTTTGAGGCCACATTTTGCGAGAGCATATGGTTCCATAATTACAAAGTTTGTCAGAACAACTTTTTCATGCCTCCTGTGAGGGTGTGTGAGTGGTAACCTGGAGAGAAAAGTCTGTCGACTCTTCCTCCTGCTCCTCTGACCCCTCTAATGTGTTTGTGTGTGCACATGTGGGCGCAGCCTAACAGTGTGAGGGTCTTGAGGATTGTTTCATTGCCGGTAACTGGAGTGTATCCTGTACACTCCCACACACAGAAAAAAATTGGCTTGGCAAACAAAAGTAAATTAAATCTGGCAGACAGGAAGACACCTAAAATATAGAAGTTGAAGCAGATCAACAGAGGTGGAAGTAGTACTCAGACCTTGTACTTAAGTAAAAGTAGACGTACCAGAGTGTAGGAATACTCAGTTGCAAGTAAAAGTCCTGTATTAAAAATGTTACTATTAACAAGTAAAATTACAAAAGTATTATCATCAATATATATATATATATATATGTCCATTTCAGAATAATATATATGATATGTTTTATAATGATTGATCATGAAAGTGTTCTCAAAGCTGGTAAAGGTGCAGCTAGTTTGAATGACTTTGTATACTGCAGGGTAGCTTGTGAATTTACTCCAGGTGGAACTAAAGTCTGATTTAACACTTGATTATATTTCATCATTCATCCACATCTGTGAAGTAACTAAAGGTATTAAATACATGTAGTGGAGGAAAAGTACACCATTTACCTCTGAATTGCAGAGGTGGGGACTCGAGTCACATGACTCGAGTCACATATTTTTTGACTTGAGACTTGCTTGACTAACATTGATAAAATACTTGACTTGACTTTGAATTCATGACTTGAGACTTGACTTAAGCTTGAGATAGATGACTTGAAAGGACTTGACTGTTTAAAATTAAATATTTGCGTTTGTTTTTGTAGTGAGATATTACGTTTAGTTTTTTCGAAAAACGTGATTATAGCGCTGTGCGCGCAAACCTGGCAACCCACTAGAAGGCAGGAGTGTCAGTTAACATGGCAGCGGCTAGTATGGAGTCAGATTTGGGTCAATATTCTAGCGCGTAAAACAAGCTACTCACGAGCGGAAAATGTGCTTTTACACGCGCATAAAATGACCCTCGCGCGCAGATTAAACCCCCGCGAGCGGCTATGCACTCGCGAGAGAGAGACAGCCCTCTTGCTCGCTCGCGGGAGTGTCAGCCTCGCGGAGACTGTCTACGCACGTGAAAAGTTTCTGGCACTTTGGGGCGGAGCCACTGGACTTTGATTGACAGCTGCAAGGAAGCCCGGAGTTGCCAGGTTTGATAAATGCCTGAACTACCAAGAGCCGAGGAGTGACAGCTACGTGAAGAGCAGGTAGACCAACTGGAAAAGTACCACCATTCAAAAGCTTTCTGATGCGGGTCTTGAAACAAAGCCGAGAAATTATGACCGTTACGGTACGTCCACACAGCAGCTTTTCAAAAATCTTGAAAATCTTGGAGCTGGGCGTGTCTGAAAGCTTGGGGATTTTTTGCGAGCAACGCGACCAACAACCAATCACATGAATCTCCCGCCCCCGACATACAAAGCAAAAAACCCCAGGGATTTTATGCGAGCAATATATATATATATATATAAACTCCCCAAACAGGCGAAAACCTACCAGTTTCACCCACTGTCTCTTCCACCTCCCTCCATGCCTGGTTCCTCCGGTTTGTATCCCGTTAATAGTTCTGGTCGTAAAGAACCGGGTGATTTGCTACCGTAATTTCTCGCTTGGAATATGAGGAAATGAACTGCGGTCTGGTTCTCCCAGCTTACACGCGGTTTGATTGGCTAGCGCTTCTACTGTCAGATTTGCATAAACGGGATTTGATAGGCTGACGCTTCCAGCTCAGCTTCAAAAGTTGAACATTGATCAACTTTTGAATCCTGGAAATCTTCGCTTCGCTCCCCCACAATGCAGTTCGGCGAAAAGCGAGGCAAAGTGACGTCATCCCCATTCAAAGTCAATGGGCAGAGAAGCGTTGGAAGCGTTGGAAGATTTGTTTAAAGCTGCTGTGTGGACGTACCGTTAGTGGCCACAGGTGCGAAAGCTCTCTCCAGAGCTACTGGAAGCCAAATCTCGGGGACTGGAGAAAGTGGAGCAATATTCTCGCCACGCCAAGCAACAGCCTAGAACAACCTCAACCTATACAAGTAACCTCGTAAGCCATTCTACTGATGCTGGACAGTTTTTCAGTGGGTGCACAATAAACGGCAACATACAAATGAATGTAAATAAATAGCCAAATAATGGATCAACGCTCTCTGTCTAATATGTTCGCTAGCTGTTAGTGTTGTTGCATAGCAACCACCTCGCACTATGTTTCGTGCAGAAGGCAACGGAGGGACTATTTTATTTTGAACATCATTATTTACTAATAAAAACTATTTAAATTAGAGTGTGTATTTTTCTTTCATATTGCCACACTTGGTAACCGTTTTATAAAAGCAATAGCTCACTTCAGGCCGTGATATATGCTCATTATATCACAGCTAAGGGGGTTGTCGACCCTCCGCGATACCACGGCCTGTCGTGAGCTATTGCTTAAATAGATATTAGATATATATATTAGGGCTGTCAAGTTAACGCGTTAATAACGCCACTAATTATTTTAACGCGATTAACGCATGTGTATTTTTTGTCCTCGGCCGCCCCGTAGTTTCAGAGCGCATCGAGTTTAAAATACCATCTTCAAGCTGATGCTGACAGCCCCGCTCCTGCTGCCCGCTTGCGGCAGACCACACTTCCACTGGCCATCGGGAGGACCGGGAGGGTGTGTGTATGTGTGGCCCGAGCGAGAGAGAGACCTTGCATTGTTGTTGTTAGCATCTGGTGCTAGCTAATTGTCGGCAGTTGTCGGCTATTTCGCCGACAACTGCGCCGAGCACTTGACTTTATGCAGCCAGACAGTGGGACATTGTAAGAAAAGTCAGCACACTCAGCACGGATAGTGCAACATGATTGCAGCGTCCAGGCAGCTCCTGTTCGAGCATATGCCTTGAGTTGCACATAGCTCCAACGATCACACACACACACACACACACACACACACACACACACACACACACACACACACACACACACACACACACACACACACACACACACACACACACACACACACACACACACACACACACACACACACACACACACACACACACACACACACACACACACACACACTGTATTGTATGAGAGGTTCCAGGTTGAATTGAGGCGAATATTTGTAATGTTCAGAGGTTGTTGTGTTTAATATTCATGCGAATATTTGTCATCGATCGACCCTCTAATGTACATTTAGAACAGATAAAAAATGTGCGATTAACTATGGACAATCATGCGATTAATCGCGATTAAATATTTTAATCGACGGACAGCCCTAATATATATATATATATATATATATATATATATCTTAATGAATTTTATATAAAACAATATATTTTTGAGTGGGCTGTATCTGTCGAAAACTGCTGTCTGCACCTCCCTTACGAAATGAACTATAAATGAATTATAGTATTGCTATAGTATACTATAAGAGTTGTATAGTGTCCTTTAGTAAGTTTGTATTTTTCACCAGCTATTGTATTACTATAGTTTTTTATGTAGTGCCATTTTATTAGCTATAGTAGCCCTATAATATTTCAATAGTAATACTATGTATCTAGATCTTTGTAGTATTCCTATATTATTTTAAATAGTATAACTATAGTATAATATATAGTGTTTCTGTAGTTGTTTTTTGAACACACTATAGAACACTCCTATAGTAATAGTATGATGTTGTCATAATGAATGCATATTATTACTATAGTGTTTGTAAAAGTATTGCACTCCTAGAATTAATGTGTAATTTTTTTATATCAAATTAATTTATATATATATATATATATATATAGCTATGTAGCTGTACACTTTACGAATATAAATTACGAATATAATAGTTTTTTATGGACAACTTTACCATTCAGTCTCGTCCAACTGATCTTGCAGCTGTCACTCCTCGGCTCTTGGTAGTTCAGGCATTTATCAAACCTGGCAACTCCGGGCTTCCTGGCAACTGTCAATCAAAGTCTAGTGGCTCCGCCCCAAAGTGTCAGAAACTTTTCACGCGCGCGTAGACAGACTCCGCGAGCAAGTGAGGCTGACACTCCCGCGAGCGAGCAAGAGGGTTGTCTCTCTCGCGAGCGAGCGCATAGCCGCTCGCGGGGGTTTAATCTGCGCGCAGGGGTCATTTAATGCGCGTGTAAAAGCACATTTTCCACTCGTGAGTAGCTTGTTTTGCGCGCTAGAATATTGACCCAAATCTGACTCCATAGCTAGCCTTACTCCAAAAATAGTGAAGTTTGGATTCAAGGATTATTTTGTCGATGACGGTAATAAGAAGTGAACAGCGGTATGCAGGGTCTGCAGCATAAAGATCAGTGACACGACCACCACAACATCCAACTTCATTCGTCACTACAAAAAAAACCACAGAGAAAGGTACGTGCATGTGTTGTGTTAGCTAGATAGCTAACGCTAAGTTTAAGCTACGTTAGACTTGGTTTCAAATCGATTAAGCAAAGAGAAGACAAAACGGTAAATGAACACTAGAATCGCCAAGGGATTCATTTTGACTAACCCTGATACTGACGGGCTGTCAGGAGAGAGAGAGAGAGAGAGAGAGAGAGAGAGAGAGAGAGAGAGAGAGAGAGAGAGAGAGAGAGAGAGAGAGAGAGAGAGAGAGAGAGAGAGAGAGAGAGAGAGAGAGAGAGAGAGAGGCCTCGTTTATTTCCCCTGTTATTATCAGAAGTTACTGTAAACTTTTGAATAATGTAGTTCATCTACTTTTAGTAGTTTGTTTAAATGTTTTTTGGTAGAAGTGCATCATTCCTTGATTTAACTTTTTAAACTGAAGCAATTTCTAAATTAACCCAATTAAGTGAGTTTTAAATCGTCCTACTTAGTTTATAAGGAAATGATGAAGAGGAACAAATGAAATGATTTGAAAATGATATCTATGTAGGTGCTGACGCTGTTGGCGGTTCTAGTGTTAACATACATTTAAATTAAATATGTGTAATGGCAAACGCCATATATGATTTTCTTACCTGGAATTCTGCCTTTTTGAACAGACTTTTTGAGTCCTAGCTTTATTGTCTGCAGTTCTAGGGTTAATATGGATCTAATATGATTGTCATCGGTCTAAATTAGATTTCAAATGATTAACTGTGTATGTAATGAAGATCATAGTGTGGGTTGAATCCATTTTCATAACCACTGTCTTTTAACTGATTTAAATGCGGAAACTGGCCTTATTCATCAGAATGTTGTATGACTTGACTTGACTTGCTTGACCTGAGCAATGACTTGACTTGACTCTCACCACAGTGACTTGGGACTTGCTTGATACTTGTAGGTCAAGACTTGAGACTTGCTCATGACTTGCACATGTAGGACTTACTCCCACCTCTGCTGAATTGTAGTGGGAGTACAAAGTAGCAAAAAATCATAATACTCAAGTAAAAGTACAACTAACTCAAAATTGTACTTCAGTACTTAAACAAATCTACTGAGTTTCTTTACACCACTGCAGACCAATACATCTATATTACACAAAGAAATGTCCTTAAAAAGTCGATATTTTAAATCCAATTCGGTTGTACATCATGTGGAGTGCGATTTGCTTCCATGTGTGGGATGGGAAAGACTAACGAGAGAGCAAAGGTGAAACAGAAGGAGGTGAGAAGAGATGACACAAGAGAGGAGGACAGGAAATGATAAGGCAAGGTCAGGGGAGGTTGGCAAAGTGAAGACAGGAGGCCGTCATAGTCCCAGTGGGTGAGAGAGGATGTGGGGGGGGTGAGGACAGGAGGCCGTCATAGTCCCGGGGGGGGGGGGGTGAGGACAGGTGGCTGTGCTTCACATTTGTACCAGGTGACAGAGCTCTAACGAGGAGCAAAGGTTATAACAACTTGGTTTCATACTTTGACAGAAGATTGGCCTTCCAATATCCCCGACACAAAGTATGAAACACCTTTCTCAAGATCACAAATTGGACTTCAATCTCATTTGGCAAAGGTTTGCCAAAGGAAGGAGACAACCCTCAAAAGGCAGCAGGGCAGGCGGGAGGAGGAAACAAAAAGAAGTAAAGATAAACATAAAAGAGACAGGATGAAACCAAGGTCCCAGGAAGTGTCCCAAATGTTTGTTTGACGACAGCTTTGGTGTCATTCACGTTGGGCGTCACCGTCTGAAGTTTGCCATTAAAATGATGACCTTTGTCAAATGTCCTCAAAGCTTAATCCAGTGAGGTTTTTCCTATTCCATTCATATGACTGAGCCGAGACTTCGACATAGAGACTGTGAGGAGGGGCTTAAGGAAAACACGAGTGCACATGCGCTTTGGGCCCAATGGATGTGGAAGATCACCGAAAGATCCAGGGAAAATAGAGTAGAGATCCAGGGGAAATCTAGGAAAAGTCCGACAAAGAAACAGGAAAGACCCAGAGGGGATCCAGGGAAGATCCAGAGGGGATCCAGGGAAGATCCAGAGGGGATCCAGGGAAAATCCAGAGGGGATCCAGGGAAAATCCAGGGAAGATCCAGGAAAGACCCGGGTAAGACCCGGGTAGTTTTGTTCTTGAGTCAGGCAATTTTTGACTTCATGTGCCATTGAGAAACTTTCATAGGGATACATTTACAACACTGTATCCAGTTCTCTTTACACATCTATGGGAACAACCTGTGCGCCGGTGGCTGTCTGTCTTACTAGCAGCCGATGACAGAGGACACAGCAGGAGCAGAGAAGTTCGTAACACCTGACAGCTCAACATCTGCTACATCTCACTGGGTCTTCTTCCCCGCCGGGCTTCCACTTGTCTTTTCTCTTCCCACTCTGCCTTCTCAAGCAATTCCCATCTCCTCTTTTGTTTGGTCCCTTGTCTTCCCAGCTGTCGCCTCTCGGCTCCCCTCAGCCGTTTGGATCGCCTCACCTCTCGTCCATTTCACTGTGACATGTCTTCTTCTCTATCCATCCACTGCTCTCCCCTCGCCCTTCCTCCTCGCACCTTTTCCTTACAGTTTTTGTTTTGTCCTTTTTTTCACACAGTATAGTGTGTGTTGCTCGTGTGTGTCATCTGTGATTAAAGAAGGTGTCATCCCTGTCACAGTATGCCACCGCCGCCTGCTGTCACCTGTCTACCTTTAATGGATGGTGTCAGTTGGTGTGTGTGTGTGTGTGTGCGTGCGTGCGTGTGTGTGTGTGTGTGAACAAGCACTTCTGACAGTGTGCATGCAACCATTTGCGTGCAAGAATGTGCTAATGAGCTAAGCAGAGGATGTGGCAGAGTCAGTGACCTGTACTGAGTGCTAAACACTAATCTATCGGATGGCACATTAATGTTAGAAATGATACTTGAAAAGCTGTTAACTCCACTAATGAGAACTGAGAAAGACAAAGGTGCTGGAAGAGCAAAAAACAAGAGGAATTCCCGAGTAAACAAGCTGATGCATGCTAACAAAAACCCTTCTACAATAGTTAATATAAAATGTATTATCATCTCTCAAAGAATTGCTGGGTGCTTTCATAATTCAAAGTATTGCAGCCACAAAAAAAAAGAGAAAATGATGTGACATAATCAAAGCCATGAACTCCAATCCTCAAACATATTTCTTTCCTCCCATCCTTTCTCTCTCTGTATTATTATTTCACTATCCTGAGCCTGCATATTCCATCAAAACCAAACTCATTATATATTGCGTTAGTAATGTCCTTTATGACTGAGTCTCTTTTCATCTTGCTGACATCTGTCACTGAAAACCTGTTTTATCTCGAATTCACAGAGACACAAGGTTCACGACAAAAATATGACACTGATGATTTTTCTTCGCAAAAACGTTTGAAGTTCTCATCACATAATTTCATGGCAGTTTGAATTAATGCATTTTTATTCACTCAGAACATCTGCCATTTTCAGATTCTTCTCAACTGAGGCATTTGCCGATCTTAATTCTAAAAGTACCTTTAAAACCTATTAAATATTCCACTACAGTAACTTTATTTAATAATTATAAATCTCCTTTGGTCACAAGCTCAGGATGGGTTACTTGACTCTAGTTAATTCCAGGATCGTTTCGCATGATACTAGCCTGGAAATGACGCAACCAATCTGGTGTGTCTGGCCAGCTTATCAGAATCTATTTTGTTTTCAACATGTCTGTAAAGATGACATCAAAATGTGGTTTAAGTGAATAGAAACAAATCAAAAATGCAAAGAAAAGTTTTTGGTTGTGTTAAGGCAACATAACTACTTGGTTAGGTTTAGTAAAACATTATGGTTTGGCCTAAAATAAAAATGTTTGTCACCTACATTAATTCAACATTTACATTTTGGTTTCATATGTGACACACATTTGTCTCCTGGGTTAAAGTCCTGTGTTTGTTTCACTCCATACACCCCAACACAGACGTTTAGGTTTGGGAATGTCTTTTTTGACAAAAGCACAAATGGTTGAGCATTCATTACAAAAAAAGGTTTTAAACTAATCGAGTCTACTCACAACTGCTCTTACCCCTGTTCACCCTCATTATAATACTAACACCTGTCTGGAGCAATTATCATTTCTGACAGAACATGTTTCCAAACGTCTTTGAGTCTTTTCATCATGCTCTTATTTTCCATAATAACACACATTTTATATTTATGCCATTTCATCATCTTTCAGTGAAGCCTGAGCACTTAAAGCAAACATTAAGAGAAACCTTTTCCTCACATTGAGTCACATTGCAGACAAAGGCTTTTCTTTTGTCCAGTCATCTGATACATGTCATTAAAGCTCTTTACAGCCGAGTGTTAAAATGATTCCCATGGCCGCTTGACAGTGGAGCCGCTCTGACACTTCCCTAGATCTGTGGAGCTCTTTCTCACTCTGTAGTTCTGCAGAATACTCTGACTTTAAAATGTATATCACTTGGTAAGTTCAGCATATTTTAATGTTCGAGAGCAAAAAAGAACAAAGTTGAACTCAAATTAGTAGAAACAGTAAATATTTAAGAATGAAACTACATCTGGTTGAATACAATAACCTGGTGTGTAATGAGAAGGGTTTATAAAACAACAAGAGGGTAAAATAAATCTATATATCAGTGGATAACTTTTTTTAGCTTTAAGTTTAATAGTTTTGTTTTTGTGTATATTATTTGTACAAAATATAAGATCTTCAGATAAACATCCCTGAACCTTCCTGCTGTCTACTGGGTGTTTTTTGAACACAGTTGTAAGCCATCTGCCAGGTTAGAAATCTTTCATTTCAGTAAGGGCAGAATAATAAAATACCTGTAAAACTAAAGTATTAGAACTGAAACATTGACCCATTGTGATACGGACCAAAGTGGAGGATTGTATCTTTGCACATGCACAAAAAGCATCTGCTTATCAAAGCCTTTTTTCCTAGGGCAATCATATTTTCAACATTCTTTGAAATGGGAGCATTGCATATTTACTTTATTCTAAAAAGGCCAGCAACAATTTTGTTTGACCTGGTCACGGAGAGTTTCTAAATATTAGACTCTGAGACATGAAATGTATGAAAAGCAGAGTGTTTACCTAATCGTCCAATCAACCAAACAAAGGAACTGTGATATGTAATTGACAGTGGCGGCTGGTGCATTTTTCTCCAGGGGGGGCTCTACCAAAATGTAAGCAAACGTATACACAAAACATATGTCATATTACGACGCAGGGCTAGCTCAAAGGCACACAGCACTTGATACTTCCAAAACAGTATTATGGTAAGCCTTTTGCATGGATATCCAACTGTAAGAAAAGGAGCTTTTCAATGTCTTAACAGATTATAATACCCTGATACACATACACAGTTACACACGAAGAGAAGCAGTCACATAATTCACTCTAATGCAATTTATATGTGGTGTTGCGTTATCACTCTGCCTCTGTACAAGTCTCCAGGGTTGAGCCATTGAAAGGCTAGTAGATGAGAGACACTGAAGGGCAGTGCAACTCAAAATGAACAGATATCCCCACTCAAATCCTCCCCTCCTGGGATTCCTCCTTCCTTCCTCTACTTTCTTTCCTTCTTTGTACGAACACCCAGTTGCTTTCAGCTATTTTGTTCACCCTGAAGTTACCTGAGTTTATGAAACCACATGTTATCATATTGTTGAAGCCAATTATTTATACAATATAAACTAAACTAAGATGGGCAATGCATGACCACTGCTTCCAGGGTCGGCGTCATGGGGGGTCATTCGCGAGCCATGCCCCCCCAAATGAGTCACTGTGGGCAAGCCTTGCCACTTTGCCGTTTTTTTTTGTTTGTAATCATATAAGTGAAAACATTTCCACTAAAGGTTTTGTGTGAAATACATCAGAAATAAATAATACAAATATGAAACACAGCCTGAGGTGTGCTCACTGCTGCTCTCTGATTGGTGGCTGTGTGTTTAGATGAAAGCCCAGTGGCGATCTGTTCATCTGTTACACTGATTATACAGTAAAGCCATCGAAAATAATATGATGTACAGTACAGTACAAGTAGCCTACTTCTGGGTCTCTGTGTTTCATTCAAGCTCGGCTCTGTGTGTGTGTGGCACGAGCGCATTTTGTGGGTGCGCGAGCGGTAACGTGGAATGTTGTTGTTAGCATCTGGTTAGCTAGCTATGCTAACGGATATAAAGAGCTATTTCTACACCAAGGTGGAGGAGAGTCCTCTCCTGTCAGACTGAGAGGATCTTATAACCTCAGCTCAGTGAGGTAAGGACTCTCTCAGTGTTTAGATAGTTAACTTTAGTGTAGGTTATCTCAGTGGGTCTCAAACGGTTTGGTCACCATTTATGCAACAAGTATTTGCGAGGAATAGGCTACCTTTATATGATCATTATAGTTATTAAAGAATAAGAGAATCAAAGGACAGTAACACAAGAATACAGTTTAAAAGGTGAAAGGTTTAAAGAGTGATTAGTAAAATATCCATAAAGAAAAAGTAAATCTGTGTACAGTTCTGTTTCATATGGATGCTGAGAGATGTAGGCTATCCATAGATCTCTTCATTTAGCTCTCAAAGTGCACCAGATTGATGCATTTAACTTCAATATTTTAAAAATAATCTTCCCGGGGGAGCATGCCCCCAGACCCTCCTAGAGGAGGTTAGGTCCACCCCCACCTAAAACATGTTCACATGGATAGGATACTAAATACATTTGCACACTTTTTATCTGGTGGCCTATGTCCATATGTTTCTGTTTTGGCGGTCGTGACAAAACCGTGCATGTATGCACAAGTCATAGGTGCGCTATACAATGGCACTACACCCCTGCAATGTGTGTGAAAGACAACAGACTTTACAGCATGTTTTTTTAAATTGAAGTTGGTGTTTGTGTGTTGGTTGTTGACGGCAGTGTGTGCCCCCCCTTGGCAAATGATTGCCCCCCCATTTGATTTGTTCTAGAGCCGACCCTGACTGCTTCCCACTTTTGATTCATCTTTTGTTTTCTACCAGCTGAAGAACATTAGGGAACACGATTATTGTTCATTCAAGATAAGAAAACCACAGTCAATAAAGGGGTTTCCTGATCAACTGCAGGTCTTTCTAGAACTAAGGGGCCATAACACAAAAGGTCACAATTGTAATATCTAAAGGTTGTACAATGAAAATGCAAAACAGCAAGGCCCAAGCATAGATCCCTGTTGAACTCCACATTTTCTAAAACTAAACCTGCAATGCCCAGCTTGTTTTAAAGATGTTCAATTAACCCTGAGATGCACGAGTGACCCTACACTCTTCCATTAGTGGGTCAAAAAGGACCCGTATTAGAGTAATATGTGTTTTTATGTCATTTTGGTTAAGAAAAATCACTTGTATAATAATTGTACATTTTGAAAAAAAAACATTTTGAACATATTGATGAAAAGATCTCCGCTATTCTGAGACCCTCACAGTATTCCAGTCCCTTTTCAAAACTCATCTCTTCTCCTCTTGTCTACTCATAGCCCCCCCCCCCATCAATCCGGTGGATCAAGTTTGATAGTCCTATACCCCCCACCCTAACCTTCCCTTATATTGTAAAGCGATTTTGAGTCCTTGAAAAGCCCTATATAATGTATTATTATTATTATTATTATTATTATTATACTGACAGGTATCAGATCTTGCTGTGTAAAACAATCTTCCTGAGAGGTGTCACTAGTGATGTAGTCTGTGTGGTCTACAGTGAATGTATTCCTGACAGCAACAGGTAATAAGAATCAAAGGTTCCCATGGGATCCCATAGACAATGCATGCGGGTCATTTTTGACCCACTTATGGAAGCTTGGGGTAGTAATACAAAAACTACAATTTCTTAAAATTTAAATTAAAAATTTGAATGGCATGATATCCAAAACGTGTTTTTTGAGGAATAGCTGGAATATGAAATGCTAATTTTTTTTAATTACAAAGATACTCCGATACCTCATTCACACCAACGCAACTCCGGTTCAAGCTCCGTGCTAGAGCTTTTCAGGTTCAGAACCGGTTCTTCGGTTTAGCTCCGGCTCTTTTCACACCGCCCAGAGTCCGACTGGTGCTGCGTCTTTGCGTCATGACGTAACTGTTTACGTGCCTGCTTCATAAAGTCAAACCGCACGGAAACCCCTCACAGCTCACACCGACAACAACAACAATGGCCGATTGTGCTCCAGCTTCCTCTGTACCTCTTCGGAAGACCAGATTCCCAGTAGGTAGCTGGTCTCTTCAGTGGACCACTGCTGCTTGTTAAGTTTCTCCATTGTTGTGTACAAACTGGATAAAACGCAGGCTTTTTGTTGTTGTTCAGGAGTTGATCCCGCCCCTGCCCTGCCCCCGTCTCGACGTAAGCGTGACGTATGCGGTGCTTTTGCTCTAGCCGGACAATTTTTTGGTGCTCAAAATTAACCGGATTCCGGAGCTAAGAGGCTGCTCCGCTGCGGTGTGAACAGGAAAACCCGGTGCTTTTCAAGCTCCAGCTCCGAACCAGCCCTGAAACACCGTTGGTGTGAATGAGGTATAAGAAAACACCTCACCGGGTCAAAAAAGACCCACTTATGCATCTAAGGGGTAAAATTACATTCAATTATAGTACTATGATCAACATTGTCATAAACAAAAACAGAAGGAAAATCATAGTCATATATTTTGGTGATGTCAAGTTTTAATTGGCTTCTGGGAAACTGCTGTAAGAGAAATGTCAAGTATTTTTGGTATTTCTCTAAATAAGAACGCACTAATACTATTACTTGAGAAAACATCAGAGGAGATTAAAACGAATTTCCTTGTAATTAGTATATCATTATTTAACAAATGACAACGACCTGTTTAAAAGTACAGTATCTAACAATGCAAGAATGGTAAATGAATTGTATGGACATTGAACAAAATAACTGAATAATTGATCAATTGATAGGTGGTAACATGTGACAATCAATATATGTATGGTTATACCCAAAACATTTAAAAGTTTACATAAATCAAATTCATCAGTTTTGTTTTGTTTTCCTTTTTCACTTCCTCTTTATTCTGGTTTTCTGATTTGTGGATTGTTCTGTAGTTATTTTTAATGTATTTAAGTGTTCATGTTGTTATGTAGGCCTTATAACCAAATAATTTCTTAAAATTCATAGAAAATAATTGATAACAACTGTGGACAGATCTAACAGGAGTAATGTGTTGTGTCCATAGCAGTCAGCTGGAATTAAAATGTTTTTTGTGTAGCCCTTAAACCCAACTGAGATTTATCAAAGAGACCTTAACCAAGTAAATTAAAAGCTAATAACTGCTATGTTCTTTCTATGCAAGGAAAATCAGTTTAAGATTCTTGTCAACTGGATTACAGCCTTGCATGGTCAGGGTCCTGCCTACATTCAAAAGCTACTGAAGACATCACCACTGGGATTCTGGGGTCCTTAGACCAGGGTTTGTTGGTTTCAGATACAAGCCTAAAGGAGTCTCTGCCTTTGAAGTCGTCAACTTTTGATCTCTCTCCCATTTGACAAAAAGCAGCTCCAAACCCATTGATTTAAACTTGCTTTGTTTAGTTGTAGTATATTTTCCATTGTTTACTCCTTTAATATTGTTGGCTTGTTGTAATACACAAGTCGTATTAATGAATGCATCATTACTGATGTGAAATAACCTCCATTACATTATATGTTTTAGAAAAATAAGTTCACCTTAATAAAAGTGTCTCTCAGTTGACTTTCCCTGATATCCAGAAGAAGAACATTAATAAAAATGAACAAAACAACCTGCTTTATTACTCTAAACTGGAAATGACGTTCAGTTACTTCATAGCCCAATTACCCATGGAGTTATCTCCCCTTCCTGCTGTGCCTCTCTCCGCTGACTTTTCTTTCTTTCCTGTGATGCATAAACAACGAGTCTTACAGCCTGTTATACAGTTGCCTTTGGTGGGGAAATCATCTGATTGCATATATTTCTTTCTTCTTCTGTCCTTAATTGGATGTCTTCTTCTCCTTTTAGATTGCCATGTGTTTGATCTCCCCCTTCCCCTACTCCTTCCTCCTCCCCTTCAATGTTTCCATCCGTCTGTGGATCAGAGGAGCAGAGGAGGGAAGGAAGGAGAAGGAGGGGGGGGGGGGAGTTCAGGCCAGTTGCTGGGCTATCAAAGACTCTCTCTGGGGTGCATCACATTGGTAGGTGCATGCATGCACACAAAAGTACCAGCTAATTGACTCACCAGTGAATAAAAGCTAAAACACAAACATCACAAGGTATTTATCAGCTGAAATATAAGATAATAATAAATCATAATGACATAATACCTTGGCTTGGAGTGGTGCAGTAATGAGTCCTTAAAAACGAAAAAATATGTTTTTGTTTATCACATCCTGTTATCTGATATTGAAGTCAACTAAATGTTTTAACATGTTTTTTTAAGATGCCTGAAATTAGATCTGTGGTTAACACAAGCTTAAGAGAGGTTCACGTTTTGTTCTACAACATAAAATACGTCAGGAAATAGCCGACTGGTGAATGTACGAAGCTTGTTTAAAAATTGCAGTTGCTAACAAGCTTACTAAACGTCATCATGCCTTACATTAGCCACCTTTAGCTTAGCGGTGCTGACGTGAAGTCATGCAACATTGGTGAAGTTTGTTTATTATTTCATGCATATGCTTTTACACGTAAAATAAATCATAAAAGCGATTATCCTGCTGAAAAAACCGTGAAAGTATCAAAACGTGTATTTGCAAAATATGTTACTTTCTGGAATATTCCCATTCCTTTTTGTGGAGGGAGCCTTTGCGATGCTAACTTCCAGGTTGGCCTACACACATATGTCATCACTGCACCACTGTATTGAGTTTCTTTTGAGTAATACAATCATTTTCACATATCTTTTTTTACAACATTAATTTCCCGGAGGGATTCAGTTTCAAAAAGGAGTCTATGATTAAGCCATCATGATTGACATGACACGTGTAACTACAAGCCTGCGGTTCTTTGCTGAGTTAAATAAGAGAGGCAATTGGCTGAGATGAAAGTTAACTAGCAGTTCAGAAAGCATTGTCAAATGGAAGTTGACAGACAAACAATGCTACACTGATGAGGGAGCAAATAAACATATTGCAACATGATACATAATGCAACATGAACAAAGAAACACCAAATGGTGTTATTAATACAGAATGAGAACATTCAGTCAGAGTGCAATGAGAGGTCATCTCTATCATGCAGACTGACACTTGATGTTCATTTCAACGTCTTGATATTACATTGCTGTTTGTTGCCTCTTAATGATTGACAGTCTGACAGGCCCTGTGTTTAAATCATGAGTCTGATTCAGGCAACAATCTGCGTCACAGTTTCGCTGCTGAGAGTGTGTGTGTGTGTGAGGAGCTCCACGGATTGGTCCATTTGGACCAATGGGTCCATTTGGGTATGGTCACGTCACTGTACCCAGGAAGAAAACAATGGAAAAAGAGAAATGTCCAACGAGGCGTTCTGGGGCAGCATAGACAGGTCTTTTCTGTGTTAGAGTTTTACTCGCTACAGGGTGTACTCTGAGGGTTTGTGACTCTGCAGACCGTTTACATGCAGAAAAAGCTTCATAACACAAGGGGACGGGTAATAACCGGAAAAGCATGACATGGGACCTTTAAACTAAATAAAAAGGTACATTTACAATAAACAATAAGATCAGGAAAATTAATGTTTAACTATTTCATAATATAAATCTATATATTGCACCATTAAATCCAAAGTATCCTCTTAAGTTCTGTTGTAAAGTGTTGTACCTTCGTCAGTAACCATGTTTATAGTTGCTTATATAAATTGACTTAACCAGTATGGTGTCTTATGTAAACATATTTTGGAATCACTTAAGGAGAAAAACACCAAATTGGCAATAACTGAATATGATTTCATTACCAGTATTTGCTAACCCTGCACACCTCTTATATCAAACTCCTCACACACTTTCTGTGTGTAGTTTGTTAGGGAGGGACATATCCACTGTATATGTCTCTTCCCATCTACAGACTTCTCACCCAAACACATTTCTATCACCGATCTTCACATCGCTCTTATCCAGGTCATCTCTGATTAGCGTGATACCTTTAGATTAAATTATCTCGGAGGGTAAACACACCAAAACACACACACACACACACACAAGGAGATGGAAGGGCACTTACACAAACACAGTTAATTGAACACAACCTACGTACAGAGAAACACACAAAATACTAGATAATATATGCAAATCTCCACTGCACGCATCTTCATAAAAAACATATAAACGTACACAGGCTGAAAATAAACACGCAGACCTTTCTGGCTTCACTCACACACTTAGTTTATGGGTGCCAGCTTCTAAGACTGTTGGTTATAAATAATACAAAATAATAATAAAACACTGCATCCCATTGGTGTTGATCTGTATTATAGCCAGAGGATAAAAACAGAGGAACACGAAGCCTGTGTGTGTGTGTGTGTGTGTGTGTGTGTGTGTGTGTGTGTGTGTGTGTGTGTGTGTGTGTGTGTGTGTGTGTGTGTGTGTGTGTGTTGCCACAACCCTGTCAGTTTAGACTCAGGAGCCTTGACACAATAATAAGCCCATCCTCCTCCCAAAGGCCCCCAGTCCTATTATTATTCACTGGTCCAAATATGGAAATACAGCCAGTACCTCAGAGATAACAGGGGGGGGTGTGGTGGGATAGACAGAAGGCTGTGTGTGTGTGTGTGTGTGTGTGTGTGTGTGTGTGTGTGTGTGTGTGTGTGTGTGTGTGTGTGTGTGTGTGTGTGTGTGTGTGTGTGTGTGTGTGTGTGTGTGTGTGTGTGTGTGTGTGTGTGTGTGTGAGAGAGTGTGTGTGTGTGTGTGTGTGTGTGTGTGTGTGTGTGTGTGTGTGTGTGTGTGTGTGAGAGAGTGAGAGTGTGAGAGATCACACTCAGTGATATTCTACCAATCAAACTTTCAAGAGGGGTTGGAGAGAGGGAAAAAAAGAGCTAATTTGGTCCCACTTTATTTGAATTTCTTGAATTTTCTGCCAATGTGAAGCCACTTGATGACGTGAGCAACTCCTGACACAATAGTTACTCGATGCCAGGTGACAGACCCAAAGGCCCCTTGAGATACTATTTAAATACTTTCAAAAGCGGAAGGATTTATTATTTATTTTCCCTGGTTCCATTCACGCTGAGGCTTTGTCTTATGGAAAATAGCTACAGTGTTGTTTTGGCAATGAACATCTGAATTCTTAACGTCCTTCAACAATGCTCATATTATAAACTCAACATAAAAGTAAAATAAATAAAAGTTGTTGCATTTTACCTTATAATAAAATCTAAAATACTTGACATCCCAGCATTCTCCAACCTGAGAAGAGTTTACAAAGTAAGCCAGTTCTAAACAAAGCAAGATTCAGAGAATTTGCTTTATGACTATCAATCTGAACTTTTACAATGCCTCCCCACCGGCCTAACAACAGTTGACAAGTACAATTCAGCTGCAACAAAGCCCTACCGGTATTTTAACAAAATAAAGGAAACAGGCTTGGGGCCTGTGTCCACATAGCACCATAACGGGGGGAAGAGACACTTCAACTGGCCATGGCCGGTTTCGAACCCCGGTACTTCGAAAAGGGATGAAGCCCCACTGTATTGACCGCCAGCTCTACAGCGGCCTGCCAGTGTCATTAAATAAAGACTTTGTTTCCAACAAGGAGAGAGCTCTTTCTGTCACACCAGTGAACGCACCGCTGTTTTTGTGCGGCCATTTCTAGCATTTCAAGTTGAAAATATATTTAAATGTTTCGGAGAAGCTGGTGTTTTTCAGACAGAAACTAATGTGCCGAGTACGAAAAGTCCATTTGTTGGAGCAGATCAGCCTCACTGACATAGGATGTTGCTGCCGGTGAGAGAATTTTAATATGTACAACATGTATGTGTTGTAATTTATCGCCATACACATATCGTCCTCCTCACTCTACGGCTTTCCATCTGAGCGATGAAGCAAACAAAAATAAAGCAGCAAAAATAGATATAATATTCAAGGGGGCGATGCTAGTCTGTCTTCTAAAAGTTCGATCAGTGTCAAGATATTGTTGTCATAGAAACATTTGAAAAGGGCTGGTAGGAGGTTCTGCCTAGCTCTCTGTCCAGCGTCTTTCTGACATTATGTGGACACAGGGCCTTACTCTAATTTAACCCTCTGGAGTCTAAGGGTATTTTTTCGATTTTTTTATGTTTTCTTAAATCACCTTTTAAATGTACTTCTTCAACACATTCTCACTCCCAACTCGTCCTATAGTGACATTATGTCAAGGTCCCTGTCGTCACTTTCCAACGCAAGGGGGGGCCCCTTAGCGTCCAGTTTCAACTTTCGGGGATGTCCATAGACTTCTATAGAGCTCCCTAAACGTATGTGGTAGGTAGACGACTTGAGTGTCAGGGTAGAGCGAAGCAGACAGGACCCAAATGCAGATTTCACAGAAAATTCCTTTATTTCAAGGTAAAATAGAAACAAACAGAACTCTTTCCAGTGAACACAGTCAAGACAATCAAGGATCTAACAATGACAGACAGAAAAAACAGAACTTAAATACACACAAGACTAATCACACAAACAAGACACAGGTGAGGAGGGAGGAGAAAACACAGGGGCACAAGGTGAACACAATCGGGTAATCAGGCCGGTGGGAACACAGAGAGAGAAAGCGACAGGCAAGACAGGAAACCAAAGACAGATCAAGACGAGACAAAACACAACACAGACAGATCGTGACATTACCCCCATGCCCCCCCCCCCCTCAACGGATGGATCCCAGACATCCCTAAAAAAATACAAAGTCCAAAACGTCCAACAAGGTGGGTGGAGGGGGACCGGAGGAGGGACTCGGACGGATATCCTGGGGCAAAGCAGAAGCCGAGAAGGGGGACTCGGGCGGACGGCCCGGGGGCAAAGCAGAGGCTGAGAAGGGGCACTCGGGCGGACGGCCCGGGGGCAAAGCAGAGGCTGAGAAGGGGCACTCGGGCGGACGGCCCGGGGGCAAAGCAGAGGCCGAGAAGGGGCACTCGGGCGGAAGGCCCGGGGGCAAAGCAGAGGCCGAGAAGGGGGACAAGGTAGAGTCAGGGGGCCGGGCTCGAGGGCGAAGGCATCGGCTGGGAAGGTCAGGGGGCCAGGCTCGAGGGCCGCGGCTGGGAAAGTCAGGGGGCCGGGCTTGAGGGCAAAGGCATCGGCTGGGAAAGTCAGTGGGCCGGGCTCGAGGGCGAAGGCCACGGCTGGGGGACTCAGGGGGCCGGGCACAAGGACGGGCAAGAAGGCGGCGACGGGACAGCTCTGGAGGACGGGCAGGAAGGCAGCGCCGGGACAGCTCCGGCAGGAAGACGGCGTAGGCCGCGATGGGACCCCTCCAGTGTCAGCTGGATCGCCAGAGCACTGGGATAGAGAGCATTAGCTGGTGGAACCCCTGGCGGGTCAGGCGTAGACGGGACCCTGGACGGAACTTGATCTGGTGTGAGCGGGACCCCCGACGGAGCAAGGCCTGGTGTCGACGGGACCCGAAACAGGACAGGACAAGATTTAGGCGGGACCCCCGCTGGAACAGGTATCGGCGGGACCACCAACAAGAGAGGACAGGGAGTTGGCAGGACCCCCGGCGGAGCAGGTGTCGACTGGACCCCCAATGAAACAGGGTTGGCGGGACAGGTGTCGGCGGGACCCCCAACAGGTCAGGGCACGGAGTTGGCAGGACTCCCAGCGGAACCCCCAACGGAACAGGAAATGGGGTTGGCAGGACCCCCGGCAGAACAGTAGTCAGCGGGACCCCCAACAGGACAGGACACAGAGTTGGCAGGACCCCCGGCAAGACAGGTGACAGCAGGAGCCCCAACAGAACAGGACACAGAGTTGGCAGGACCCCCAGCGGAACCCCCAACGGACTAGGAGTGGAAATTGTAATCTTGCCTTATATGCTTAAACCAAATGCTTCTCATAACATTGTCTAAAACACCTATACCATTTCCTGAGATGTGCTGTTCTTTATTCCCAAGCGCTTCAAGGCCACAGAGCTGATTTGGCAGACTATGTTGAAACTACTCCTTTTTACTCAAAGTTTGCTACGGCTCAAGGACACGGGTGTCTCACACAAAGTTGTAACTCCCATAACAATATGAGACCGTGTGAAAGCAGATGTCCGAGCAAACTCTGTCTGCCCGCCTTTTCTTGTATATAAGCTTTTCTATTTTATGACTATTGCGCACACTCCTGCAGACTATCCTATGCTCTGTGAGACCTGTGTCTTTGAATATTCAAATAAATAACCAGAAAGACAACTCTGTTTGTTTCACCATTTATTTGTTTGACTTGTGTATCTCCACCGTATTGACTGGGTCTAAGATTTCCATAACAGTTGGCAGGACCCCCGGCAGAACTGTAGTCGGCGGGACCCCCAACAGAACAGGACATGGGGTTGGCAGGACCCCCGGCAGAACAGTAGTCGGCGGGACCCCCAACGGCACAGGACATAGGTATGGTAAAGATGTTAATATTTGTTTTGTCTTGTTTGAAAACTACTAAAATATATATATTTAACAATTATACAACACACAAGTGTTTCCATAGATGTGTGTGTGAATTGTACATATAACTATTTGCTACGTTTTGCATTACGGCCCGTCCACACAGCGGCGTGCGTTGAAGCTTGCCTGCGGGCGTGTCTGAAACTCAACCAACAACCAATCACATGAATCTCCCGCCCCTGACACACAAGCAGCGGTTTGATTGGCTAGAGCTTGTACTGGCATATGATTCGATTGGCTGACGCTTCTGCCGAGGCTTCAAAAGTTGAACATTGCTCAACTTTTGCAGCGAGCCACGCCAGCAACGCTCTGCGTCGCTTCCCACAATGCAGTTCGGCGAAAAGTGACATCACCCCATTCAAAGTGAATGAATAGTGAAGCTTTCAACGTACGCCGCTGTGTGGGCGGGCCGTTACAATTGATGTGTTTCGTTTTTTCTAGGAAGACACGATCTCAGCATGCCTGAGTTGAGTTGTCACACATGTGATGCCACTTGGGCTGCAGGATTGGACGATCTTATCCAGAGTGGCTACTGGCCTGCTACACTTCTCTACAATGTATGGAACAGATGTGTTTTATTCATTTGAAGAGATGAAGATGGCCGCACCACAGGGTCGGCTTTAGAACAAATCGAATGGGGGGGCAATCATTTACCAAGGGGGGGGCACACACTGCCGTCAACAACCAACACACAAGAACCAACGCAACTTCAAAAAACATGCTATAAAGTCTGTTGTCTTTCACACACATTGCAGGGGTGTAGTGCTATTGTATAGCGCACCTATGACTTGTGCATACATGCACGGTTGTGGCACGACCACCAAAACAAAAACATATGGACATAGGCCACCATACAAAAAGTGTGCAAATGTATTTAGTATCCTATCCATGTGAACATGTTTTAGGTGGGGGTGGACCTAACCTCCTCTAGGAGGGTCTCGGGGCATGCTCCCCCGGGAAGATTATTTTTTAAATATTGAAGTTAAATGCATCAATCTGGTGCACTTTGAGAGCTAAATGAAGAGATCTATGGATAGCCTACATCTCTCAGCATCCATATGAAACAGAACTGTAAACAGATTTACTTTTTCTTTATGGATATTTTACTAATTACTCCCCTTTTAAACTGTATTCTTGTGTTACTGTCCTATAGTATTTCATACCCGTTTTTCATTTATTCTCTCTTTAATAACTATAATGATCATATAAAGGTATTCCTCGCAAATACTTGTTTACATAAATGGTGACCAAACCGTTTGAGACCCACTGAGATAGCTTACACTAAAGTGAACTATCTAAACACTGAGAGAGTCCTTACCTCACTGAGCTGAGGTTATAAGATCCTCTCAGTCTGACCGGAGAGGACTCTCCTCCACCTTGGTGTAGAAACAGCTCTTTATATCTGTTAGCATAGCTAGCTAACCAGATGCTAACAACAACATTCCACGTTACCACTCGCGCACCCACAAAATGCGCTCGTGCCACACACACACAAAGCCGAGCTTGAATGAAACACAGAGACCCAGAAGTAGGCTACTTGTACTGTACTGTATATCATATTATTTTCGATGGCTTTACTGTATAATCAGTGTAACAGATGAACAGATCGCCACTGGGCTTTCATCTAAACACACAGCCACGTAATGATAACAAAACAAAGGTCGGGGGTCATTGGTCAAGCAACACACCAATCAGAGAGCAGCAGTGAGCACACCTCAGGCTGTGTTTTATATTTGTATTCTTTATTTCTGTCACAATCTTAAGGAGAACCCAAATGCAGCACTCGAGAAACCAAGGAGAATTGGTAATAAACTTTATTTGAGATTCCACTGGATCTGAGGAATACCAACCGAGCAGTTTAACGCACCGGAGGACAGCGGGCAGAAGGTGAGTCAGGAACAGGCAGAGAGTCAGGGAGTAAGCGAGGCGGTCAGCGTAGATACAGGCAGGGTCGGATAACAGGCCAGACAGGATAGTCGAGGGACAGGCAGGATCAGGGAACAGGCAGAGCAGGCAGATCGAGGACAGGCAGGGTCGGAACCGGGTAGGCAATCTGGTATACAACGCGGGAAAGACAAGCATGAGGCAAAGTACAATCTGGCAAAGAGTGTGTGTAAGGTGCGGGTTTAAATACTGGCAGAAACTAATGGGTGCAGAAGAGAAAGAGAGTGAGCTAACGAGTGGGTGTGGAAAACAGGTGAGACAGGTGAATGGAAAACTACTGTTGAATGATGGAGCAGACTATGACAGAACCCCCCCCCTTAATGGACGGCTCCTGACGTCCCTAAATGCTAATCTACAGAGGAGGGTGGGAGGTGGGATTAATACTCATCTGAAAAAGTTCTTTCGGCCTCCCTCTCCTGCCCCCTGTGGGAATCTGCGTCCTCATCAGAAGCCGGCCCCTCGCTGTCCTCCTCTGAAGAGCTGACGGTAAGAGGAGAGACTCTCCCTGTGTCTCTGCCCGTCGACGTGACGGTCTTAGATGGTTGCTCGGGATTACGCCGATGGAACTCCCTGATGAGCCGGGGGTCCAACACATGACGAGCTGGAACCCAAGCCCTCTCCTCAGGGCCGTAACCCTTCCAGTCCACCAGGTACTGGACTCCTCTTCCTCTGCGACGGGAACGAAGAAGTCGTCAGAGAGTGTACGTAGGCCCGCCGTCAATCATCCGGGGGGGTGGTGGGGGAGGGACCGCAGGAACCAAGGCACTCTCTCGGACAGGTTTGATCCTGGAAACGTGGAAGGTGGGATGGATCCGCAGAGTCCGAGGCAGTCTTAGCCTTACTGCTGCGGGATTGATTATCCTGACAATCTCAAAAGGTCCAATGAATCTAGGTGCAAGCTTCTTCGAATCCACCCGTAAAGGAATATCCCGGGAGGAAAGCCATACCTTTTGGCCCACCTGGTAGACAGGTGCTTTGGAACGTCGGCGGTTGGCAGAGGAGGCGTACCGGTTGGCCGAACAAACGAGAGTTCTCCGGGCTTGATTCCAGGTCCGTCGACAACGACGGATGAAAGCCTGGACGGACAGACAGGTAACCTCCCTCTCCAGGGCCGGAAACAGAGGGGGTTGAAACCCGTAAGCACACTGAAATGGGGACAGCTTGGTGGCCGAACTGACCAGAGTGTTGTGAGCGTACTCGACCCAGAGCAGTTGTTTAGCCCAGGCCGCTGGGTGCTTGGAGACTATACAGCGTAAGGTCGTCTCCATCTCCTGGTTCTTTCTTTCTGTCTGACCGTTGGATTGCGGATGGAAACCGGATGACAGACTGACCGTGGCCCCAAGGAGCGTGCAGAATTCCCTCCAGAACACCGAGGTAAATTGAGGACCACGATCGGAAACCACATCAGTAGGCAGCCCATGGAGCCGGAACACATGGAGCAGGACCAGCTCCGCCGTCTCTTTAGCTGAGGGGAGCTTGGGTATCGGCACAAAATGAGCCATCTTACTGAATCGGTCTACCACCGTCAAGATGGCAGTGTGTCCGTTGGACGGTGGCAGGCCAGTAACAAAGTCCAGAGAAATGTGAGACCAGGGGCGATGAGGGATAGGCAGAGGTCGTAGGAGACCAGCAGGAGCTTGGTGAGAAGACTTGTTTTGATTGCAAACAGGGCATGCATTAACAAATTCCCTGGTGTCCTCCTTAAGTGTTGCCCACCAGAACCTTTTCTGGACTACCTCCCATGTACGTTGGATCCCAGGATGGCAGGTGAGTCTGGAGTTATGAGCCAACTGGATAACATCAGACCTCAACGTCTGCGGAACGAACAGGCGGTTCGGAGGACAGGCACTGGGTCCCGGCTGGTCCTGCTGGGCGGCCTTGACCCTCTCCTCCACCTCCCAGATGAGGGCGGCGACAAGCTGAGGAGTCGGAAGGATGGTGTCCAAGCCCCTGGGAATGTTACCTCCCTCTCCAAACTGACGAGAAAGAGCGTCAGCCTTAATGTTCCGAGAACCAGGGCGGTAGGAGAGGGAGAAATTGAACCGAGTGAAGAAAAGGGCCCATCTAGCCTGTCGGGAATTCAGTCTGCGGGCCGACCGGATGTACTCCAAATTCTTGTGGTCGGTCCACACCAGGAAAGGTTGACTGGTCCCCTCGAGCCAGTGACGCCACTCCTCCAGAGCCAACTTCACTGCTAGCAGCTCCCGGTTTCCCACATCATAATTTATTTCCGCTGGAGTCAAACGCCTTGAAAAGAAAGCACAGGGATGGAATTTTTGGCTGTTCATTGCTCGCTGAGACAGGATGGCTCCCACCCCCATATCAGAAGCATCCACCTCCAAAACAAACTGTCTTGCAGGATCGGGTACTCGGAGGATGGGGGCGGAGGTGAACCTGGCCTTAAGGTTCTGGAACGCCTCCTCAGCCGAGGAGGACCACTGGAACATAACCTTAGAGGAGGTCAGGGCTGTGAGAGGAGCGGCCAAGGTACTGTATCCACGAATGAACCTCCAGTAGAAGTTGGCGAACCCGAGGAACTGTTGTAGCCGCTTCCGGGATTCTGGAACCGGCCAGGAAGTGACTGCATCAACCTTGGAAGGATCCATCTCGATGCTCCCCTGTCCCACGATGTATCCCAGAAAAGAGACAGAGGATGTGTGAAACTCGCACTTCTCCGTTTTAACGAACAGCGAGTTCTCGAGCAATCTCCTGAGAACCGCCTGGACGTGGTGCACGTGTTCTTTCAGCGTCTTGGAAAAGATCAGGATGTCATCCAAGTAAATAAACACGTGTCGGTCCAACATGTCTCGGAGCACGTCATTTACCAACGCCTGGAATACTGCAGGGGCGTTGGTAAGCCCAAAAGGCATGACTAGGTACTCGTAGTGCCCCGAGGTGGTGTTGAAGGCGGTCTTCCACTCATCCCCCTCGCGAATACGTACCAAGTGGTACGCGTTACGCAAGTCCAGCTTTGTGAATATGGTTGCTCCCTGCAGCAACTCGAATGCAGAAGAGATAAGAGGCAGTGGGTATCGATTCTTGATCGTAATGTCATTAAGACCTCGAAAGTCGATACAGGGCCTTAGGGTCTTGTCCTTCTTCTCCACAAAGAAGAACCCTGCGCCAGCAGGTGATGAGGACGGGCGAATAATCCCATCCGCCAGAGAGTCATTGATATAAATCTCCATGGAAACTCTTTCCGGAGCAGACAGGGAGTACAATCGACCCCTGGGAGGGCTGGTGCCGGAATGCAGGTCGATGGCACAGTCGTAGGGCCGGTGTGGTGGTAAGGAAGTAGCCCCCGACTTGCTGAATACTTCCTTGAAGTCCAGATATTCCGGTGGAACCCCTGTAACATCTGGAACTTGGCTGGGGTTCACCGAACGCTGAGGCGCGGCAGCCTGTTTCAGGCAGATCAGATGACAAGAAGGACTCCAACCCAAAATGGCTCCCGTCTCCCAGTTAATGTTAGGGTTGTGGCGGCGGAGCCATGGATAACCCAGGATCAGCGGAATATGTGGAGACCGGAGAACATGAAACTGAATAGTTTCATGATGGTTCCCAGACAGGAGCATGTGAACGGGTACAGTCTGATGAGTCACTGTCCCCAGCAGGTGACCGTCTAAGGCGTTGGCTGGAACTGGGCGAGACAAAAGAACCCGGTCTATTCCCAACTGCAGCATAAGCTTCTCGTCCATAATATTCGCGTCCGAACCAGAGTCAATAAAAACAGCAAGAGCCTGAGAGCTATCCGGTAATAGCAACCTGGCGTGGCTCAATGGTCTCTGAGCGGGAACAAATCCAGGGGTTTGGCTCACCAGTATGTTCCCCATTACTGCTGAGCCTTGCCTTTTACCGGGCAGTGAGAAACAAAATGGCCGGCCCGGCCGCAGTAGAGACACAGGTTACGACGTCTGCGATGCTCACGTTCCTCCAAAGTGAGGTTGGTGCGACCCACCTGCATGGGCTCATCCCCCCCTGGTTGCGGCTCTGGAGTGAGGTGAGGAGTCGCAGCCAAACTCGGACGTCGGGGCGCCCAGGCATGTTGAACTCCCTCCGATCGTCGCTCCCGTCTCCGTGTCTGGATGCGCCGATCCATGTGGGAAGTCAGTTCAATCAACCCATCCAGTGAATTGGGCAGATCAAACGACACCAGCTCGTCTTTAATGTAATCCGCCAAACCACGCAGATAGGCGTCACACTGGGCTGCAGAATTCCAGTTGCTGAGGCGGGTCTGGGTGCGAAACTCAATGGCATAATCCACCACAGATCCATTACCCTGGCTCAGGTTCAGTAGTCCTCCTGCAGCGTCTGGACCCACAGACACGGGTCCAAACACCTTGCGCAGCTCCGCAGAAAAAGCGGGGAACGAAGCGCATGCGGGTATTTGTTGCTCCCATTCCGCTGTGCCCCACAGTCGGGCTTTCCCAGTCAAATGATTGACCGTGAACGCCACACGAGCAGCTTCAGAAGCGAAAGTGTGTGGCTGCAGCGCAAACAGGATAGAACAGTTCGTAAGAAATGGGCTGCAGCCCTCCGGTTCCCCGGCGTAGCGCTCCGGAGTTCCCACCCGAGGCTCCGGGGTAAATCCCATCTGAGATGATGCAGAAGCGGGTGTCGACGGCATAGGAAGAGGCGCTGGAGCGGCCACTCCTGCCACTAGCTGCTGCACAGTAGCCGTTAGCTGCTGTAGCTGCGCAGATAAATAGGTTAGCGTCTGGTCATGTGAAGAGTTAGCATGATGAGCCTCGGTGGCCAGGGCGGCTATCGAGGCTTCCTGCCTCTGGAGAGCGTCCTCAACTCTCTCGAAACGGTCTCTAGGTGAAGAGGAGTGCGCTGGGTCCATGTTCTGGCCAGATTGTTCTGTCACAATCTTAAGGAGAACCCAAATGCAGCACTCGAGAAACCAAGGAGAATTGGTAATAAACTTTATTTGAGATTCCACTGGATCTGAGGAATACCAACCGAGCAGTTTAACGCACCGGAGGACAGCGGGCAGAAGGTGAGTCAGGGACAGGCAGAGAGTCAGGGAGTAAGCGAGGCGGTCAGCGTAGATACAGGCAGGGTCGGATAACAGGCCAGACAGGATAGTCGAGGGACAGGCAGGATCAGGGAACAGGCAGAGCAGGCAGATCGAGGACAGGCAGGGTCGGAACCGGGTAGGCAATCTGGTATACAACGCGGGAAAGACAAGCATGAGGCAAAGTACAATCTGGCAAAGAGTGTGTGTAAGGTGCGGGTTTAAATACTGGCAGAAACTAATGGGTGCAGAAGAGAAAGAGAGTGAGCTAACGAGTGGGTGTGGAAAACAGGTGAGACAGGTGAATGGAAAACTACTGTTGAATGATGGAGCAGACTATGACAATTTCTGATGTATTTCACACAAAAAAACTTTAGTGGAAACGTTTTCACTTATATGATTTAAAAAAAAAAAAAAGGGCCAAGTGTTAAGGCTTGCCCATCCTGCGTTGGGGGGGGCACAGTGACTCATTTGGGGGGGCATGGCCCGCGAATGACCCCCCATGACGCCGACCCTGCCGCACCAGGACTTTCCTGCCAGGCATTTTTAAGAATGCTGGATCAAAGAACTTTCCGCTTTGGCCGTGTGAGTACTACATTTATGTATCCTACAGTATTGATCATCTGTTGGTTTTTTGGATTTAAAAGATGTTAGTTGCATACTTTTTTCACTGAATTAATGGTTAATTTCTTTTTTGGAAATAGTCTGGGAAGATCTCAGCAGACAGCTTTCAGAAAAGTTTTTTTTAGTGGGAGGCTGTCCGATTTGAGGTGGAAAACATCTGCAAAGAAGAGAGCTTCATCTGTCTTGCGTGCACCCTGGATATTCTTGCGGTTTCAGTGGATGGAAACCGTAAGCATGCAGCTAGGTACTCGGCAATGTTTCTAATCTCCGTGTTTAACTCATAACAAACAAAACTCTATTACAAAACTGTAATATGCGGCAACTATCCTGACACCTTTAAACACTGACAAAAACCTATGTTGTATTTAAATCCAAGGAAAAGGCCACATTTGAAGGCGTCTTCATTGCCAAGGATGAAGAAATGACACGATTTGTGGACTAATATCCAAAGGACAACCAAACGTGTAAAATGACAGACGATAATAATGACAGGTTACCTTCTATTTAATATGTTGATAAGATTATTCTTTGGACTTTTATCAACCATTTTCCATATTTTAGGTCTCTGGAAGTGATGTTTGTGGAGGGGAGTGGTCCGCAGCCAGAGAGACTTCCCAAAGATCCACCAACAAGGTAGACGAAGAGGGGCTGGAGTGTCGGCATGGAGTGCTTCTCTGTGCATTGAATATGTACAGGGGAGACATTTTTGCTGCTCCCGTGTTCTTGCATGAAAAGCTGTCAAGTAAGCAAATCACTTTCTTTTGCATGGATGTGACTTGCAAATATTGGCCTTACCTCCAAAAAGAGCTGTCCAGAGCTCCAGCACCTACTTAACATGAAACCCTTCCTTTCGGTATTTCATGCCAAAGCCCATGATTTCAAATGCGAGGTAAGGAAACATTACCAATTGATTTTTTCTTGAACACCTAACCTTTTTTTTGTTGATTTGAAAAGTATATATATTTGTTTTTAACCAGGTGAAATGGAGTGGGACGTATCAGGATGGGGCTGGCTTAACACTCGGAGAGGAGGTGGAACCAGGTCCGGCCCGCTGCACTGGCGTTATAGATGTTCGCCTAGGGCGCTAAACTGTAGAGGGAGCGCAGGGGGTGCACGCCAGATCTTTTTTTATTTTAATTAAAAAATATATATATATATTTTTTAAATATATGTTTTGTTCTTTTTTTAGGTGCCCCCCAGATTATTATTTTGGTAGGCGCCCCCCAGATCAGGATTCATATGTTTTTTTGAGAATATGAAAAATAAAACGTACGGACGCATCGTCACATGCTGCTTGAACAAGAATTAGAACTTCACTGAGTCACTAAGAACATGAAGAGGGGCAACCCCAACAAAAAGCCTTCTGGGGCGCATTGGAAAAGGCGAAGAAAGAGGCAGGAGGAAAAACACCAGGAAAACAGAGGTATGTTTGATGACTGTTTTATGTTTATTGGCATTTTTCAAGCAAATGTTTAAATCTAGCCAGACAGCTAAACGCCAGGAAAACAGGTGTGAGCTGCTAGCTACCTGTCATCATAGCTAGATAGGTAGCTAACTAGCTTTACCTTACTGATATTATTATTAACGCTATCTATTTTGGAGAAAAAGCGGGAGGAAAACCGAGTATGTCTCATGACTGTTGTGTTTAACAATATTGACATTTTTCAAGCAAAGTTTTAAAGCTAGCTAGCTATCGTTAGCTAACGATATAGACATGTGCTGTTAGCTAATGAGAGCAGCTGACATATAGTATGATAGAAGCTGGCAGATGGCAGATGCTTTACCATCTAGCTAGATAGCTATTTTTACACCACTTGCACTGTATGGGTTTTCTTGTATTCATTATATATATGTATTATCATTAACCCTTTAACTGCCAGCACCACCATTTGGTAGAGCACATTTTGTGTCTTGATATCTTGTTGAAAAATAAAATAAAAACGTTTAACTGATTCAGCCAGCTCTACCCTTTGGTTGACAAAACAACCTCCAGATGTCACTGTGGTTCGAACAGAAAGCCCTTCAGCTAGGTGTAATTATTTTTTTGAAACTTTTTTCACTATCTTTTATGAATATATCTGGTTGTATATATTGCTCATTTTCCATAAAAGAAACAAATGTATTTCAGTTTGTGTTTTATTTGTTTGATGTATACAAATACTGTACTGTATATGATGATTATTGAAAATGCACTTTTACCATAAAAGGCCAGCTCGACCAGTTGGTAGAGGCTCATAAAAACAAAACTGTGTGGTCAGTAGTGTTGTCACGATACCAACATTTTGGTTTCGATACCGATACCAAGTCAAGAATTGCGATTCCGATTATTTTTCGATACTTTTCTTTTATTATTTTCATGATCAATAACATTGTAGTTTATCTGTTAAGTGTTTTCTTACAACATGGTCTCTTCTTTATACTTGAGTTTATGTGATTTCTTTGATAGTTAACTTTATATTTGTATTAACATGTAATAGTACAGTAATATAAATAATTATAGACCAAATGTACATTGCAGATGTTGGGCCGTGATTGGTACGTGATCTGCCCTCGCTCAAGGGAAAACCTCCAGCTTGACTTGAGACCTCCCCCGTGATAAATAAATCTAATTATTATGAAGCCAGCTGCAATGGATCATTGATCCACCAGGGGGTGCTGTGGGGTTCCACACTGGAGCTCATGTGAAATAAAGTCAGACACAGTACGCTGGATGTACAGCGGAACTTTGTTCCGATCTATATGTCACGGATATCATACTCTGTGCTAAATAAGAGACATGTAATCATTTACAAAACATCACCATGTTGTTATTTAACAAAATAATGTTGTTTAGTCGAAAAAAAGGAACGGGAGGAAATGCAGCCCGGCTCTCGATTTGTAATCCTAATTTAATCATCATCTTCACCACGATCATTTATGTTTATGTTCGCCGAATTGACATGAAATCACTGACACATATGAATATACTGTATTCAACTTCATTAAAACGTTATTAACGTGCCTAAACTCAGTAATTCACTAAACATATTTATATTTTAATGGAGCCTCGTCGGCAGATCAGGATCCCGACGCGTAGCGGAGGGATCTTGATCAGCATGAATGGTGTTATTTTACCCATAAGGATCAAGTCGCTGCAAATTATCCCGCTTATTACATGGCCACATTCTCAACAAAGTAACGACATGACTCCCCATATTAATTGAAATGCTTTTATGGATTTAGAAAATGTTTTTATTGATTTAAAAAATAGTTGTATTGATTTAAATTGACATGCATCCGCTAAGAAAAATAGTCCGTTGTTACCGTGTTTTAAACAGTCTGAATGAAACGGCAGCTCTCAGCTGTGTATTTACACAACTAATGGCCCATCAACCACAGCTCTCTCCCCCCCCTCCCCCCCTGATCTTTCTTCTCCTGCAGCTAAATTAACTGTAGGTTTAAACAACGCAGACTTTTGTTCCTCCATGTTTCGTTGTTATTGTTTCACTGAGCGGACCCGCATATTTTTTTCAAACGCTCCCTTTTTTGGTCCATCTGCGGCGGTAATAGGTTTTGTGCGCTGTGATGATTCGGCTGTTCCTTTAGTAATGAATATTAAATGTTGTGAGGAAATCTTTCCACCAATAATTCCAATAAGTAATCCAAAATGTATTAACTTCAGGTTTACGAAAGTAACTGTAAGAGACTTTAATATTTTATTGAAAAAAAGTTACATTGCACACACACAACACACCACACAAATTAACCCGATTGGCGGTTCTAGTGTAAAATAAACTCACTAATTAATGAAACCAGTACGCATTATTCTTATCATTCTTTCTTAGCGCAGAAATAGTCTTAAAATCAGACCTGTTTTTTAAATGAAATCTGACGGCAGGCAGTTAGCTCTGATCACCTATGATAAATGCGCCACACCTAATCGCTGGCCATTCAGCCACAGAGCTCCCTCTATACCAGTGTTTCTCAAACTTTTTCATACCAAGGACCACTTAACCAATAAAAAAACACTCGCGGACCACCTAACTCCACAAATATCCAAAAAACACATCGTTTTTCTAGAACAAATTACAAATCACCTGGAAATTGTACAAACAGGTGGCAACATGTGTGACGAAGGTGTTGCGCTGGGCTATATTATGCAATCGAAAGTGAAACTTAAGCTCGCTCCATTGCAGAGATATTCCCGCAAGAGTGCGGAAAACGTATTTATTTCAAATGTGAAATGTTACCAATATACTCACGGACCACTAGGGGGCGCTCACGGACCACCAGTGGTCCGCGGACCACACTTTGAGAAGCACTGCTCTATACAAATCAAACTGTAGACGGTGTGAAAGTAAATAATGGTCGGAATGTGACCTGTGAGCCTTCTGAATTACCGTGGGACAGCACATTCTAAACTAAAATGTTCAATCAATAAAGTAACATCTTATCTTAATATTATCTTCATATTAATAATAATAATAAAGACGAAATCAACACACGGCAATTCAAAGTGCTTTACAAAAAATGAAAGACATTAAGAAAATGGCATTTAAAATCAGTCATTAAAAAGAAAAGATAATCAAATAAACATTAAAAGAAAAAATACATGGATAAAAGTTACAGTGCAGTCTAAGATATGAATAGTTCAATTAAAAGCAGCGACAAAAAGAAAAGTCTTCAGCCTGGATTTAAAAGTAGTAAGAGTTGCAGCGGACCTGCAGGTTTCTGGGAGTTTGTTCCAGATATTTGGAGCATAATAACTGAACGCTGCTTCTCCATGTTTAGTTCTGACTCTGGGGACAGAAAGCTGACCAGTCCCTGAAGACCTGAGAGATCTGGATGGTTCATAATTTAGCAGGAGGTCAGAAATGTATTTTGGGCCTAAACCATTCAGTGCTTTATAAACCAGCAGCAGTATTTTGAAATCTATTCTTTGACACACAGGAAGCCAGTGTAAAGACTTCAGAACAAGAGTGATGTGATCCACTTTCTTAGTGTTAGTGAGGACTCGAGCAGCGGCGTTCTGAATTAGCTGCAGCTTTCTAATCAGTGGCGGCCGGCCCATAGGGGCGCCGCCCCATCTCTTCCCACATACAAAAAAAAATATTAAAAAAAATATTAAATAAAAAAATATATATATATTTTATATTTTTATTTTGAATGAACAAGGTAGATATCATACAATTGGTATCAGTAAAATGTATAATCTACAATAAAATCTCGTTTAAAATTGTGTTAGGATGTCTAAAGTTACTGATAAGTCACATGTTTCCTGCCTGGCCTTGCCCGTGGCATTAGTTTATCATTACCGGGCGGAGCCCCCGAGCCAAACAGCAGCAACCAGCACGTTGCAAAAGTCTCAATAGTAAACTGTGCCACCGAAACATAATTTCAGCCAATCAGCGCCGTCAAATATTTTGGTCACGAGGTCGCTCACGTTGGCGCCCACGTTGCTTACGTGCGTTGACGTGAGTTGTTTTTTAGACTCGTGAGTGACCAAGGTGACGCAGTATTTGGATGAGAATGGTGTGCAGGTGGAGTCGCCGGACCTCGGTCCGCACCCAATTCCGTGCAAGAGCTACTCTCCAATCCTTTCGAAAGGAGAAGTTTGGGAGATAAATTGATACTTAAAGACCTTGGACCGGACCAACCCGATTTGTATATATCACAGCAAGCTCGTGAAAAAGACAAAACGTATCAACGAGGCTTCTCATGCAGCTGGTACACCAGAAAGGCATGGCTAGCTGGATGCAAACAGGTAAATGCTATCTTTTGTTTCCCATGCTTGCTCTTCAAACAGCCAGGGACAGATACGATCTGTTTAGAAACTAGACAAAAGTTAAACAAATACAAACCACAGACTGTCTGTGTCATGGAGAATACAGTCGCTGGTTTATTTATGTCTGTATAGGCCGTTGTTGTGAGTGTGGACGGTCGGAGCATATATAACGTTAGCTTAGCCAAGCTCCATTCAGAAAACAAGCATTCTAAAAGGTTTTTCGCCTGCCGTCTGTCTGCAGACTTGTCAAAGCATTAATTCATGGTTTTTATTAACCGGTATCAGTATGTTGTTACGTCGGCATCATTTAGAAACGTGTATTACAATTTAATCACGGTAATATATGTTCATTTTGTTGTAGTTGTAGCTCCCGAGCCAGCGCGTCTTGTTTGAATGATGCGAGTAAACACAGCTGGCAGCCGCGGTGAAACTCGAGCGACTAGAGCGATGCGATAGGAGCATTTAGAGCAGTGGTCGCCAACCAGTCGATCGCGATCGACCAGTCGATCTCGAGTGTGGTGCAGGTAGATCGCGGACCGTTAATAAAAAAAGTAACAAAAGAAATAAAAATAAAATTAAAATAATAATGTTTGAAAAATACGTTTTTAGATGTAAACCTATCATCCACCACCCCGTTAGCAGGTGCCACTTGATTGACGTATATTTGAGACACCTCAATAATATAATACATTAACCGTGCTTTACGTGAACCTCATCATGACACAAGAGAGGACGGCAGAACTGCAATTTCCCGTGTTCAGTGAATGCAACAGAGGCAAGTCACCAGACCAATCAGAGAGTTGCATGGAAATACACGTGTGCTTGTGTCATTCAAGCTCGGCTCTGTGTGTGTGTGTGGCAATAGTGCATTAATGTGTGATCGAGAGAGGGAGAGAGAGGGACCGGTGCTAGCGGGGACCGTGATGTTAGCATCTGGTTAGCTAGCTGCACTAACGGACATAAGGAGCTGTTTCCACAACAGGCTGGAGGAGAGTCCTCCCCTGTCAGACTGAGGGGCTCAGGTGAGCTAAAGGACTCTCTGAGTGTTTAGAACGGTTTTGTCACAAATTATTCAAAAGATTATTTCCGAGGCATACCTTCATATGATCATTATAGTTATACAAACAATAAGAGAATACATGAAAAACAGGTATGAAATACTATATGGCAGTAAAACAAGAATACAGTTTAAAAGGAGAGTGATTTGTAAAATATCCATAAAGAAAAAGAAAATCTGTTTACAGTTGTGTTTCATATGGGTGCTGAGAGAGGTATCCATAGATCTCTTCATGTTGCTCTCAAAGTGCAACAGATTGATGCTTTCAACTTCAATATTTAAAAACAAATCTTCCCGGGGGAGCATCCCCCCGGACCCCCCTAGAGGAGATAAGGACCTAGAGGAGGTGAGGACCCCCCTAGAGGAGGTGAGGTCTGCCCCCCACACATACAAAATAGCACTTTACCCCTGCCTATATGCTGTGAGCTGATTATGGAGCCTTTATTGTAACAGTAATTCAGATGCAATTAGCCTTTATAAAAGGCCTCAAATTGGAAGCACTGTCTGGGCCATCTTTTTCACTCAATTCTGCAATAGGTAGATCTCGCCTTTCACCTAGGCCGAGGTCGGTGATCTTGGGCTTAAAAAGGTTGGTGACCACTGATTTAGAGCGAAGCGAATATTCGCATCGCGTCCGGTCTGAACGCAGCATTAAAGCGAGCTCCGCGCTGCACTGGAAACGCGCCATTACATCACCAGAAGTCCTAATTTAAGGGGTCATTTCTCCCCAATTTTTTTTTTGTACTCACTATATCAACAGCCCCACCAAAAATATTTTCCACCAGCCGCCACTGTTTCTAACAGATGTTTTAGTGAGACCTGTGAAGACACCATTGCAGTAGTCGAGTCTACTGAAGATAAAAGCTTAAAATCAGACCTGTTTTTTAAATGAAATCTGACGGCAGGCAGTTAGCTCTGATCACCTAATGATAAATGCGCCACACCTAATCGCCGGCCAATCAGCCACAGAGCTCTCTCTATGCAAATCAAACTGTATACCAGAGGTGCCCAGTACGTCGACCGCGGTCGACCGGGCAATGCTGGTAGATCGCGAGTCATTCATAAAAAAATATATATCCAGCCCCGTTAAAATAGACAAAACAGGTTTTGATCCCTCCTCCCTTGGCCTCCCTGCCACTTAATTCAGGAGTTTACTTGATTGACAGAAAAAGCGACCTATCGCTTTCCAGTCTGTTAACCCAGAATGCAAAGCGATACAAAATCAGTCAAGTGCCGGGAAAACTCAAATTAAGTTCAACAGACAAACGAGACAAACAACAAAATGAGTGCGGGACCGAGCAAGAAGCTAAAGACATACCACTTCCACCCAGAATGGGAGGAAGAATACTTTGTTGTGATGTCACATTCAAAGGTTATTTGCCTTATTTGTAAAGCACTATGCCAAAGAAAGGTAACGTGGAGAGGCATTATCGGAGTGTTCACAAGGCATATGACAGCGACTTCCCTCCGAGTAGCGAGTTGAGAAAGAGAAAGATCATGTATTATTGCTACACAAACATTATCTCGCAGTCTTAGTGTCGCCAACTCGTTTCTAACATGCAAAAAGACAAAAAAATTCATCTCTGGTGTATTTTTGATCTTTCCAATCGAGACGAGATCTCTCTCTCCCCCGTCTGTGTGCGAGGAGGCGGGGCAGTTTACACACACGCAGCTGCTACAGGCATGCAGCAACACACGGCGGGGATGGCGGAGAGAAGCGCTCCAAGGTGTGGTTAAATGTTACCCGTCTTGAGGTGGACAATGCTCGTTGCCAAGAGTGTTTAGCATGTGAGGGCGGTAACACGAGCAATTTGTCTAAACATTTAGCAAAAGTGCACCACATTCAGACGGAGAAATGCACCGGGTTCGACTGTCTTTCTAGTAGCTCTGTAGCTCCATCCACGAGTAACGTTTCCACGTCAGGTGTTATGTATGCTAGCAGCAACACACGGAGTTAACTCAATTATACAAACATGGGTGATGATGAATAATTAGAGGTAACAGAGTTACTCTTTATTTTGTTAAAGTTTCAGCTATTCTGTTTACAGTTCTGTCATCAGATTATTTAATACGATTTGTTAAAACATTGTTGTTTCTTTTGATGTGAAATATTATTTATTTAATTTAAATAAAAAGCAATGTTAATTTTGTTCACAATTTGTTAAGTTAATTTAATAATATATGTATTTTTGAATCAAGTATTCATCTTTATTGTCTTCATTGTTAGTTTCCACATGCCTAAAACAACCTCAAGCTACATCTAAAAGTTGATGGCTAAATAAGAGCGTTTGAGAAATTGTGCAAGGCATACAGTAATAGTCCGAATAGTCGATTAATCGTTTCATTAATCGATAGATTAATCGATTATCAAATTAGTCGTTTGTTGCAGCCCTATTGTAGTTATCCCATGTCTAAATAAAACGTGTTATTCAGCAACCCTTGCAATTTGGGATTTTATTTTTGGTTGGTAGACCTCGGTGAGCTGGTCATTTAAAAAGTAGCTCACCTGCCAAAAAAGTGTGGGCACCCCTGCTGTAGACGGTGGGAAAGCACCTACAGTATTGTCTTAAATAATGGTCGGAATGTGACCTGTGAGCCTTCTGAATTACCGTGAGACAGCACATTCTAAACTAAAATGTTCAATCAATAAAGTAACATCTTATCTTATCTTAATAATATCTTCATATTAATAATAAATCATACAGTATGTGTCCGAAAGGGAGCAGGAGGAAGCAAACACAAAAATATACAAAAAATATACTGCATATTAAAGCAAATGATTGTAAAGGTAAAAGTATGAGCATAACAAATAAAGAAGTGTAATGTAAACATTTACATTATTATTATGATTATTTAATATATAAAGACTATAAATTATTGAATTACAAGATTAGATATACTTTATTTGATCTAAAATATGTGTTCAAATGCTCTTCAAAACACAACTGCAAGTCCATGAAACTTGTCTTTCTGTATTTGTGAATGAAGCGCCATCTCCTGGTTAAAACCTGAAATTGAAAATCTGGCAACGCCCTCTTGGAAAATAGTGGGAGGGCTTAACATTCCTCGATACTGGTCTTAGGCAGGTCGTAGGCAGGAAGCTGTAAGCTGGAGTCTGAAATGAGGTGCTACATCTGTAGATTTGAGGGCATGAGCTTGAGCATGATGTAATTATGTTATCTATCACATTCGCTAACCTGTCTGTCTTTAAATTCTTTAAACAGCTCTGGATGCCGGTCGGCGAGGTGCTTAGCCAAGTCTGATGTGTTGGCTCCCTTGGTTTGCAGGGATCTAAAACATGTCTTACAGACAGGCCTCATGGTGTCCGTAGGCTTGCCCTCACTGTCAGAGATATAGCTCAAATACTTCCAAATTTCGCTTCTGGCGTCTTTTTTGTCAACAAGCCGAGGCGCAGCGGCAGTTGCACTCCCACTTGCAGCCACTTGCTCCCCGTTTTCTCACATGCTCTGGCAGCTAGCGCGTGCACGAGAGAGGGGAGGGACTGCAGGCACGGCTGCAGTGCAGGGAGTGGAAGCAGAGCGCTGAACACACACGGCTCTTATTAAAACGGTGCTTTCTCATCGGAGTACTTTTCCCCGTCATTCTTAAAGTACCGATACTAATGAAACGGCGGAATCGTAACGTTTTTAATGGCAGGGTATCGCGGTACCTTTCAAGTATTGGTACACCGTGCAACACTAGTATATTATAAGTGTATTTAATTGTGAAACTATCTTAATCATGTTTTAAGTATTTTCCCCTGTATTCTAGGTCAAACCATTGAAGTGCATCTAACTCTCATAAAACTCTTTAGTAAAATGTTTGTTGATATTGAAAAACATGTATAGGGCATCTAATCAAACAGATTGGTCTCATGCTAATGCTTTAGTTTGAACTGTTCTCGCCTCATATTAAGTCAGTATCCATCTGTCCACTAACAGGAAAAGCATGAGGAGCAGTTTATTGGGGAAAATCCGTCCTTTCTACAGACAGATGGTTCTACTCGGATCATTGAGGTCAAACCTCTGGTAAGCCTCTAATTATGTTCAGACTCTGTGACGTACGTCTGAATGATATTTATCTGCTTCTAAATCCTCATTTGTTGTGACTCTTTACAGGGGAGTGTAAGGACACTTTGGCGACCATCTCCGAACCAGTAACTCACAACAGCTTTGGCAGGAATGAAGGAGCTTGGATGAAGGATCCAAAGTCGGATAATGACAAAATATATGTCACTAACTTCTACTACGGGAATAACCTGCTGGAGTTCCGCAACCTGGAGGTTTTCAAACAAGGTAAGAGCCTGGTCTTGTGTTGACCTGTAAGTCATCTTTATCTTTGTTTTCCTTTTGCTTTAAAGATCACTTATTATGCAAAATCCACTTTTTGTGTCCCCTCTGTGTAAAGAGACTCTGAAAGTTTCAGGAACAAAGGTTCTCTCTTTTTTTGTCCTGATCCATTTCTATAAAAACCTGTCTGAAAATGAGCTGATCAGATTTTGGTCACTTTATGATGTCATAACGATGTTTTGTCTAGTGTAACCATTAGCCAATCACCAACCAAGGTAACCCCCCCCCCACCTTATCACCTGAATCTCCTCCTAGAGCACCATTGAGTTCTTTTTAATCAAATCTCTCTCAGAGGGGCGTGGGGAGGGGCTCCTTATTTTCATCTAAAGTAACAGACAGAGAATCAGCACTTTGGAAACAGGGCTGAAACAGAGGGGATTATGGGTAATGCTACAATGATCTGTTTGTGGTATTTGGAGCCAGACACTTCAGAGACATGTTTTGTATATATCTGAGACCTATAATATATTGATGAAAAACAGTATAATAGGGGACCTTTAATACATCTGATGTTTATCCGTTCTTCTTGGTCCCTTCTAGGACGTTTTACTACATCATACAAGCTTCCTTACAACTGGATCGGCACTGGCCATGTGGTCTACAACGGGGCTTTCTTCTACAACCGCGCCTTCTCCCGAGACATCATCAAGTTTGACCTGCGTCTGCGATACGTGGCCGCCTGGACGATGCTGCACGATGCTCTGATGGGAGATACATTGCTGGGGGAGTGGCGCGGTCACTCAGAAGTCGACTTCGACATACACTGAACAAAAATATAAACGCAACACTTTTGTTTTTGCTCCCATTTTTCACGAGATGAACTCAAAGATCTAAAACATTTTCTATATACACAAAATAACCATTTCTCTCAAATAGTGTTCACAAATCTGAAAAAATCTGTGATAGTGAGCACTTCTCCTTTGCCGAGATAATCCATCCCACCTCACAGGTGTGGCATATCAAGATGCTGATTAGACAGCATGATTATTGCACAGGTGTGCCTTAGGCTGGCCACAATAAAAGGCCACTCTGAAACGTGCAGTTTTGCTTTATTGGGGGGTCTGGGGGGGTCCGAAAACCAGTCAGTATCTGGTGTGAGGGGTAGGGTTAGGGGTAGGGTTAGGGTTAGGGTAATGTTTTGAATTGAGTGGCCCATGGTGGTGGTGGGGTTATGGTATGGGCAGGCGTATGTTATGGACGACGAACACAGGCTACTCGATTCAAACATTACCCTACCCCTAACCCTAATCCTACCCCTCACACCAGATACTGACTGGTTTTCGGACCCCCCAGACCCCTCCAATAAAGCAAAACGGCCACAATTACCTGATAACAAAACACTTGCTGAAATGAGGCTCAGTCATCTACGACGAAAGTTCGGCAGAGATGAGAAATACAAAAATGACTACACAAACTACATGAAAGAAATAGGGCTGTCAGTCGATTAAAATATTTTATCGCGATTAATCGCATGATTGTCCATAGTTAATCGCGATTAATCGCACATTTTTTATCTGTTCTAAATGTACCTTAGAGGGATATTTTTTGAGCGCAACTGTGGAAGTCTTTCTTAAATCCTCCTCTACTTTCGCTTTTTGGACTTCATACAAGTTGTGTATTTTCGACACAGTGGTGGCTCTGGAAGGCAATTCATAAGTGCAGTCGTTGGATGCGACTTGAATTATATCACGCAGCCCCTCGTCCTCCACGATGTTAATTGGCCTGCAAGATATAGCCACCCGTTTAGCAAACTTTGTTGGAAGTTTGCTGCTCGTAGACGTGTCCAGGCGTCTCCCCCGCACACTTTCAAGTGTGGCCTGCCGCAAGCGGGCGGCAGGAGCGGGGCTGTCGACATCAGCAGTGTGCTTGGATTGTATAGATGGTATTTTAAACTCGATGCGCTCTGAAACTACAGGGCGGCCGAGGACAAAAAGTACACATGCGTTAATCGTGTTAAAATAATTAGTGGCGTTAATTTTTTTTATTAATGCGTTTGACAGCCCTAGAAAGAAATCATTGAGAGAGGTGATGTCGAAGAAGTAAACAAAAACGGAACTCACGCTGAAAAATGGTACATTCCCCATCATGGCATCTACCATCCTAAAAAGCCAGGCAAATTGCGTGTTGTGTTCGACTGCTCTGCAAAGTACAGTGGCACAAGCCTTCTCACAGGACCAGACATGATCAACAACCTAACAGGGGTCCTTATACGGTTCAGGCAGCATCACATTGCTCTCATGTGTGACATAGAGAAAATGTTTCACCAGTTCCACGTCCAGGAGGATGACCGCAACTTCCGGCGCTTCCTGTGGTGGAGATACGAGCACACAACCCCAGGAGTATTGAATGAAGGTGCATCTTTTCGGTACAGTGTCATCCCCTGGCTGTGCTAACTATGGGCTGAAATATCTTGCCAAGGAAAACAGTCACTCACATCCAATAGGATCCCAGTTTGTTGCAAGAGACTTTTATGTGGACGACGGAGTCACAAGTGCAGACACGGTTGAAAAGGCCATACAGTTGGCACACGAGGCAAGAGAGATATGCGCAAAGGGTAGTCTCCGTCTACACATATTTGTGTCAAACAGCATGGCTGTTCTACAGAGTTTACAATCATCAGAATGTGCAATAGACACCAAGACAAAGGACATCACCTTCAATGAGAGAGAGAGAGAGAGAGAGAGAGAGAGAGAGAGAGAGAGAGGCTTTTGAACTGTAGCGCCGTGTTATGCATGCCCACTGGACCTGGCGGGAGCGCGCACAGCATAAAGCAAAAACTCACAGACGTTACAATGATTTGTACGGCAAAGTTAGGTTTGGAAACAATATCATTTCCTTTTTGGCGGCCATGCATAACACGGCATAACACCGGAGCCTCGCTGCAGAGAAACTTTAGCGCTGTTCTGAGTTTCGGAGAGATTCACTGTTCTCTAGTGATAGGAAAGGCCCGTGTTTCTCCCACAAAGTTGACTACAATACCAAGGCTTGAATTAACAACAGCAGTGGTTTCAGTCACCGTCAGTAATATGCTCAGAGAGGAGCTTGGCTATGCAGGTGCAAAGGAGTACTTCTGGACAGACTCAAAGGTAGTCTTAGACTACATCAATAACGATGCGCAACGCTTCCACACCTTCGTCGCCAACCGGGTCCAGAAGATCATCAGTAAAGTCTATGAGCATTATTCGGAGGGAAATGCTACATGTATATCTAATTAGATTGTAAATATATATATATTTTAATTGTGATTTTTTTTTTTTTTTTACTATATTTTCCCATATGTAACAATGCCAAACCTTTTGGTTATACTCCCAGGATGGCTGAGGTCAAGAGCTATCTATATAAGTTAGCCCCATGTCTGTAGTCCCTTTTGTTGCTGAATTATTGGCCTTCAAACATGTACTGAGCTCAAGGTTTAAAGGTACATTTTTCAAAGCAGGAGGCATGGACAACCTTCCTACTGACATATGCCACTCAAGGCTCAAGGCCTTTCTAATGATGTATTTGGCTTTGCTCTAACGCAAAGTTTTAATTTTCTCATTTCATGGGCACATGCCATCCTAGGTGTAGTTTCGCAGAGTGCTTTGAAGGCCCAATACCAACAAAAATCTAATTCAGCTTTTTCAATGAAGATAGTTACAAGAACTTGGGTGTTTGATCACAAAAAATAATAATACAAAGGAAATTAACAAGGTAATATTACAATACAATTCAAGTTCAAAAATATATTTACATAATGGACTAGTTAATGGAATTTCACTTCTTACATAATGTACTAGTTAAGAGAACTAGCTGAGGATTATGGGTAGTGTAGTGTCTTCGGCCATCCTAAACTCCGAAAAACTATTTGTTTCTCCGAATCGAAGGGGTAAAACACAAAAGCATTGTGCACAATTTAAACCAATCAATGTTGTGTAATTGACAGGTATAATTTGGTGTTTTTCAGTGGATGAGTAATGCAGATATCACTGTAAAATCAATCGACATTAGTACTTCCTGTCCAAAACAGACAAAAACTATTTATGTCAAAACCTGAAATGATCCTCTTAACTTCAACCAAAAGAAAATGTACATAGACTGAATAAAGGTTCAATAAAATAAATGCACACTTCTTGCTAGGTGTTATAAAAGTTCATTTGAATAACACATAATACAGGAATATACACACACAAATGGGGTGAAGCCTGCGAGCTAGTTCAGGCAGTCAACTCGAGCACTTATGCTGCATTCATACATAACGCCCCTTGTCACTCTACAACCAACCAAACAGAGTCTCCTTAATATGCCGCTCTATTTAACCTGCCAGATCTCTCTCCATGCATTGCTTGCTGCTGCTATTGCCGCAGCTACCTCTACGTCGCTGCTGCTTGCTGCCCCACCACCACCCCAGCTTCCACCTGTAGGCTCGGGGGTTAGTTATTTGATCATCACTCATCGTGCTATGTATATCTATGGAGTGATGATGCCCGAGCCTAGTCGCCAAACTTAACTATATGCTGCTTCTAATAAACATATTAAAGAAACACGTAAGTTGTCTGACTGAAATACAATCAATGTGTCTTTTTCTCATAGAAAAACTGTCATTCAAAATGCAATCTTGGCATCTCAGGAAATTAGATCCCTTATTGTGAAAGTAATGTTTTAACTAACAGCTATAATAGCTATATTGACACTAATTATGTTTACACATGCAATATAATAATAACAAAGAAATAAATTAAAGACCTGTACACAGATATATATATATATATATATGTATTTATTCACAAACATACATACACAAACATTGATGTGTCTGATGTAAACATTACAAATATTGCAAAGGATATTCATTTAGAAAGAACATACAAGGAGCAGATGAGTTTTCATAGTATACATATATCTATATGTATATAAACAGTGTGGAGGATTTATATGGACAGTGATATCAAATGATATATCAGAGTGATCTGTATCGCTACCAGAGGGGAAGCAGCTGGACCAGGTTGTGTCCACAGTAGGGGTGTAACGGTTCACAGAAGTCATGGTTCGGTTCATACCTCGGTTTGGGGGTCACGGTTCGGTACGGGTTCAGTACAACAAGGAAAAGCAAAAAAAAGTCCCAAACGCATTTTTTTTTTTGCTGTTATTTATTTTGAACAGTAGTGCAAGTTTTGGTATGAAAATAAGGAACTCTAACATTTGGAATCATTAACTGTATTACACAGTTAAAAACAAACCACAAACAGTAACACACCCACTCAGATGGCCATATTATTTATAATGGCTGATGTCAAACTAAAAGGTTAAATAAGCTGTACAACTAAAAAGAATGTCTTGAACATATTAAAATAAATAATAAGAAAAGAAAATCTGTACCTTTAGGAGCAATGTCTAACATGTGTAATTAACTTGTGAGTGTGTGAGGCCATTATGCCTAAATAAAGCTTTACTCTATTTTCAAGTTGTTCTTCAAAAAGATGAGTTTGTCTCCGTTGTCAGTAGTGAGGGCAGATCTGTTGGCGGTAACTATGTCACCTGCCGTCGAGAAAACCCTCTCGCTGGGGACTGAGACTGACTCGGATGTGATTGAGCATGTTTGACGTGTCACCACTAGCATACCGCACCGCTGTCGAACAACGCCGACACACCGTCCTCGTCCGATCCACAACTCGCACCCCATCATTGTTGTAGTCCAGGGAACCCGAAATGTTCCCACACAGCTGATTTAAAAGAAGCAGGTGGGTCTTCTAGCTCCTGTGTGTTGTGTGAACTCGCCTACTAACTGTTCTTCTTCATGTATTGTGTTCGTTTTGTTGTGTTTTGTTCTTGTTCTTCATTTGCTATTTACGGGCGGCTGGATTTTAGGCGCAATACCGCCCCCTGGATTATATATAGTGTAATACTGCCCTGAGTGACAGACTTTTTTCCCACTCGTAAAAAAAGACGTATTCGCCGTGTGACTGCATGTGCCGAACCGTGACGTCTGAACCGTGACGGTACGGGACGAATACGGATACTGTTACACCCCTAGTCCACAGTGTTCCTCAGATAATTGTGAATGAACGATGACAACGGTATTGGTTGGTTGCCTATTTTAGATCCTGGGAAATAGTGAATATCAGTAGCCACAGAGTAGTTTCGATTCTTAGTGCAAGAGGGGCATACATGGGAACTGATAGTCTTGTAGAGTTAAGTTCATTGTCCAGTATGAGAAAGGTGTCAGTTTCTAATCAATTTCCGAATCGGAGTCACTGTCAAAATCCTCTGATGAAGCACTTTGCAAGAAGTGGATGTTTTCTGCTCCAGACAAAACACGCTCTGGTGTGCGTCTTCATCTCTCTGATGTTCTGCCTCTTCCTGCAGACAATGCTTTGGAAGACAAGTGCCACCACCTCCTAATGGTCATCCATTTAATCAGTGAAGACCTGACATTTAGAGATGATATTTAAAGTAGAAACATAACTGCCATAAGTGAAAATTCCTAAATTGAACTACAAACCATTAATGAAATGACTTCTGTTTTTAAAATCCTTGATAAAGGAGAGAGTAATTATCACATGCTCGGCACCCAAGGTTCCACACACTGTTAAGGGGGTCAGCATAGTTCTTTGAATAGACCAGAATTGAAGGTAAATTAGTATAATGAGTTAGTGATATTCCACTGGTTTTCACACCATTTCAGGGACTTTATCACAGCATTAGAACAGACCACCCAAAGGTACTGAAGTAGGAACTTTTAAGTGATGAAATTCTACAACTGTTGTAACTGACCAAAATCTTCTCCCAGAAATGACTGTCTAAAATGCCGTATCCCAGAGTAGATGCACGACGGCCTCTTCTAGAGAACATATTACTTTCATACCTTAAATGGTATGAAAGGAGGGAGGGTACATTTCTCATAAGGAAACAGTTACAAATGCTAGCAGAATAAGACAACCCACCCCCATAAACAGAGATGGATGTTCAATGATGAGATTGTTCAAAGAATGTCCAAATGATGTGATACTTCTAAAGGTCCAAACCAGTGATATTTCAAATGATATAATTTGAATGAAGAACCAGCTACAATGCTAAAATGGAGTATTTTCTATTACCTTATACTATTCCGAGATGGTGTATTCTTTTTACCTAGTGCTATTCCAAAATAGTTTGTTTCTTTTACACTTTGTAAAAACAAGTGCCTCAACACTGAGCGTGGTATGAGAACGGTTTCTGTGAAAGGAGGGAGGAAGAAATGTTCTAATACCAAGACATCGCTGCTATTTTGAAGAATGATATTGAATGTTAACATAGATGTTATGCACAAGGGAAAACTTTTATGTTTGAAGACCAGTCAAAGTATTTTTTGTATTTTTGTAAAGTTAAGGTTATTGAAACATTCCATTTTGATTGTATGTTTTATATGAGTTATGGACTATGCAAAGTTCAGATGAAGAACTCATTGATTTCAGTATTATTTACATACCCTAAAGCAGGAGTGGCCAACCCGCGGCTCTCGAGTCGCATGCGGCTCTTTGCCCAGTCTCATGCGGCTCCTCAGTTCATATCGAATTTTAATTGTGTTTTTTTTTTTTTTTGCGCATAGTATCCTAGTTCACAAAGGGTTAACAACACACAAGTTCCAGCCCAATCGTTACACAGAGTTTTCAACAAAGAAGTGCTTCATCCAATCAGAATGCAGATCCTGCAGTACTGGAGGCGGGCTTTACTGCACTCGCGATGTGACAGTGAAGGGAGAGATCTGCTTCCGATTGGCAGAAATATAACTCAGATAAAACCGTAATAACTCAATATAATGTTGTCAAATCAAAATGGTAACAATTTGCAGTTGTATATGTGAGAAGGCCTGCTCCCAGAAAGCTGGCTGCTGGCACAGAAGGGCTCCCGAATTTGGTGATTCGCGGTAAAGAAACAAGAGAGAAAGTGCATCTCTGTCAGCAGAGCTTCTGTCAGTCAGAGGGTTAGGTAAAAGTCGAGATGTCATGTGAGGAGAATTAACAAAAATACACTTTATTTATTTACATTTATTTTAAAAATAACTGTCATGAATCTGTGTGTGAGATACAGACAGGGAGAAAAAAGTCGCAAAGATCGCAAATGTGCCCTTTCATGCATTTGAGCCCCTTCCACATCCTCTGCACGTTTCAAGAAGCAACATACATAGTAAGATAACAACTTTTTTCAAATGTTTTGAACTGAGAGTTTGTGTGTGAGACACAATATTAATGGTTGACTATAACTGGCCTCTGGTCTTAATACTGTTGGAGAGGTTTAAGTCCATGTCTGTCAATATCATGGACTGTGACATTTATAGGAAATCTGGCTGAGCGGAGGTATATGTTTCTGTATGTGAGTGTGTGTGTGTGTGTGTGTGTGTGTGTGTCAATTATTGTTCATTTTGTATGTGTGAGAGATAGAGAGGGGCACATAGAGGAAGAGAGTGAGGGAGCACACAGAAAGGCTGAGAGCAAAAGAGAGAAGGAGAGAGAGAGAGGTCGGGGGACATACACCCAGCATGTGTGCCTGTGTGTACTGTATGATGTGGCTCTTTGCAGTAACACAGGAAAATGATTGGCTCTTTACCTCTGATTGGTTGGCCACCCCTGCCCTAAAGGGTCTGTAAGGAGGGATTGTTAGAAATTAAGATCAATATTTAATGATATAAGATAGATTAAACACCAGTACTTTTATAACTGTTTTATTGTGAAAATACTTCCGGTTAGCTTTCGCCTGTGGTTAAAGTTTATTTTGAAAAGCTATTCCGGAAGGGCTCTCCGAAATACCAACAGTAGCTTGACTTCAGGTTTTAGGGAAAAATAACTATTGAAGCCGTTAAAATGTATTAAATGAAAAGTCATGAACGAGATAAGGAGGAGAAAAGGTGTGTTTAGTTATGTATTGAATGTACAATGTCAAAATCCTGTTATGTGCGATATCGGACATTGGTGAAAGGAGGGCGGAAGATTACGCCACAGCCGCCATTGAAGAGGAGGAGCCAAATGAGATATATAGACCGTGTCTCAATAGCTTGGTTTCACTTGACGTCACACCGCTGCGTTCCTTTGGCGCGAAATTCCATTGGAGGTCAGGAAGTAATTTTCTACAGAGGATCTAGCTGCTGTTACCATTGTGAAAATGCCGGTGTGTTGTGTAGTTTACGGTTGTTCCAATCGATCCGGCCGAGAGAAAAACAAGAGGTTTTACCGAGTGCCGAAGGTTGTCGTCCATAAAGCTGAGCAATTTAAGAAGCTAACCGAAGAACGCCGGAAAAAATGGCTTTCAAACCTACATCTGCGGTCGGGAGGAGCAGAGTCGTCTAATTCACTTGTCTGCAGCGACCACTTCATCAGAGGTATTAGCTAACTTGGTTTTTGTGGCTTTGTTTATGTATTATTGGGTTGTGGTTAAATGCTTATTTACTTAGTAATACTGATCATGTTTAAGTTACCTGTAGTCTAATATGGACTTTGTTGGGACTTTTTAGGGTGCCCTAGCGCTTTGGGTGACGTTGAGTCGGTAGACTGGGCTCCCACTGTTAGCCTCGGTTACCACCGATTATATATACAGTCTATGCGAAACAACGTCGCCGACGCGGTAACCATAGTACCTACATGTAATCATAACACACATACTACACATATATATATATATACACACACAGCACACTCACAGGCCAGTTAATGCTGAAGGCAAGGTGACAGCCGTAACACTGCCTTACATGAGTCCATGTAGCTAAAGTTAGCTAGCTAGATGTCTCCTAATAATGCTACATAGAGGTAAGAAGGTATAGGTAGTTAACACTCACCCGGGCAAAAACAAGGCGACATTTGTTTAATGCCTTTTTGGTGCCGAGGTCATTCACCCATCCACACACTAAGTAGTTGAAAGCTTCCAGGCTTTTATACGCTTTCATTTGGCTAGCCGTGTAGTAGGAGGTATGAAGGACGAGGTAGCTGGTGATATCCATCGCCTCGACAGCGGGCAAATCTGATAAATCACGAGAAAAGTCGCTCTTTTTCAGCTGATATGGATCGTATCCGATGTGTGCTGTGATTTTTTCACGATATCTGCGGCGTGCAGGTTCATTTAATTGTTTGACATAGTTGGTGTCCTCCATGATTCCTGCGTTGATGAATGATTGCGTTTTCACTTCCTGACCTCCACTTGAATTTCGCGCATCGTAGAAGTCACGTGACTGAAACCAAGCTATTCAGGGGTTGCATCCTTCGAAGGGTGCATTCGTAGACTGCTTACGTCACTTCCGCCGAAAGAAGGCTGTCCCAATTTAAAAAAAAGACGAGACTCCTCCGAATGCGGCCCACGAATGCAGCCTACTTTCCCCCAATTTGAAGGATACATCTGATGTACACTCCGCGGCCTACCATATCCCAGGGTGCAATGCGCGCAGGGAAGAGGGAGTTTTTTTCAAATGAAATAACCGGTCTCCCCAGCAGAGTGGATTTAAAAGCAGCCGCGAGCGGAGGAATCACTAATAAATGTGAGTATTGGGTTTTAACTTCATACAGAGATCTTGGCTCTGTTATAGATAAGTTATACTTTATATTACATACATAGACCAAAGTGAAAACATTTAGACCGGTATAGCCTACAGTACAGTGGGATTTATAAAACGCTACCCTGACGTGTAGCTGCTGTTAGCTTTATTTATTTCTCTGACATGTTCCAATGTTTTACTGTTTATTAAACTTTGGGACAACATTACAACCTTTTTATTCAGCTCATGCTGCTTTGAGGTAGGGCAACATTTCATCTCTTTAGTTTTTAAAAAACCAGAACAGTACATCATTTTAATTGGTCCTTTAGGGATTGTTTGTCTGAAATGCTGAGAGTTACATTTTGCAATAATACTTCTGCAACCCTGTGTCTAATATGATTAATTCACTTTTTTATTTTTCTCTTGTTTTTCTCTGTAATTAGGAAAATTCTGGAGAAATGGATCTGCTGGAGAAGGACCCCTAATCTGAAAAGTGCACAGCGGATCCTCAGGACAGAGCTGCCATCCACCTGGACCCCCGAGGTGCTGGAGAAGGACCCCTAACCCCAGCGGATCATCAGGACAGAGCTGAATCCACCTGGACCCCCGAGGTGCTGGAGAAGGACCCCTAACCCCAGCGGATCATCAGGACAGAGCTGAATCCACCTGGACCCCCGAGGTGCTGGAGAAGGACCCCTAACCCCAGCGGATCATCAGGACAGAGCTGAATCCACCTGGACCCCCGAGGTGCTGGAGAAGGACCCCTAACCCCAGCGGATCATCAGGACAGAGCTGAATCCACCTGGACCCCCGAGGTGCTGGAGAAAGCAAAACGGCGATCAGGAGCATCCTCCACCCAGACCTCTGCTTACTGCCGTCCTACAGACTTGTGTCTTAGTTTCAGAATTAGATTTTGTACGTGTCCTTTCTTTTAATAGATATTTAACGATTATAGCTTGAGTCTGTCTGATACCCCAAACAGCTGCTTCTATATACTTGCTGCACATATAATACAAATAAACAACTCCATAAACACACTTTTGCTGATATTTGTGTTACTGCTGATGATGTTAAATAACATGATTGATTTCCTCTGTCTCAATGATGAAAGTTATAATAATAGAAGACATGAGGCTGCAGGGAGAGGATGGATATATTCTTACCTCTACTTTGTGATAAGATGAAAATACAATATTAAATTGTAATTGTTAACCACATTGTTTATTTCATTTACTGAGGTTTTAACATAGACTGTATATATAAATGGACGTAGGGTCCGTGACGTCACCCATTGGATTCTGCAGAGTTGCCGAGAAGCCCTTAGTAGGCGGAGTCGGCCACTAACGGCTCGACAGTGACGTCAGAGTTCAACTCCCGCCTTCTCCAGCCTGATTCAAATAAGGGCAAAGAGGCGGAGCCGAGGCGGGACCTGCTGCCACCGAGCTGGAAGTTCCAGAGCTAGCTGAAGCTACCAAGCTAAGCTAACATGCTCCCCATCTGCACACTGCCGTGGCATTTTACGTTTCTAAGGTAAGCGGAAATGAAACTATTCAGCAAAACTATAAATAATAATCTAAGTTATTGAGTTTTTAGCATAATACTTCAGAATCTTAAAATCCCTTGACGTTTGTATGCAATTCAACACTGGAATCAAGCAAATATTAATAAGTTTGCATGACATTAGTTATTTATATTTTGCCATCACTTAACGATACGTTTAATACATTTAAGTCAAGCTAAGGTACATGTGATGGTAGCTAGTTAGTGCTCTTACCTGTGAGGCCTCCTCCAAACAGCATAATAACCAGACTGTATCATTAAAACTAAGTACCAGTTCTAGATCCTTGACTTTAGACAAACAATTCAAAAGACAACATTTATTTAAAGGGGAAAGGAAACACCATTACAGCTTTAATATTCCGGTAGTTTATTCATTTTACAATGGATATTGATCGTAATATTTATTGTATATGATATTACTCGCCAAAAGAAAATTAATTATCCGCCGGCCGGGTGGGGAATTCCGGGACCAGGCCGCTGCCATTAGGGGAGTCCCAAATGGTGACGTCACTGTGTGGGTCCTCGCTCCGGGTATCCATACCGGAAGTCAACACAACGTAGCAGATATGGCAGCGATGGAGGAATTTTGTAATGAGATCGGCGTTTTGAACGATGAATTTGACTATTCGTCGGGAGATGACATTGATGTGGAAGCATCTACAGTTACCAGGCATCCCATGGCCTATGCTTATGAACCGATTCGGTCAAATACTAGAGTGGCATACGATCCGGAATCCGCCGAAACATTACCTTGGTTTTATCCACATGTACCAGTGGTCAGTTGACATATATTTTGTATTATTTTCCAACACCTCATACATCTTGGCAATACCATCCATTGAACACCTAGTCCAGCAATACTAGCCTTTTTAGGGCTGTTTTCGACAGATGAGCGTGTGTATGCCAGTTTAATTAGTTGAGCTAGAGAACACCCCCAATTCTCCATTGTACGTCATAATAATAGCTACCATTTAGTTTGGACGCGATTGCGTTAATTAATAAGGTCACACTGTGTCAGTAAATACATGTGTGAGCTAGTAATCTGGTAGTGCTGCAATATTTACCTCTCTCTCGGCAGCTGAAGCAACTCGTTTGGTGGCTCGAACTTCACGTTTGTTGACACTGTCATTGTCTTGCGCGGCCGACGTGCTGGGACGGTCGGTGTTCCCGACTGCATACGTTGAGAAATCGAATATTGTGGGAACAGATCCTGGCTTCAAATCCGATGTTTTGTATTGAACCAGGCATCCAGACTCATCAAACCTCATTTTGTGGACATAATCGTCATTTTTAAAGTGTTCGCTGCACACATGTGCGTACTGATTCAGCGGCGGATCGGACCGTTTCATGGAAATAACCCATGCTTTGAGCAGCTTCTCATCCTTTAGTGGCAGCCTATGGAAATGTACTTCTTCCTTCTTCGTATAAAATCCATTTGTGCAGCCTGGGGCAATACAATACGCTCCTGACGACGACCGTTTTCTTTTGTTGTAAACTACTGGTGCATTGCACGCCATGTTGTTTGTTATTGAGCTTTGACCCAGGAAGCCCTACCCACACAGTGACGTCACTGGGAAAGTCCCGGAGCTATGGAAGCGCCCATGGTCATTAGGCACGTATTTCAAAAATAAATTTGCGTATCTCGATCGTTTACATTGGAAATAGACTAGATAAATACATTTCCTAATGGGAATATTGTCGCATGGAAAGCAGTTTGAAAAGTGTTTCCATTTCCCTTTAAAGACCAATCTTTATTTGAATGTGCCTCTTAACCTGAGATATTAGTTATACAGTAATAGTATTGACAATCTAAAAAAACTGAGCAACTCAACAGTCGACTTTATATTTCTTATTGTCTAAAGCATTTATTATTTTCATTTTCCCCCTCTCATATTCAGTGTGGACGGATTGAGACAGCGTGGTGTCCAGAGAGCAGCAGAGACTTCAGGGAGAAACCTCCGTGTGATGGACGTCCTGTCTGTTGGTTTGGAGAGGACTGAGGGTCTTTCCTCAGCGAGGAGGACCAGGCCTGATGGAGGAGCCCATGCTGGGCATAGCTGATACCAACTGCACAGGCCTAGTCTGTCACTTTATTTGACTAAATGTGTTTATTTATACATTTAATAGATTTACACCTTCTGTCCATATGTGCTTTTTATTTAAAACATTTGATTAAGCTTTGGTTCACATTTCAATAAATTGTATTTGCACTCCTTTCGTCCATTATTCTTTCATTTTCACTATTCATACTCCTTTTGTAATAATAATAATAATGGGTTCCATTTATAAAGCACTTCATATTTGATTTCAAATCCCGAAGTGCTACAAGTAGTGAGCATGAACAGTATAAATAAACATTACACAACACGGTAGAATTAATAAAAAGCAATACAAAAAAATAAATAAAATAAAAGGGTGATAAAAAGGTCTAGGCAAGAGATGGGTTTTGAGGCCTTTTTTAAAAGCCTCCACGGTCTGTGGTGCTCTCATTTGGTCGGGGAGAGCATTCCACAGACTGGGAGCAGCCGAGCAGAAGGCCCGGTCTCCCAGAGTACGGAGCTTTTGTCCATTATTCTTACTGAAAATGTTAGATGACACATTCACATCTGACTGAAGATTGGCCCCATTTATTTGTGACGTTGCAAACTCTGCGGTACAAGGCACAAGTGATGTGAAGCTCATAAAGTGAGGCAAATAGAAATAATCAGCTGATGGAGTGTAGATGTGGAAATAGGTGCATTCGATAAGCTGACTGTGTTTTCACAATAAAAGTAGTTTCTTAGTGAATGTCCTGTACTGGTCTTAAAATCTCATAACATCAGCTTTTAATGTTCCTCTTGGATGTTCTTCTTGACCCTCAGAGAAGGAGAAAATGTCGTGTCTTTCAGGCATGTCCTTTCCTAACAAAAATTACAGGAAACATAAAACATATTATTGCAGAACAAGTGTGTTATTTATGAAAGCGGTGTGTTTGTGTGTTTAGGGGCTGTAGATATCATTATTTTGTAATTGTAATGATTTTCTTTTTATTTCAACAGTGAGCTACAAAGACAATCAGATTATGAATGAACAGTATGAAGCTCATCAACATTGAAATATATGTTATTATCAAAATAATATTTAACTGTTATCAAAACGTAGTGCAACTGTAGAAGCTTGCTCTGTTGTCTCACTGAAAGAATCACTTTTACCACGTTTTTACAGACAATATTGAGAGATAAATAGTAGCAGTTCTCACTATGTGTTAAATATCTTTGCCTTCAATACATTAAATTAGAAAGCTGACAAAACCATATTTCTTTAGCCTTTATTTATACAGGTGTAGATCTCATTGAGACACAAGGTCTCATTTTCACACAATCATATTGCTTGTTAACATCTAAATGTAACCTTTTGCATGGAAAAACCCCTCAACTTCACTGATGTGTAGGTGATCTAGTATTTAGTATTGTTTAATGGAATACATATCAGTGTATTAAAGTCAATACTTCATTTATTTAAACCAATATCTTTCTTGATTCTTTGTACAGTATGAAAAAAAGATTCTTTGTACCTGTGCTGAAGTTCACTGCTGTGAGGAGTCCAGTTCTGTCTCTCACTCTCTGGTCCAGCCTGTCTGCATCACCTGGACACCTTAAACAAACAGATATATATGTAAAGTACCATGTGTACAAACAATATAACTGATTCTCTTCTGTTGAACATGTTGGATTGTGTATTGTCCGAGTCAGGGTCCTTTTTATTTTACTGTAACTTTGGAAGTTGTGTTACCAATGCTTACTGTTTATTTGATACCCATTTGGTAATACAATTAATAAAAACAACAAGGTTTGGGTTTGTTCTTCAGATGACTGTGACGTTAACGTGTAAGCTCAATAATGAACTCCAGCTCAACCAACCATATTGTAATATCTAAGTAATCATCTTGAAATATGACATTAATATTTGTAATATACACACATCTTATTGTGAGGTTGATTTCACATACACTACTTCGACATGAGCTTGTCTACATACTTGAGCATAGCCAATTTAAATTAACCTTAGCGATGCATACAGTTCCTACCTTCATAATAAAATATCTCTAAGTTACAAGGATGACCTTATTTTATAATCTCAAACAGAAGCCGTTTGTTCAACAGTATTATCCCACTTAACGCTTAACACTTGTCTATTTCGTTTTAACCTTTATATATACAGTCTATGGTTTTAACTTGGAGACTACGATTAGCATCGTTAGCACCGATGTAGCTACCACTCGCTTACACGCTAACCCAAGCCTTAACATTCATTACGTAGCTGATTCAAATCATAAACACATCAATAAGTACTCGAATTTCATTTACCGCAAAAACCGCATTCATGCACCGTCTGTTTCTTTTTTTTTCCTTCTTTTTTTTAAACTTAGTTTTTATTATTTTCAGGAAAAACAATCAGTGGCGCCTCCAGAAATCTTTCATAGGGGTGGCCAAATGGGGCCACTGAAAATCTTGGGGTGGCCCACCAAAACCAAGAATTTAATTGTTGTAAAAGTATAGACTAGATGAAAACAATGGCAAAGAGAATCACCTACTGATATACTTTGGTTTCTTATTTTACATTTTCTGATACTATTCATCTGAAGTGAATATAATACGGATAGTTAACATTTTACTTCAAACAACATTTAAAAGAACCTTGTTTTGTGTTATGTATACATGTGTTGGTGATTTATTGTTTTGTTTTTTATGCTAGTTGTTCTTTCCTTTTAAAAAGACAAATACAGCTTAATTTAAATAAGTTCCTTTATTGTAAGGCACAAAATGTTCAGCATTCTCAACACATACAATACACAACAGAAACACGACATGTTCTTCAGTTATATTATGTCTCTAGGTTATAAATAGTTTTAGACTGAACAAAGCTGTTTGTGTCACACTGGGATCAAAGATGATTGACATGACTTTATTAAATCAAGTTTTAAAACATGACTATTTTATTTCAACAGAACCCAAAAACACAAGGGGTATAAAATGGTAAATACATACTGTGATTGAACACAAAAACACCATCTATTATTGACCTTTATAGCAAATTCAAAACATTATAAATGATACAAAACACCACCTTTTAGTATTAGACAGAAAATAGGTGACGAGACATATTTCTATTTTTTTAGATGAGGCCACTGTGGTGAGAGGAATACATATAGCTTGTATTCCATTTGTTTTGAAAATGTATATTTATACTTTATAAACAAACTGGTTACCCTTTTTTAAATTAGCATACAGAACTTTATGAAAACAAACTTGACTAATGGTCGGCTCATAACCTCAGAACACAGAAGAGGAAAAACTGCATAGATTCTCGTTTCAAATCAAATCAAGTTTTATTTATATAGCACATTTATAAACGATTTTTGGTCGAGCCAAAGTGCTGTACATATAATAAAATTAGCCTACAGTAGAGACACTTTACAGCAAATACAACAGCACAGATTGTTCAGAATATCAGTATGAGAAAAACGACACCCTCTGTCCTTAGACCCTCACATCGTACAAGGAAAAACTTCCAGAGAAAACCCACAGTTTAAGGGGAACATGGGAGAAACCTCAGGGAGAGCAACAGAGGAGGGATCCCTCTCCCAGGACGGACAGACGTGCAATAGATGCCGTGTGTAAATCGAAGAGATAATACATTTTACAGCATATAGACCGAATGTTAGGAAATGCATGTGTCTGTAATAAGAAGATGAATCCACGAGGATGTCAGCTACAATCCTGAGGAAGCCATCAGGGAAGGAGCCATCATTTTGAAGGAGCTGCAGACCTAAAGTGTGTAGAAGACTTAAATGATTACTAAGGTCACAATCACATTAATAAAACTGTAATTACGTTTTAGTTTCACTTTTACTAAAAAGAGTTCCACATGTACTTTCTAGCATGTATGGCCATCTCCTCACTAGCCCTATGCTGCTGCTCCCCTGCCAGCTCTGTCTCTCCTTTACTCATCTTCTTAAAATAAGAAGAGATGTATGTTGAATTTCTCTTCATTTTCTGCAAATTGACATTACACACAGCAGTGATTAATAGTAACCTACGCATTACACCAGCTCAGCATACTGACATCAGCTAATGTTAGCTTAGCAAGCTAAACTAACGCTAACTAGGATAGCTGCCAAAGTGTGTTTAGACAAATTATACCTGAAGCCAAGCCAGCCTTTACTGAGCCCCGAGCCTGTTTTCCAGGTCTTCCAGCGTTTTTCTTGTTTTAATGCCATTGAACACACATTTTGATCAGAATAACAGCTAAAGGTAAGCATATCTCCGTTTTTTGCTACCTAAAGCTAACACACTAAAGCCTAAAGTGTTGTGGGGCTTAACAGGCAACGAACGTATATGACTTACCTTCTAGAAGTCTGGTGGATTTGTGTCAAGTCAGTAGAAAAGTCAGTAGAAAGAAACGTTTTGCTGCAACCTGCTGCTGTCTGTGTGAATCTCAGAGTGATGTGCGCGAGTATCAGAGTGGTGCACGCGAGTATCAGAGTGTTACCATGGTAGCAGAGGGAGAGGGAGGGGCTGCAGTATGAGCGTTGGAAGCTCAAATCAAGCGACTGGCTGTGTATTTGTTGTTAAATATCAGATAAACTACGACGCATACGTGACTGGCGAGGTGGTGTGTGCAGTGGCGCCAGCAGGGGGGGGCCAGTGGGGAGGCCAACAAATATGTCAGGGTGGCCATGGCCCCCCCTGCCCCCCCCTGCTGGCGCCACTGAAAACAATACAAACAAAACAAACAAAAGTAGTGTCAGAGATCAAAGAATTATCTATACATAATGTAACTAAGGTCAGGGTTCGCTGTGACTTAGTGAAGGGTCTTGTAGGCAGTCCACTTGAACAGTTTCTTTTCAAATTCTGGTAGTTTCATTCTGAGCCTATGGGTGAGTCTTTCCATATGGAGTATTTCTCCAACAACTTCCAACCAGTCCTTGGCTGCAGGGGGTTCCTCCTGTAGCCATTTCCTGGTGATTGCTTTTTTCGTTGATGCTATCAGTATACGCACAAGATATTGGTCTCCGTATTGGACAATGCTCCTTGTGAGATTTCCTAAATAAAGTACTTCAAAAGTGTTCGGGACCTCATATCCCAAAATCCGCTTGAGCATAGTCCATACATCCCAGTATCCCTTCATTTTCGCACATTCTCAAAAAAAAAAAGTGCATGTCCAACATTCCTCTCCCCACACAGTCTCCAGCATGCCTCCTGAGTACGTGCGTATTTACTTTTAGTCCTGGGAGTAATGAAAAATCGGATTATATTTTTCCAACAAAACTCTTTCCACATCCTTGAGCTGGTGGTAAATTGCAGTACAGTACATATATTATACCAGTATTCATTGGACAACAGTATATTGCTCTCTTTCATCCATTTATCTCGAACATACAGTGTAGAAGTTTTCCTGTTCATGACTAGACCTTGGTACAGCGCTGACATCACTTTACAAGAGACACTATTGTATACTTTACACAATGTTATAATCACTCTGTTCATTTCGTGCTGCTGGTGTGGTTTAACTTCTTTCTCAAAGAAATCTCTTACTTGTAAATACCTAAATAAATCCTGGTTATTCAAATTGAACTCCTCTTTAAGTTTTTGAAAGCTTTTGATTTGACCCCTCTCAATTATAGTGCTGATTGCTGTAATGCCCTTGTCTGACCAATGTCTATATGTTTTATCGAAAATTCCAGGCTTAAACTCCGAGTCATAAGTCAACCAACTAAGAATTTTGATCTCTCTTTCCAAGTTGTATTTTCTAACCACTGTAAACCAGGTTTCAAGAGTGAATTTAGTGATAGGGTCTAGCAATTCCTCCTTCCTTTTGAACATAGTTCTGTTCGCAATCATGCTTCGGATATGGTAGTCTGATACTGTATTTAATTCAATATCTTTCCATTTCGCAGTATATGTTGTATCACACCAATTAACTAAATAACGGAGTTGAGCTGCGTAGTAATATTCTTGAAGATTCGGTAGAGCCATCCCTCCTTTATCTTTAGGTGCTTGGAGGGTTGTGTATTTTATCCTCGGTTTCTTTCCCGCCCAAATGAACCTTGAGATTTTTTTGTTCCATTCTATGAATTGTGATTGGGGTGTTTCTACAGGTAAAGATTGTAACATATACAAAATTCTTGGAAGTATATTCATTTTAATAATTTCTATTCTTGAGCTGAAGTCGAGTGAAAACTGACCATCTTTCCATATCTCTCTGGATTTCCTGATTTAAAGTCTTATAGTTCGCTTCATTTAGTGTTGTTAGGTCACTTGTTATATTCACACCTAAATATTTTATTGCCTTTGCGCTCCACCTGAGTCTGTATGCTTGTTGAATAGGAAGGGATGGGGTATAATTTATAGCCATCACCTGGGTTTTTCCTACATTGAGCTTATAGCCCGAGAGATGGCCGTATGAATCAAGTAGTTTCATAAGTTTTAGAAGGCTACGATCTGGCTGCGTCAGGTGGATCAATATGTCGTCAGCATATAGTCCTATTTTGTGTTCTGTGCCTTTAATCACTACCCCCTCTATTCCTTCATCTTGTCTAATTGCTTGAGCTAAGGGCTCAATAAAGATTGCAAATAGAGTAGGGGACAGGCAGCACCCCTGCCTGGTAGATCGTTCTAGCTTAAACCAATTTGTAAGGTTGCCATTTATTTTTATTCTTGCCATAGGATCTTGATAAAGTGATTTAATGCAGTTGATTGATTCTTTACTAAAGCCAAATGCTTCTAGACAGAGATAGAGAAACTTCCAGCTAACGCTGTCAAATGCTTTTTCTGCGTCCAGACTTAGGAGTAATGCACTCTCCCCCTTTCCCTTTACTTCTTGAATTACATGTAATGTTCTTCTTATATTATCATGTGTTTGACGTCCCTTGATAAATCCTGATTGATCTTCGTCTATCAGTTCTGTCATGAAATTCTCGATTCTCTTAGAGATTATTCTTGTGAAGATCTTGTAATCACAATTCAGTATTGATATTGGCCTATAATTTTCGCAGAATTCTTTGTCCCTTTCCTCTTTAGGGATAACAGTGATTATGGCCTCTTTCCACGTGGGGGGGATTATCCCCTTCTTTATAGTTTCGTTGAATGATGCTCGTAACAACGGAATAAGTTCCTTTTTACACATTTTGTACCATTCGGAGGGGTACCCGTCACTTCCTGGTACCTTATTATTTTTTAAATGATTAATTGCCTCCTCCAGTTCTTTTCCTGTGATATCCGAATGCATGATGTTATTTTGTACCCTCCCTATTGCTGGTAGGTCTAGAGCAGTGTTTCTCAAACTTTTTCATACCAAGGACCACTTAACCAATAAAAAAACACTCGCGGACCACCTAACTCCACAAATATCCAAAAATACATCGTTTTTTACAAATCGCCTGAAAATTGTACAAACAAGTGGCAACATGTGTGATGAAGGTGCTTATCTGGGCTATATCATGCAATCGAAAGTGAAACTTAAGCTCGTTCCATTGCGGAGATATTCCCGCGAGAGTGCGAAAAACTTAAATAAATGTATTTATTTCAAATGTGAAATGTTACCAATATACTCACAGACCACTAGGGGGCGCTCGGACCACCAGTGGTCCGCGGACCACACTTTGAGAAGCACTGGTCTAGAGAGTCGAAAAATGTTTTCATTGTTTCCTCCCCTGCTGCAGCTGGCTGTGAGTATAGTTTTTTGTAGTAGTTTTCGAATATCTTTTCTATCTTGTCTGGTTCAGATTCTAATGTGTTAGTCTTGGGGTCCCTGATTTTGTGGATTGCATTCTGCTGCTGTTTTTTCCTTATTCGTCTGGCTAACAGTTTTGATGCTCTGGGGCCGGCCTCATAATACGTTTGTTTCACAAATCTCAATTTCATTTCTACCTCATTCTCTAATATCTCATTAATTGTTTTCCTTATTTCTTTAATTTGATTAAGTAGTTCTGGGTCATTAGAGTTTTTATGTTGCTGCTCTAAAGTTCTCAATTCTCCAATCTTATTTTGGTATAATTTGAGACTCATTTTCTTCAGGTATACCGTTCTTGAAATTAGCTCCCCACGCATGACTGCTTTTAAAGCATCCCAGACGATGGTTGGGCCGACCTCCCCATTATCATTCTCTTCTTTGTATATGTTAATTCGCTTTTTGACCGCCTCAACAAATGCTGGACCGTTCAAGATACCAACATTAAGTCGCCAATTTGTCTGTCTTGTCTGCTTATTTAAGTTCAACGTCAGGTATAAAGTGCTGTGGTCTGATACATCTGCAACTCCTATTCTGCATTCCTTTGCTCTGAATCGGTCCCCTGCATTAATGAAAAAGTAATCTATTCTTGTATCAGGTAACACTTAAAGACTTTGTTATGGAACGCAAAGCAGAGTAGGGGGCTAGTACACACCCTCCTGAGGGTCCGATTGTGGATGTCATGCGAGCAAAACATGGTGAAAACAGTCTGTCAAAATTAAAAATCTGGACGGAAATGTTGGGATTTCCAAAGGGAGGTTCTTTGAGTAAATTAAAAATCAAGAACCTAAAGAATTGAACTATTCATATCTTAGACTGCACTGTAACTTTTATCTTTTAATGTTTATTTTATTAGCTTTTCTTTTTAATGACTGATTTTAAATGCCATTTTCTTAATGTCTTTCATTTTTTGTTTTTCTTTTAATGTTTCTTTTATTATCTTTTACTGTTTTTAAATACCTTTGTCTGAATGTCTTTCATTTTTGTAAAGCACCTTGAATTGCCTGATGCTGAAAGGTGCTATATAAATAAACTTGCCTTGCCTTGCCTTGCCTATAGACTAAATGGGGAGCTGAGTAGAAAGTGTAATCCTTTTCGAGTGGATGTAGTTCTCTCCAAATGTCTACTATTCCCAATTCTGCCAATGCAGTACGTATATATTTGGACAATTTTGTTTTACTACTTTTCCTAGAGCTAGTTGAATCCAGGTTGTGATTCATTGTAATGTTAAAATCCCCCCCACATATTAATATACCTTCCGATTCCTGGGCTATAAGCTCAAATAGATTCCTGTAAAAATCTTTTTTGCTTTCAGGAGGGGCGTAGACATTAACTAATGTGGTCAATTTGTCTTCTATTTTCCCCTTCACAAGTATATATCTCCCTTCTTTATCTCGTATTTCCTTAAGAAGCTCAAACTTTGTTGTATTTGATAGTAGAATGGATACTCCTCGCCTACTACCACCTTTATATGAACTGTAAAGTGTATTTTTAAATCCCATCTTTTTAAGTTGTTCATGCTCTTGCTCTGTAAGATGTGTTTATTGTAGGTAGTTAACCTGTGTTTTTTCCTTTTTTAGTTTAGCTATAACCTTCGCCCTTTTTACTGGATTGTTTAACCCGTTCACATTAAGCGACACAATTTTCAGATCTTTAAATATTATCTTGACCCTTCTTTGAGGTTACCTTTATCCTTCTGACACTAATAAAAACATAAAAAACACAAAAAACTAATGAAACATCATCACACAACTGAACCCAAAAAAGAGAAGACCTCCAAACATGGGGAAATAGTCCATTCCCCAAATCCCCGTTGGAGGGTGGAGGGGGAGTCCTCATCGTTGACGGGGCCCCTCCCTAGACCTGTACCTCCGTTGTGAGGTTCCATAATGTCTAGACATGGCCAACTCAAAACACTCGACCTCTCCCAGTCGTTGTCTATACATGTTTAGTGATTTTAAGAAACCTGTATATAACTATGTAATCCTACACATTCCCATTCAGGACTTTTAATGTTATCTCAGGTCTTTTAGTTCAGTGAATCAGAAAAAGTCTCCCTTGAGACATCCGTTATGTGTTCCACCCGCAGCTTAGCTGAATTTGTCCTCTTTGATCCGTGATTTTCCGCCCTTCTTTCAGTACAACTTTTTAGGACTTCCACTGATAACTTTGCAGCTTTTCTCTTGCGCGGTCAGCTGTGCCGGAGTCGGAGCCGCGCCCTCTGCCCGCCACTCGTTTCCACTCCGCGGGTCCTCGCGGCCACGCCGGTTCCGTATTCTCGCCGGGCACGTCCACCGTGTGTCCTCTTTCCTTCATGTCCTGCGCGGCTTCCCTGGCATTATCATATGTCTTCACTCCTGTGTTCCACTGGATATGTATTTTTGTGAGCGGCATCTGGAAACGGATTCCCTTTTCCTTCAGCATTTTTTTAATGCCTGAATATGCACGTCGCTTCTGGACCACAGCTGTAGGATAGTCGTGGTCGAAAAATATTTGTTTGCCTAATGACTAATGTCACAGTAGGATTTGGAAAAACTTGTCCATGCTTTTATCTTCAGTAGACTTGACTACTGCAATGGTGTCTTCACAGGTCTCACTAAAAAATCTTTTAGAAAGCTGCAGCTGATTCAGAACGCCGCTGCTCGAGTCCTCACTAACACTAAGAAAGTGGATCACATCACTCCTGTTCTGAAGTCTTTACACTGGCTTCCTGTGTGTCAAAGAATAGATTTCTAAATACTGCTGCTGGTTTATAAAGCACTGAATGGTTTAGGCCCAAAATACATTTCTGACCTCCTGCTAAATGATGAACCATCCAGATCTCTCAGGTCTTCAGGGACTGGTCAGCTTTCTGTCCCCAGAGTCAGAACTAAACATGGAGAAGCAGCGTTCAGTTATTATGCTCCAAATATCTGGAACAAACTCCCAGAAAACTGCAGGTCCGCTACAACTCTGACTACTTTTAAATCCAGGCTGAAGACTTTTCTTTTTGTCGCTGCTTTTAATTGAACTATTCGTATCTTAGACGGCACTGTAACTTTTATCACTGTAACTTTTATCCATGTATTTTTTTCTTTTAATGTTTATTTTATTAGCTTTTCTTTTTAATGACTTTCATTTTTTTGTAAAGCACTTTGAATTGTCTTGTGTTGAAAAGTGCTATATAAATAAACTTGCCTTGCCTTGCCTTGCCTTGCCCCCTGCGTGTATCTTTTTCTGCCAAGCCTTCTTTAAAACCATCTCTTTTATTTCGAACTGGAGGAAATTCACCACGATTGATCTGGGAGTAGAGCCTTCGTTCGGTTTTCGGGCAAGTGCTCTATGAGCGCGCTGGATCTGGAGCCGAGTTTCTTCGGGTATTTCGAGTTCGGTTTTCAGAAGTGACTCCATGTATTTGGCTGTGGAGCTCCCCTCCGTGCCCTCGGGTAAGCAAAACACTCGGATGTTGTTTCTCCTCGATCTCCCCTCGAGATCAGTCAATTTTCCTTGCATCAATCGAGTCTGCTCCATCATCACTGACATCACTTCATTCACCTCCGTCTTCCACTCTTCCACATCTGATATGCGATCCTGCGCCTCGGCTATGCTCACCCGTTGTGCCTGCAGCTCTTTGTTGTTCTCCGTAAGTTTACGGTCGAGTTCTTGTCGCAGATAAGTGATGTCCTCCCTCAGCTCCTTCTTTATTTCGTCTTTGAATGTGGATAGTTCTTGTCGTAGTTCGAGTTTAAGGTCTTTAATTTCTTTGCTAATGGTGGAAAAGCCTGCCCGCAGTGCATCTGAGCCGTCGTGTTCGCTAGCATGGTGTTCGCTAGCCTCGTGCTCGGGGGTTTCATCCATTGGAGGATGATTTTTCACTTTGCCTGGTCCTTTACGATTTTTACTGTTCCTCCGTGTTTTTACCCCACTCATTCCTTACTTTAAACGTCGAGTTATTTGCATTTAGTGGGATAATTTGCCCGACCTGGGAGAGCCTCTCAATTACACAACCAGTCTCTCCGCCATCTTGTGGAAGTCCCCATGCACCGTCTGTTTCAACCGCAGAGCGAGTCACAATAGTCCGATATATAAGCATGAAGAACAAACAACCACGGCCGGCTTCAAGTTGTGTTCCCTGGATGAACTGAGCAGGCAGAGTCCCTGTAGCTAGCTTCACGGAGCAGGTAGCAGAGAGACAAGAAGCTAGCAGCAGCAGTCACTTGACAGAGCTGTCACTCAATGTGACCACTCCCTAATATATGCATAACTTTAAGGCTTAATATTAATTAAACAGATGAGTTGAGAAAAAATTCACCCCCCACACAGTAGTCATGAAGGGGGAATCTAACTATACAGAGAATATGGTTTTTTTAACCACGATGTAAACATGTTTATTTCTGCTGTAAAGTTGGGCATTTTAACATGGGGGTCTATGGAAATTGCTCCCTTCTGCAGCCTGCTCCTACTGGCCACTAGATGAACTGCAGTGTGTGGCACTTTCGTATTGGCGTCCCGGCTCTTCCCCAGAGTTTGCCGCTTGGGTTTTAACCATTATTTACAACATGTGTACATAAGCAGTGGAATAATAGGGTATCTATAGGTCATTAAACTGTCTTCAGTTTAATTTTATTAATACAAAAAATAGGTCATAGAAAATGTTTAATTGTGTATTTCAGTAGGGCAGGGGGGGTCACGGTGGTGCTGGACCTGGAGGTGCTGACCTGGGGTCAGTGGGACATCATCTCGGCAGGTTTAGGGGAAGAAGGAGAATATAAACTGTTATAATCACAGCTATTAAGATTAGAACACTACTATTGTTGACAATCAATCTATACAACATGCTTTTGTTCATTTAAAAAACATTGTTTTATTAGTACAGAAAAATTAAGACTTATTTTAAATATGAAATAATATGATTAAATTACATCAGCTATATTTAATTTACTTGTTAACTTACTAATGTAACATTACTGGGGGCTAAAGGAACAGCTTGATCTGCTCTCCAAAAAAATGTAAAAGTAAAGTTTCTGGATCCTTTTCAGCTGAGTTAGAATTTGCTAGCAGGCTGCTGGAGCAGCGCAACCGAACAGCGCGTATCACGTGACGTAAATACGAAGCCCCCGTAAGCTAGACCGTCTCATTTCGTAGGCCGCTCGGTCCAGCCTACCCGGTCTACGTGGGCTGGGTCCTCCGTGGACCGCGTAGGCTGCGTACCCCGAAGGATACAACCCCTGAATTGAGACACGGCCATAGTCAGGTGACGGAGCCTTGTGGGGTTCTTTCTGGACAGCCGCGACTGCGGGAGGGAGCTGCAGCTCCTCTCCTCTCCTCTCTCTCTGAACCATATCTCTGCTTGTAACATTACCGCGCCATTTTAATTAAAGTACCCATTTGAACCTTTTCTCAGAGACTCCATTGTCTTTTAAAGCTTCTCTCCTGGACGCGAGAATAACGAATAAGCTAATAGAGGTCACTCAGGGCCATGGGCGCGGGAAGGGGGGTGCTGAGGGCGCTGCAGCACCCCCTAGCGGCAGGCAGGGGGTGCGGAGCTCCCCTGTCTGAATTATTATTTGACGGTTATTGCTGCTCCCGCTGTGCATAATCTGTGTAATATGTAGCCAATAAATTCCACATTGTTGGTAAAATAATATTTTGGCCTGCCCCGAATGTTTTTTCTGTAGCCCCGGACAATACTACCTCCATAATATAATACATTAACCGTGCTTTACGTGAACCTCATCATGACACTAGAGAGGACGGCAGGACTGTAATTTCCCGTGTTCAGTGAATGCAACAGAGGTAAGACACCAGACCAATCAGAGAGTTGCATGGAAATAAAAGTGTGCTTGTGTCATTCAAGCTCGGCTCTGTGTGCGGAAATAGCGCATTTAGTGTGTGTGAGAGAGGGAGAGAGAGAGAGGGACCGGTGCCAGCAGCAGGGACCGTGTTGTTAGCATTTCATTTCATTTCAAACCTTTATTTATACAGATGAATCCCATTGAGATCATTGATCTCTTTTTCAAGGGAGACCTGCTCAAGTAGTTCCACATGAAACATAAAAACATAAATAGAACAACAAAAGGACATCATACAGCATCATTTACATAATTATCCACATAAACAGGTACCAATAGCTTCCGATTGGTTAGCATCTGGTTAGCTAGCTGCACTAACGGACATACGGAGCTGTTTGTTCCACAACAAGCTGGAGGAGAGCTCTCCTCTCAGACTGAGAGGCTCAGGTGAGCTAAAGGACTCTCTGAGTGTTTAGATAGTTAACTTTAGTCTAAGTTATCTCAGTGGGTCTCAAACGGTTTGGTCACAAATTATTCAAAAGATTATTTCCGCGGCACACCTTCATATGATCATTATAGTTATAAAAAAATAAGAGAATAAAGGAAAAACAGTTATGAAATACTATATGGCAGTAAAACAAGAATACAGTTTGAAAGGGGAGTGATTTGTAAAATATCTGTGATGGCCCCAGAGCCTGTGTGCAGGTGTGTTACAGGTCTTACGGTGGGGTGGAGCTGAAGAGGCCAATCAACGCGATCGCGGACACCTGGCCGGAGCCGAGGTGCTATTAAGCCCAGCTGCCCGGAGTCACAGGGCGGCCCTGACTCTCTCCAAGCCGGCCGCAGGAGGAGTAACACGGCGATCCTCTCCCCTCATCCATCCATCCATCCATCCATCTTGTGCACTATACTGAACAACCGCAATAAATGTGCCGTGGCTTTTGGAAACTCGTGTACGTCTTGTAATCTTTCCGTTGTGGCCTACGAGCCGGTCATAACATATCCATAAAGAAAAAGAACATCTGCTTACAGTTGTGTTTCATCTGGGTGTTGAGAGATGTATCCATAGATCTCTTAATGTTGCTCTCAAAGTGCACCAGATTGATGCTTTTAACTTCAATATTATTAAAAAAAATGATTATCGAGCCTTCATTGTAACAGTCGCGGGTGTACTGTGTGTTTGCGTGTGGGGGAGTGCTTTTGTGCGTGCTCTATAGTGCCCGTAATAGTGTTCACTGGAGTCCAGCACCTCAGCACCCCCACTCAAAATACCTTCCCGCGCCTCTGCTCAGGGCGAAATCGTGCACCAAGCAGATGGGAAGAAACTGACGCCTAGGAAACAAGAACAACAGGAAGCGCTCTGCTTATTAATTAAACATGTGCGGCAAACATTTGAAATGCGTAACGTCACTTGTGTCACTAAGCTTCTTTGCGTACCGACGGACTTGTGAAGCTTTTCCAGAAGGCGCTTAGATCACTGGATGACAGAGTTGGTGCCGTGAGCACAGACGGGGCTGCTGTTAACGTCGGTGTGTACAACAGCATTGTGCCTAAACTACGCCAACTGGCTGCGGAGGGAGACTCCCCCGCGCACACGCCGGAGAACTGCGCTAAAACAGCTCGCAGTTCACGCGCATGCTCCACTAGCACCGTCGTGCCTGGTTAAAAAGAACACAATGGTGCTCTAGGAGGAGACTCAGGTGATAAGGTGGGGTTACCTTGGTTGGTGATTGGCTAATGGTTACACAAGCCAAAAACATTGGTATGACATCATAAAGTGGCCAAAATCTGATCAGTTCATTTTCAGACAGGTTTTTATATAAATGGATCAGGACAAAAAGAGAGAGAATCTTTTTTCCTGAAACTTTCAGAATCTCTTTACACAGAGGGGACACATGTTGATGTAGAAGACACATGAAGAAGAGGATTTTGCATAATAGGAGACATTTAAATTAGTGCTGTCAAAATTATCGCGTTAACGGCGGTAATTAATTTTTTGAATTAATTGCGTTAAAATATTTAACGCATGTGCAGAATGGCCCGCCCCATACGTGCCACCAGTGGCAGCGCCAGGGTATGGCTGGGGTAGGCTACACCCATACCAAGAAATGGCTTAGCCCCATCATGAAAAATGATGTTAAAGTAAGCAAAATAAAGTCCGCCAACTCGCGCCGAGTAAATTGCACAGACAGCAGTTAGTCAGATTGATTTCAGTAGCCACTTGTCTGGAAATACCGAAGACCAGAAACGGTTTTGAAAACTTTTGTCACGTAGTGATCGTCTTCTCAATAGAACATCTTTGATAATGTCGGTGTTGTTGCAGGAAGTCCCGACGGAGAATACTTTTGCTGTAGTACAGGGGTGCACATAACTGGTACGCAGGTTATGTGCGTAATCTGATACTTGTGTCACAAAGCGCATTTGCGTACCGACGTACTTGTGAAGCTTTTCCAGAAGGCGGTTAGATCACCGGACGACAGAGTCGGTCTCCGTGTGCACAGACAGGGCTGCTGTTAACGTCGGTCTGTACAACGGAATTGTGCCAAAACTACGCCAACCGGCTGCGGAGGGAGACTGGAGAACTGCGCTAAAACAGCTGATCACAACGTTCGCACTCTGTGGTCACGAAGTACTCCACTAGCCGCCGCCGCCCCCCCCTCTGTCGACTTTCCTGAAGTACTCCCCCGTTGATAGAAATCAACACGTAATGAATTAAGACCCCACGGTTTGATGATTGATAGGTGTGTGGGTTGTCTTTCATTTTGACACGTAGAAAAATGTTATAATAAACATAGATACTGTATGTTAAATGGATATATCCGCCTTCTTTCATTTATCTTTCCATTCCCACAACAATATACATAAATAAATGGCATATTTTGGACATAGTTCGAATGGTCATTAATCATGATTAATTAATTTTTAAGCTGTGATTAATCTGATTAAAAATTTTAATCGTTTGACAGCCCTAATTTAAATACATCAACGTGTCATTATCTTTAATTTTGTGGTCGTTGGAACATGTTGTGTTGTATCCAGATGAGAAGCACTCACATGAGCAGGAAGACGCTGGTGATGGCCAGAGTCGCCTTGTGGTACTAACGATTCGTGATGTTCACCAAAAGTGGGACCTGTGACAAAAGTCATGTCAAGAAGAAGAAGAGCAGCAAGCTGACTAGAAAGACCACAGTACTTATTTTTGTATTAAATTGCAATTAAAAATGTTCGATGTAATTCCTTAAAACTTGTATTATTATCATCATCATCATTATTATTTTGAAGAGTCAGAGCTGTTTTTTGATTGGAAGAAAGTCTATAGTCTAAATGACAATGTATCTGTACTACAATGAGAAGAGGTAATTATTGCCATCAGCAGAAATATCCATATTAAAAGTTACCTGTGAATGGCAGCACTTACCATGGAGTGCAACTCGGGTCTGAAGCCGAACAGCAGGTGTAAAACTCTCAAGGAGAGCATCTGAATGGACTCGGGCTGAAGGGAGAGAAGAGCAACACGTTAATGATCTGATTGGTTACTTGGATACTAAATACTGTTAATATATTGTAACCCAACTAGCAAGTGCAAGATTTTGTAGACAATATCTAGCCGAGGTAGTTATTTGTAGTCAATTTAAAAACCGTGTTGCTGTTCTCAGGTCCCACTTTAGTGTTTACATGCTTATTTGTACAATATGTGTGCTCATACTAACATCATAAGACAAAAGTTGGTTCCGTGTTGTGTGTAGTGAGAACGCGCTAGAGTGAGGGGGGCCCCAAACAAAATCTTGCTTAGGGCCCCCAAAAGTCTTGGGCCGGCCCTGCATAAGTTCTTAGTGAAATTGATACTGTTGGACTCAGTACTACTTGGACTACTACCACTAGTACAATCAAGTGTTTTTACAGTGTACTTTTTGAGTAATACTCGGTTAAACTCCGTTAGCGTGCCGTTGAACGGAGTTTATTTTCTTAGCAGATAAAATACGATCATTTCCCAGTCAATACAATAATTTCTGGCAGTCGAGTCGATCGTTTTTTTTAGTATCTGGCCATGTAATAAGCTGGATAATGTGCAGCAAGGCGGCCATTATTGGATAGAATAACATAACCAACAGTATAAATCCCACACAGTAATAACAATAACGGGCATTACCTTGGGAACAGGGATAAGATCGCTCTTAGTGAAGAGTTTGGCCTCCTCAGCGGTCAAGACTTCAGCTCGATAGAAGTGAACTATGGCATCGGCCGAATACACGGTGTACTGTCCTCCTGATGACGTTTCTAATCAAAATTAGGCAGCCAGCCAAACTCCCAAATAATGGACACGAAAGTCAGGATATAGCGTTAAGCTCCAGCTTTACTATGGACTCAATGGACATGCCGTTACAGCAAAGGAGTAAAACTAAAATAAAACAGACATATACATTGAATTAGTTTCACAGAACGAATGACATGCTAAAACATCCAAACAACTCAAATAAGCTTTAAAACTAGAAGATATAGTTTTAAACAACACAAGCAATGCGTACGATGAGCCAAATCAAAGGATTGCACTGGATAGAGAACACCATGTGGCTCTTATGCCCCTTTCACACCAACCCGTTTTCAGCTCCGGCTCGGAGCTGGAGCCTGAAAAGTGCCGGTTTTACCTGTTCACACCGCAGCGGCGCCGCCTCTTAGCTCCGGAATCCGGTTCACTTCCAGCTCCAAAAAATTGTCGGTCTAGAGGCAAGAGCTTCGGAGCTAAGAAGTGGCGTCGCTTACGTCTCTCTTACGTCGAGGCGTGCAGGAAACTAAAACCACCTCCCCTGAACATGGGTCGACTGTCATGCCTGCCTACAAGCAGTAGTGCTTATCAACACACTTTATAAAGTCAGGCAACACTAACCAGGCTTCGTGTGATTCTGTTTATTTGTACCTTACTTTGACCATCCGTTCACTGTTATTGATCATTGTGGAGAGAGGCAGACGTTTTGTATTATAGCAGCTATCGGATGGAATCAATACATGGGCTGCACAGGTCGTCGTGTCCGACTATCACAAGTAGGATCATAATAAAAATACGCCGGTAAAATGTGCCTGTAGAAAACGGTTTATGCCACAATAGGATAGCAATAGCAAGTAGTCAGTTTAGCTTCGGTTGCTATGCTAACATCACCCATTTTATACCAGAGAAACTTTCATGTTAAAGCAAACAGATATTGTTCTAAACTGTATTAAAGTAAACCGGTATTATCTTTAACTGTATTGAAGTGAACATGTATTATTTGGGACTGTTTTAAAGTAATCCTATATATATAAACCTTCTTACCTACACTCACTGACCCAGATACCAGCACGCACATGTTCTCTTTCAAGGTTCTTCCTGGGGCCAATATAATCTCAAGCACCAATATATTTGTGTACAATGTTTGATTGTTTTGGGAGAGAATAGTTTGTGTGAAATCTTCCCTGGGAAAGTAAAGGAGTGAAGTTAGGTTAGGTTGGAATATTTTAACCCATTGACTCCAGAATGTTTCAATTTTTACCGGTCCTGACGTCCGTGCAAAATTATACAACTTTTGAAGCATCCTAAAGGCCTCAAAAACAGGAAAAATGGCGACTGATAATAATAATAAGAAGAATTCCTCCAATAACAATAGGTTCCTCGCACTTCGCGCTAGGACATCGTTGGGTCCTACCTCTCCGTGCTCGGGCCCTAATAATAATAATAGGTATGTATTATATAAACCGTATCGGTACAATGAGCGACATCTAGTGGCGGATTGTGGAACATTGATCAGATTTTTCTCATGGCAGTTAGACTCTTGTTACAAACCAGGGGACTTTATTTTTAATCTGTGTCTGTCCATTTGGTGTAGTATTTTATCTTATATTACAGTTTGTCTTTATATTATTCACTTTCTTATGAAATGCCAGGTTTTAGGCCTTGGTTTGAAAATTCAATCCTGAAAATAAAAAATCAACCAGATGAATTGCTCTTTAATCCTGATATCGAGTAGATAGTAAGTAAGTAAATCTGATAGGAAGACGAGTTAAGGGATAGAGGAGAAAAGGTTATGGTATAATTACAGAGCCTGTCAATTTATACATTTATACAAATCAATGTATACATTCAAGTCAATGTTAGTCTGTTAACCAAAGTGCAGCCATCTGATAATGTACTATCTATTATTAAAGATCAGAGGAAAATAACAGAATGGTAAATCCGGAATAATAATAAAGAAGCAAAGAGATTGTAGAGCAGTGAGAAGGAAAAAAGCTTTGTGTGTTAATTCATTACATTGCCAGTATTTTTTGTTATCGCCCCCTCTGATTTTTTAACAGCCCCCTCAGTCATTTCATCCTGGAGCCGGGCCTGGTCTGTAGTGTTCTTCGATTGACTGTGAGGGTGTGTTCGCTCTGTTTTGCTGCCTATTGGTAACTTGCTTTTTTGATGGAACCACATCTATGGTGCTGGCCAGTTCTATTGACTGCATAAATATCACATAATCCTTCCTCATTCCTTAGAGTAGAAATGACCTGAGCCACCTCTCTGGCCTCTTTGTATGCGGTCATAAGGTCAATATTAGGTGACTGTAACTCTTTAGTCAACGGCTGGATGTAGCCTAGAATTTTGTTGGTTGTGACAGCCGTGACAATTGTGTCACTGCATACTATGTCGTAGGTTCTATTTCGTATATGACTTCGCCCTCTAAGGCTATCGCTATTGGGTAATCCCCCTGCGCACCCGCACAGCACTGAAACACTTGTAGTCCACGCCCACCCGCAAGGTGGGCCCCACCCTCGGGCTCCTTCCGGTATAAATAGGAAGGAGGCCCGACAATTTGCTCCCTCTTTTCTTCAGCACCCCGTTACTGAAGCACAAGAGACACTTCAATTGCAGAGTAAACATGAGTAACAATTGTGTGAGAGATTGTCCCTCATGTGGCTCTGGGTTCATAATGAGTTACTTATGACCAGCACACAGTATGCGAATCCTGCCTGGGGTCAGAGCACGCGTACGCGGCTCTAAACCAGCAGGTAGCATGCACACAGTGCCCGTTTCCCCTCACTGCTGCGGCCGAGGAGGCGGAACAGGCGGATGACATTCACCAGCATGTCAGCTAGCTCCAGCCTGCTGAGCGCCCACAGCGGCACCAACGCCCGCAGCAGCCGCGGCATCCACAGCGGCCGCAAGCGGAGAGACGCACACGGCAACCACCTCGGTTTCAGGCTCGCCCTTCGGCGGCTGCAGGGGCTCCGTCCCACGTCTCCGCTCCCCCGCCACCCCAGAGACAGGGTCTCCTGGCGGCGAGTCAAAGGGGAGTGATGGCCCGTCCACACTACAGCTTAAAAAAAAGCTTGGAGCTGGGCGTGTCTGAAGCTTGGGGATTTTATTCGAGCACCGCGACCAACAACCAATCACATGAATGTCCCGCCCCGGACATACAAAGCAAAAAAACCCGGTTCTTCTCCACTATTGCTAAAATGGATGCCGGTGTTGTAGTGTTATCTGTGTTGGTTATTCTCACGTCCAGGAGAGAAGCTTAAAAAGGAGACTAAATGGAGTCTCTGAGATGGGGTCAAATTGGTACTTTAATTAAAAATAAAGGCGCGGTAATGTTACAAACAGAATATTTGTTCGACAGAAAAAACAGCTGTGGTTCCTGGCTCTCGCTAGCAGGTGAAGAAAGAGGCCGAACCCCTCAGGTCCCGCTGTATTTATATCCTCTGCTGGCTCCTCCCAGCGGGCCGGCTCTCCACGTTTTAATGTCCGTTGTTTCGCATATCAGAGGATTCAGACTTTGTACATTCAATATATATCTAAACACGCCTTTTCTCTTCCTTAACTCTTTCATGACTTTTCATTTAGAACATTCTAAACGCTGTAATCAATACTCCAAAAAATACAGGAAATACTTCACAGCAGTTTGGTTTCTGGTCGTTCCGGAAGTTGTCACATGCTACCCACATCTGTAAACAATAACGTACTCAAATAAACTGTCCCTTCATTTAATATTCAACAACAATATAATATCTCGACGTCTGTAGTTGTAGTGTTGAAATCAGTAGGTTTCGGTGTGCAACATCATATCATCTCGCTGCTAAATTCACCTCTATAGTAAATGGTATATTAGCCTCATGCTAAATGCTAACCGGAGATGAAGGATTTTCAGAATAAAAGCTTAACAACTGGTTGTGCACAGGAACTTCTGGTTTTTCAGTATAAAACAGCTTTTAAACTGACGGTATGTTTTATGGTTCATTATGCTATCAAAACATTGATTTTAATTTCTAACAGTCCCTCCTTACACACCTAAAAGGTGTGTATAATACTGAAATCAATGAGTTCTTCATCTGAACTCTGCATAGTACATAACTCATATCAAAAACATACAATCAAAATGGAATGTTTCGAATAGCCTCAACTTTACAAAAATACTTTGACTGTTCAAACATAAAAGCTTTCCCTTGTGCATAACTTCTAGTGTTAACATTCAATATGGTTCTTCAAAATAGCAGCAATGGCTTGGTATCAGAACATTTCTTCCTCCCTCCTTTCACAGAAACCGTTCTCATACCACGCTCAGTGTTAAGGCACTTGTTTATACAAAGTGAAAAGAAACGACCCATTTTAAAATAGTAATGATTCTAAAATGCATGTAATCTATCATATAGAACAGTGAAAAATAATAAAAATGAAATAAACTATCTTGGACCAGTGTTATGTAATAATAAAAATACACTATCTTGGAATAGTATAAGTAAATTGAAATGGATTCACTCCATTTTAGCATTTTATTTTGCTCACTTCTTCACATGATATCATTTAGAGAATCACATCGGCTGGACATTCATTGAACAATCTCATCTCTGAACATCCATATCATTTAAACTCATTCAAACTAACTCATCATTTTCATCAACATCTGTATATGGGGATGGGTTGTCTTGTTCTGCTAGCATTTGTAACTGTCTCCTCATGAGAAATTTACCCTCCCTCCTTTCATACCATTTAAGGTATGAAAGTAATATGTTCTCTAGAAGAGGCCGTTGTGATCAATCGGTATTTTAGGACATGGAATTAAGGCGAGACACCCCAGGTGAATAGGGTAATTTTTTTAACTTAAAGATATCAGCTAGAAATTTATCCTGTTAATTACTTACAATAAGGCAGTTCATTTTTATATTACAAGTTTTCTGAAATAGCATGTTTAAATATGCAAATGATCCATTATCTCATTAAATATGCGCATATTTTAACACATTTCAGGAACCCAATTCTGAACATTGGATAAAGCCAGGTTCAAAATTCTTGTTTCATTTTGTAGTCATATTAGAAACTAAGGCTTTTACAGAAGGGATTTTGGATATCTCTTTTTATCACTCCATAAATCAGAAAATACTGTCAACAGCCCTAAAATATCAATTTTCGCCATGTTTTTAGGTATAAATGTTGTATAATTCAGGCTATGAATGATATATGAACAAACTCTTCTGTAAAAGCCTTCATAATATTGATAGGAATATAACTGGAAGGTTTGGTGTATGTACGTGCTACTGAAGTGGACATTTCGAACTCAGAGTAGGAGAAACAACTCATTTTGAGAAAATGACCTTTAAAGATATGTATTGTCAAATTCCAAAAAGTTTTTATTGGAAGACACTATTTACAGACACAATATCTAATCTAATACTTACCAACAACAATATAGAACATATAAAACACAATAAACCTGAAAACTGAGTAACACAGTATATGACCTGATGAACAAAACCACAGTAACACAAACACACTGCGACCACAGTAACACACACACTGCCACCAGAATAACTGCCACCCTAGTTGTATGTCCATCCGTCCTACATAACACAGCCTAGTCCATGCCTGCTCCATAAGTAGGCCCCTCCTGCATCTCCTGCTGATGTCTTTTTACTTTTTTTGCTGTGCTTAGACTCTTGCGCCTATATTTTAAACTGGCAGATGTAACAGCCTCAGCTTTTGAAATTCTAAGCAAATCATTTTCTCTCATTGCGCTGACGGTAACAGCTGTGCTCTGGAGCCACAACTTCTCCATAACAGCCAGCATGGCAGAGGCACCTTCATTAAAGGTAGAGATGGCCATACTTGCAGCTGCCTCAACCCTGCTTTTCCCCACAAAGACTGTTTTTGGACACCGCGCCCATATCACTGAGTTGAGGCACTCGTTGGCATTTTGAGTACCTCCATGCTGCATTTTCTGTAGCAGGCTGTCACTTGACATGCGGTGGTACACAGGGATAAGCTTCTGCCCCACCTCTCGCTTTAAAAAGTTTGCAGCATGTAGTTTGTGGCTACCAGGTGTTTCCCCATTATCCTCAGCTTTCCTATACCAACACCAGGAGGGATTGCACCTGGTGTGTAAGGGGCTGTCATCAGTAGACATGCCGTGGAGGAGACCTGCCCATATTTCGGCTTCCATCTGATCAATTGAACCCTGGTTGTTCAGAATTGCCCCCCTGTAATAATTTTGCAATGTTTTGCATTTCTTTGCAGTCAGCTTCCCTACACCCTTCCCTCCTAACTTTCCCTGTGAACTCAGTTTTCTGAGTGCTGTACCCATTCGCTTGTGGGCATGATTGATGCACTCTAATTTCACCACTTCATGCCCAGGGTATGGATTCAGTGCAACCACCTCCCTAAATGCGGCACTATCCCCAACTGACAACATCTCAGTGTATCGCACCTGGTGGCGATTCACAGACCTGGCCCACATCCTCTTGGCTGACTCCTGCTCCATTGCCTTACTTGAACCTGCAAAGTTTCTTGCACAATCAATGTGTGTCTGTCGCCAACTGTCATACTCCTCCTCTGTAATATTTTGCGCTTGCTTGGCTTTTCCCTTTAGAGCACAAGCATGGCAATATGATGATAGGATTTCATAGTCTATCACCAATCCAGTAAGGATGTCAATGCACACACCGATCCCATAATGGGATGTGAAGCCTCGCTTTTGCCATGTGCCATCAAATGACACGCTGATGTTTATCACTGCATCTGCATCCTCCCTCAGCAACTCTGCAACATCTGGGTCCACATCTGCATAAGCCTGCCTGACCTGCTCCCTTGTCCTGTGAAGTGACTCCAGGCCTCTCTCTATTTCTGCCACTAATTAGAGAAAAAAATAATTAAACTTGAATGTCCTGATAAGTTATACTCTGTATTCAATAGTTCAAGTTTTCTTGGACTCAATCCTGTTTCTATACCTGTCACTCTCTTGTCATGTCTCTGATAGGTTTTGAGATGAAGTCCAGGAATCCCCAACACTTTGCTGATTTTCTTCAGTGCTGCAAAGCCCAAGCCTAACTCGTGCGCTAAGAGCACCATTCGCACATTCACGTCAAAAGCAACATCCTTCCTGGTTTCGTATTGAAGACGCGTAGATGTGTACACACTTTTGCGGTACCCGCCATCACACAGACTGCACTCTAAAATTAAGCTGCTACAGAAACCATGGTTTTGCGGATCAATATTGACTTTGAGCCCTGTCCCTGCGCAATTTGAACAAATCAACCCACTGAGCAGTTCATTCAGCCGCGCTGCATGAATTATCAGCCACTGCTGTGAGGCGCTATCTAAACCCTCCTGCTCTTTGGATGACAGCTTGCGCATTGACACACTCATTGAAGGTATTTCAGGTTCGGGGTAATTTGTTTTGTGTTGTACCTTGCCTCGTGCAAGTAACAATTGTTGTTGTCTTCTCTTTGTACGTTTATTCCGCGGTTGTTTTGCCATTTTGAGATTTAGATTTTCTGCGAAAAGCTAAACAAGGAAGTGTCATAGCACACCACGTGACGCATCTGAATGAATCACGTTGTCAGAAATTGACACCAGCCAATAAGATTTCGTTATTTGGTCAGAAGACCCCTTTGTGCTTTCACGATTGGTTGCTGATACAAAGGAAATGACCATATTTGGATCCGATGAGATTGTGCAGGAGAAACGGAGCTTTCCAGCGATACCTCTGTTGACATGGTGCAAACAGCTGTCGCGGTACTTTGTTACGTTAGAATGCTAACTTTTGGTGAATATAGGAGAAATCTACAGACGCAAATAAACACCTAAATGTGTATTTTCAACGTTTTCCTTTCAAAAGCCTGAAAGAAAACATGTTATTGAATCAAAATCTCAAAATTGACCAGTGCATGAAAAACGATGTTTTTGCCTGCCGTGTCTCGCCTTAATGCAACATCTAGGCCTCCCCTGGGCGCCCCTATGCTATCCTTGTACCCTGGAGCCTAAACTCCCCCTGGGACTGGTCTCTTAGCCCTACTGGCTTTGGGGTGGTCTGTTCTAATACAGTGATAAAGTCCCTGAAATGGTGTGAAAACCGGTGGAATATCAATAACGCATTACACTAATTTATTTTCAATTCTGGTCTACTTAAATAACTATGCTGAGCCCTTTTAACAGTGTGTGGAACCTTGGGTGCCCGAGCATGTGATAATTACTCCCTCCTTTAACAAGGACTTTAAAAACAGAAGTCATTTCATTAATGGTTTGTAGTTCAATTCAGGAATTTTCACTCTTGGCAGATATGTTTCTCCTTTTAACTAACATCTCTAAATGTCAGGTCATCACTGATTAAATGGACGAGCATTAGGAGGTGGTGGCACTTGTCTTTTAAAACTCCTACTCTGGTGCTGTGCGCTCCCTCTGAAGCTGCAAGTAAGATTTAAAACATCTGCAGGGTGGGTTGAGCGACCCCTTCTCCCTGAACGATATTGGTTGTCGAAAATATGCACCATTAAAATGAGTGATCCAAGGCCCCGCATGTATTACTCCCAATTATACTAGTTTTTCAAAATTAAAATTTTCAATCGCTCTTTGCCTAGTGTCTTTTTAAAACTATACATCTTGGACGACAATCAAATGTTTCCACCTTAACAGTTCTCCTATGGTAATAACCATGCTAGATTGGAATACTTTCTTTGGCCTGGTTCTAGCTCTACCTTTAACATTTTCCATTCAAATAAATATTTGCCTGCTATCTATATTGTAACAAATTAAATCTTCCCCAAATTCTCACATGAATAAGAATCTCCATAAGAATAATTTGTTTATATGATTAAAAGATTGAATAATATGTTCTACCCTCAGTGTGTTCTTAGGATTGTTTTCTAATAAGTGTGTTTATGTGTAAACTCACTCACTCCCGTGTTCCTTCTCTCCCCTCTGATTGTCAAGCCACGACCCCCTCACGTTCTGCTGGCCCATGCGAACTCCTCTGGTTCTGTCCTCTCCTCCGTCCTGTCTTCTCCTCAGTCCATCTGCTCTTGGATCCTCCCGCTGTAACTCTTTTCAGTGGCCCAACTGCTTTGCATTTCATCTCCTCCTTTTCAGTCTCTACGCTGTTGCATGGAGGGCGTATTCCGCTCTCATGTCCCACACTCTGCTCTTGTGCCAAATCTCGTGGCTCAGGCTGGAACTTCATGTCCTGTACTGGGATCGATGAGAGTTTGCCTCTTTGTCAGCATGCTGGTTTGGTTCTGGATGCCTCAGGTGGAGATGGTTCTGGATGCCTCAGGTGGAGATGGTTCTGGATGCCTCAGGTCGTTGTTGGTTCAGCTCGGGTTCTCTGTCTTTTCGATGGAGGAGGAGGAGTCTCCTGTGGTGAGGTCATTTGTCTGAAGATGGGGTCGTAGCGTTCTGACAGGCAGAGAGAGAGAGAGAGAGATCTCGGGACGCATTACCTATAGCTAATTCTAACACACTGAGGTTAAATATATCCAATCCTTTCCACGCTATTTTCCTAATCTTACTATCTGTCTTAGATGTTAAATGTCATCTAAACCCAATTAATGTCTACTAATGGTTGTGCCATATCCCTAAACATTGTTTCCACCAACTGTAACATGGCTACTCCAAATAACTATTTCAGGAAACCATTTTCTTCTATAAATTAAAAATACCTACATGTTTCAAGCACCACATATTTCACACACTATAAAAGAACGTCCCCATATTTTCTCCATCACTTTAAATCTCACTGTTATTTAGAACATAAGTAACTTCTGTGACTGGACATATCAGCAATGTCGCCACAATCTGCTGGGGAATTTTGTTCATAGAGTTTGTACGTACAAAGCTGTACTTGTGGGTTAGTAGCCTGTTTCTACTGTAATCATTTTCAATAATTTTGCTCAGGTCACCGGTCGGTTGTCCATAAACTTAACAGGGGTGTTTCTGGTACAGACTAAAACATGGATCCAGTGTATTTCGAGATTCCCCTAATCTGTAAATCCCCATCACTGATTATCCAGATCACTTAAACCCATCTCATCATTTGATACAAGAACTGCATATATGGGGGTGAATCATCTTGATTGTAACCGCCTCACCTTTGGGAACGAGTATTTCTAAATCCTCCTCTTGTTGCTCAGCTGATCTTTTGGCTCTGGGGATAAGTGAAAGTCTCTGAAACACAGCTGGAGTTCTGTTAGTGATGTGGGCATTATCTATGAGTGGACTAATGGATCCATGTCTTACTTGATATTGTACTCCCCATCCAACCAGAAAGGTGCCAAGTGTAATGAGCACAATCAACAATGCTATTCTGACTCTTATCCCTAGGGGACCCCACAATTGCTTTGGCTTTGTTCTTGACATCATCTCTATTTTCTCCCTGGTTGTGTCAGTTACAGAATTTAAATAATGAGTACTATAATAACGTATACAAAAATTGGACTCTTTTTCAGATGTAAAGCAAAAAATAGGTTTTCACTTTAATAAAAAAATAAAGACAATTCGTCTTTTGAGCTGTTTCTATCTTTATCTTATTTCTATTTATTGTTTTGTTCCAGCTCTGACAAATCAGTCCTAACTCCCAATAATGTTCTGGAAGTTGCCAGTGAAGGGTGACAATGTGTGAGGTGGTGTCAATTTGCTCCTTTGTCTTTACCTTTAAACCAGAGCGCGTGTGAAGTTCATTACAACTTCTCACTGTTCCGTCCACCGGGATCAGCTCACTGTCTTTTGTGAACTTTCACCCTCACCCAATCACCTGGCCGAACAGGAGTCTCTTCTGATGTCTCGTCTGGTATCTCTGTAGCTTTCCTAGCCTGTGTAGACAAAACTTGGATAATATTACTCAGAGTTCTGACCAGGCATGAAAATCACTCACCTTTCGGCGAAATTCGCCGTTTTGAATCCAAAATAGGTCGTTTGTGTGATTCATGTAGATCTGCAATAAAAATATTTTTGGGGTATGGGGGGGTCTGGGACCCGGAGTAATCTGCGGCCGCGAGCTGTTATGTGCCATCATGACACACATGGTGTTCTTTTTTTATATATTATAATGCAGCGCGAGCTGTGTGCTCGAGTCTTCCTGCCTGTCGGCTCTGCTGCTCCGCGATGATATTGTAGCTTCAGCAGCTACAATACCTACGGTGCGTTCGTTAATATTAACTGTGCGGTCCGGAGTCACTGTGGCACAGACTGGACCGCTGGTGAACAGCTGTTAGAATGGGCCGTTCAGGTGTTAAGAGCAGAGCTCCCTGTCGGAGCGGCAGAGCGTGATGTGAACTGAAAAGTTTTTCTGTCGCAATATTATCGTTGAGCTAGCTAACTAGCATACATTGTCACTCTCTGCTAACGTTAGCTTTAGCCTTAGTTTTCTAATAGTTTTTTTTTCATAGGCTATAAACGGAGGTGGTATAAGTATAGATATTGTACTTGAGTAAAAGTAGAAGCACTCAGATCTTGTACTTGAGTAAAAGTAGAAGTACCAGAGTGTAGGAATACTCTGTTAGTAAAAGTACTGCATTCAAAATGTTCCTCAAGTAAAAGTAGAAAAGTATTCTCATCAAAATCTAGTGAAAGTAGCGACAGTAAAAGTAGTCTTTGTGCAGATTGGTCCATTTCAGAATAATATATATGATATGTTTTATAATGATTGATCATGAAAGTGTTCTCAAAGCTGGTGAAGGTGCAGCTAGTTTGAATGACGTTGTATACTGCAGGGTAGCTTGTGGATTTACTCCAGGTGGAACTAAAGTCTGATTTAACACTTGATCTGATTTCACATCATTCATCCACATCTGTAAAGTAACTAAAGGTATTAATACATGTAGTGGAGTCAAAGTACACCATTTACCTCTGAACTGTAGAGGAGAAGAAGAACAAAGTAGCAAAACATTGAAATACTTAAATAAAGTACAAGTATCTCAAAATTGTACCCAAGTATAGTACTTGAGTTTATGAATTTAGTTACTTTACACCAGATGCCATAAAGATAGAAAGACTAAGCCTTGCACAGAGGCATGACAATAGATTTTCAAAATGCTCAACAGTGCTGCCAAAATTATAAAATGACTGCTACACAATTAAAATAAATGCTTTTATATATTTCTATTAGATGTGACTCTTTAGCGTTTCTGTTATTATTACCACTGCTGCTTTAGTTGTTTTGACTGCTAAAATCCTCTGTTATTCCTCATTTTAAAGCCGATATTCCGTGGGGTCGGGGGGCTCGGGTCCTTGTCACCTTTTCCATACCTGATGAATTTGCATCCCTGATAATACTTAGTAAGGAGGCCATAATATTTTTGACTCATGGCTGAAGTTAAGTTTCTCCAGCTCCCCAGGTTGGCAAAAAAATGCATCAGATTGATGCTTTAAAATATGGAATATTCAAAATTTTCTTCCGGGGGAGCATGCCCCCGGACCCCCCTAGAGGGATAATATCCTTCTCACCTTTTTCACCCCTGACCCGTTTTCATGCCTGGTTCTGACATATTCATTACTTTTATTCGTCTAATATCTAAAACTGGACCACTCCCTCCTTACCTCTTGTTGTTATGAGACCTATTGTTAACTACATGTTATTATTTATTAACTACAACGTCACTGAAATCAACATCTGTATAATCATGACACTCCCTCCTTTGAGCATAACATGCTCAATTAATATTGCAATGATTACCCTATTCTGAACAGGACATGTAAAACCCCTAACGTTGCATTAAATAAATATAACTTCTCCGTGTACCCATAAGGCGTACAAAAAATATCGTATGATGTATGGTTTTCTGACATTTTAACTCAAATCTGCCATTAGCACACGTTTTTTTACTTGTTTCAATAATGGCTTTTGTCCTGGTATTATGCATCATTGTTGCGAAAAACAATACCCCTGGTTTCGCTAATGCGTCTCAATAATTCTAGGATTAGAGGATTGGTTGATACTGCTGGACAAAGATATGATAAAATAATATTTCTCTAAACTAGAGGGAAAATACGAACTATTCTCACAGAGGGTGACATGTATGGAGGGCTGGTGCCCCTCACTCAAAATGAGATATTGCCTTACGCACTACATTATAAATCAGTAAAGTTACTCAAGAATAAATAAATAAAAACTGATTCTTGAAACTGTTGTAAAAACCCTACAACTTCGTCATCCAAGCTCTCAATCAGTGTTATGTTATTTAATCTGCAGCTCATTGCCTTAAAACAGATACTTCAGACTGATTATAACATTTTGTTTATGAGAAAAATGTAATCTGACTCCATAAATCACATAATTGTTTGACTAAAAAACTACACTTCCACTAACAATAAATGAAGTTCCCTTTAAACACAGCCCCGGTCTTCTGACGGGGTCTATCTATGTACTGGCTGGAAAATGTTGTGCCAGTCTCTGTCGATCCGTCACTGTTCTCCCTCTTACAGTCACTCTCTAGTTCTGCTGGGTTCTTGTTGACTTCTTCACTGGTTTGAGACAAGCGACCCTATCGGACACCTCCCTTTGTAGCCAGACTTCACCACAGCAGAATCGAGTTTCTGTTTTCAGGTCTCAACAGCTCCACGTCAGGTGTATCGCCGCCCCTTGAACTGCAGTCGGTGTAAACAGGAGGACTTGGTAAGGATCCTCCGTCTTGGGCGAGTACTAGGTTTCCGTCTTCATATTTTTAGTGGAAACCCGTCGTCTTGACCTCACTAGCTGTGTGGACACAATAGTTTTCTGTGTAGGGGAACAACATCACTCGTAATCTCTTTCCTTCTCATAATAATAGTCTGCTAAATGTTCTATTCTGTGGATGCTTTATGTGTAAATTCAATATGCTACTCACTATCTTTTGAATAACATTCAACCTCTCCCTCCTGTGGTGACAGATATGGCTCAATGTAGCTGGATTTCAAAATACCCTTGTGCTGAATATGCATCACCTGGTGGTCTGGCCCTCTGAGCTTCCTCATTGTTGTGGTTGATACCAGGCTGTCAGTGGTATTTGGGTCATGTTTGACACCCCTGTTCATCTTTGACATCCCTTAGACCCCCTGCCTCCGTTGTCATCATTGAAACCTCCCTTGGGTTAATGCATGGAGGGCCGTTGCTTGGTGCATATTTCATTTGTTGTTGTGGACAATCTCTAGCCCAATGGCCCATTTGGCTGCAATGGTAACATCCCTCAAACCGTAAACGTCTTCTGCCTGTGCCTCCTTGGAAACCTCCTGGTTGTTGGTTCTGGTTCTGAGTCTCTGGCACTATCTGAGATTTAACTGTTTGAGGTGTCTGCCCTGCATTCTCTGGTTCTTCCTAAGCTTGAATTGTTGGAGGTGTCTGCCCTGCCTTCTCTGGAAGTTTCCCCTCCCTTCTCCTTGTCTTGTTCCTACAAGCTACGGTGTCTTTTGTTTTTTCTGCTATGTCTTCCCTCACTGGCAGGTCTGCTACTCGGACCACATTTATGCTGTGTGCCAATAGGCTGGCATATTCCAGATGGAGTATCAGACTTGTAACTCTTATAAATCTTTCTTCAGCTTCCCTCCATATACTTAGCTGTTGTAGGCATTGTTCGTGCTCATAGTCGAGTACTGCTCTTCTATGGGCTTTTGCTGGTCCAGGTTGATCATCTGCTGGAATCAGTCCTCTTGTTTGCCACTGTTCCAACAGTTTCTCTATTTGGTTCCATGTCTTCTGTCTTTTAATTGGAAAGGTTAAAGCATCTGATCTGATTTTTACCCTTGCCTTGATATCTGCAGTTGAGCCTGGCTCTGCGTCTGGTCTCAACTTAGTTTCTTTCGGTGACATGCTCTCTTCCTATTCGAATGAATATTATTAAGTTATCAAAGATTGAAACACTAATCCTCCGACTAGCACCTTCGTTCCTGATAAATAATATCCTATGTCATCCGAATTTAACTTTAAATCTTTTTTTTTTAATTTTTTTTATCATTTTTTAAAAGTTATAGATTTTTTTTTATTATTATGATTTAAGTTTTTTGTAAAATATTAGTAAATTAAAAGATAAAAATTATGCAAATTTTAAAATCTGAAATGTTAAAATAAAAATTACAGTCTATGGTTTTGACTTTTGAAATATGAAAATAGAAATCGGGTGAAAATCTAAATCCAGTGTGTACAGTGCATACCGACGTGTATGGAATTATGCAAATGCCATAACTTGTGTTAGCTTCAATAAATTGGTGTTTGAATATTCTACAGTCTAGTTTGAAAGTTTATTATGTAAAGTTTCTCATCTTTTAATTAGAAACCACTTTGTAATTCTATCCTGGCGATTTGCACATGTGTTCATTCATAACACTTAAAATCAAGCTTCAAAATGTGATAGTATCTTTGTAATAATTCTGTATTACCAGCAGAGTGCGCTGTTGTAATTTCCAGCTCAATCCACTAGGGATAGCTGTTGCAAAACTGACCTTTTTTTAACAAGAAGAAGCTTATTTCCTTAAAAATGGGAAGAAAATTAGAATATGGTTAAACAACACAGCACATAACCGCCAAAACACATTTGCAAACAAGAATATTCAAAAAACCGCCAATACGCACTTGCAAACAAGAATACTTCCAAAACCAGACTCCTACAAATACCAAACTTCCCACGGTAAGATAACCTGTCTATTTTATAGTTCCAACTCTGCCAAGAAATATGATTTGTCCTTCTCAATATGGAGTGCCTAGCCTCATGTGAGTGCGACTGAGTGTGTAAAAACAAACAGAGTACTTTCAATGAGCATTTCTCGAAATGGCGACTGCCGTGTGGCTTATTCTCAACATGAGGGCAAGACAAGATGGCAACTGATTTTCCAACCTCTAACCTGAAGAACAAAGGGATTTGAAAACACACCTTGTGTCTCTCACAGGGGAATTTAAATAATGGCGGGGTGCAATCTTGTCAAGAAAATTCAACACAAAACAACACTGTAGTTTAAAATAACATTTCTATCTAGTTTACTATGAAAAATGGGCTTTATCTTATTGATATCATCACTTAAAGTTAGGAACCCTTACGCATAAGCTATAAACCTATCTGCGTAATATTTGACTTTATAGTCCACTATTGGTCAACTGCTGCCATTTAGACACGTTAGGTGGGAGTAATATGGAAACCTATCAGCGACTATTAAATGACCGTCGTCAATTTAACGTAATGCTGCTGTAACTCCAAATACCGTATTCCACCCGCAATATCTTGGTTGAAAATAGAACAGTTATGACCACTGATAAAGGCTTACACCTTAATCAAGCCTTTTTCTCAAAAAGGACTTTTTTAAAACAGTTCTCAACTGTTTTCGACTAGCACTGTCTTCAGTTACTCAACCCTAAGTTGATTCGCTATGCCTTGTTGGTTTTCATTTACTTGGTCCTTAACCAATTCGCTATGTCCCATAGATCTTAACAATAATCGTTAAATGGACTTATATATCCTTACGTCATAGGCTAACTAACTACTAACGTAACAAGAGACACCTACATGAAAACCCAACAAGACACCTACCCGAAGTACAATGACCACACACACATTTATATTTAAAATACAACACACACACACAAATTAATAGCATGCAGGGTTAAATGTAAGAAAAAGAAGAAATTTGAACTCACCCTGCTTGTGACAAAGCAACGCCCCAAGGTATATAATTCTTATTGTTATAAATTTGGTTGTTTTAACATTAAATGCACAGCTATTTTCAGGATCCGCTGGCCTCCGTCAGACACACACATTTAACATTGTCCTGCATAAACTATGAGGAATTCGACATAACAGGTTTCCTCTTACCAAGTCTTTCGAGCTCATTGTGTGTCTGAACGGACGCCGCGTCCCCGGCAAACAGCTGGTTGTTAGTCTCTCCCGGTCCTACGAAAATCACGTCGGCTGGTCACCAATTTGTAAACCGTGTAGGTTATTCTCGCGTCCAGGAGAGAAGCTTAAAAAGGAGACTAAATGGAGTCTCTGAGATGGTGTCAAATTGGTACTTTAATTAAAAATAAAGGCGCGGTTATGTTACAAACAGAATTTTGTTCGACAGAAAAAGCAGCTGTGTCTCTGGGATCTCGCAGGTGAAGAAAGAGGCCGAACCCCTCAGGTCCCGCTGTATTTATATCCTCTGCTGGCTCCTCCCTGCGGGCCGGCTCTCCACGTTTTAATGTCCGTTGTTTTGCATATCAGAGGATACAGACATTGTACATTCAATATATATCTAAACACGCCTTTTCTCCTCCTTAACTCTTTCATGACTTTTCATTTAACACATTCTAAACGCTGTAATCAATACTCCAAAAAATACAGGAAATACTTCACGGCAGTTTGGTTTCCAGTCGTTCCGGAAGTTGTCACATGCTACCCACATCTGTAAACAATAACGTACTCAAATAAACTGTACCTTCATTTAATATTCAACAACAATAATAATATCTCGACGTCTGTAGTTGTAGTGTTGAAATCAGTAGGTTTCGGTGTGCAACATCATATCATATCGCTGCTAAATTCACCTCTATAGTAAATGGTATATTAGCCTCATGCTAAATGCTAACCGGAGATGAAGGATTTTCAGAATAAAAGCTTAACAACTAGTTGTGCACAGGAACTTCTGGTTTTTCAGTATAAAACAGCTTTTAAACTGACGGTATGTTTTATGGTTCATTATGCTATCAAAACATTGATTTTAATTTCTAACAATATCATGTAAAAGAGTAGGTTTTTGTCACCACCGTCAGACATCACCACCGTCAGATTTTCTGTCTGACGGTGGTGACATACTGTGTGACGGTGGTGACAAAAACCTCCAAATTGTACTCAAGGGAGGCTAAAGTATATTTCTTTACCACAATAACAATACACTGCATGCTACTACCATCATTGATGAACCATATATATATATATATATATACCATCGGCCTATTGCTCAATTCTAGGGAATGAGGTGTGCCTTCTCTCTTTCTAAATTCACTATTGTGCCATGTTCATTTGGCTTACGTCATGGGGGATGCACATAGTGCACCTACTACCTACCTACATAGCACATAGTACACCTATAATATCCCTTGTAGGCTATGCATCTCCAATGACTAAAGCCAAATGAAAATGGCATGACAACATTTAACCACATATATGTTAAAACAATATATTTCCACACTTGAATTTGTCATCTGGTGTTGGTAAGATTACTCTGACTATACCTTATAGAGAAAGGCTTGGAAACGTAGACGACAGAAATCAAGAGAACGTAAGAGAAAGGGCTCAGATCACCCAGTAACTCCCCCAGATAGTCCAGTGGATCAGGCCATACACGAGCCAGCTCGGAGTAGGCAGGCTATAGCAGGAGAAAAGGAAAGAAAGAAAACAAGAGCAAGATACTCTAGAGAGATGAAAGCTTTGACAAATAAACTTCAAGAGGTAACAAAGGATAGGAACAAAATGAAAAAGCGTTGGGTACGAGAACAAACTAGGAATAAAAAAACACAAGAATCACCAAGAAAAAAAACAGAGCAGCTGCTGCGGGGAAGCCAACTCAAAAAACCCTCAATCAAGAAAACTCTGCTGTTCCACAATGCACTCATTCATGAACTGAATCAAAACAAGTCTGCTCACAAGAACAAGAACTTGACTCTGTCAGGCAAGGTTCTGAAGAAATATCGTCTAATTCACCAGACAAGGCAGTTTGGCGTAACATATGACACACTGCTGAAGAGGAGGCTTACTAACAAAAATCCTGCATACATTCAAACAATAACTCAGAGGGTTCAGGATTTCTACCATAATGCAGCACGAATGACGACTGACAAACAGGACACAATAACACGGAAGAAAATAAAGCATCAGAGAATGATTCTGACTGATACAGTATTGAACCTCCACAAGGAGTTCATCAAGAAGGAACCAACAATGAAACTCAGTTACTCATCATTCTGTGCCTTACGTCCGTTCTATGTCACAGCACCAAGACCATCAGATCGCAAGACATGCCAATGCCAGTACCATGAAAATGCTAAGCTGATGCTTGAAGTCCTAATAGAAAATGGTGTTGTTAAGTTTAACAAATTGGAGGATAGTTTTGAACTTGTCTGCTGTTCACAGACAAGCGAGGCATGTCTTCTGCGCTCCTGCACCCGGTGTCTCCACAAACATACACTTCCCACACCACAGCAAGAGCAGACCAATGTTGAATGGCAGCAATGGGAACGAGTTCAGGACCAAACAGCAGATGGGCTCCACTTCAACACAAGACTTGTAATGCACAGTGGCACGCTGGCAGAGCTCATCCAACTATATGAAGACAAACTGAAGAGTGAAACAACAACACATGTGTGCTCGGTTCAGAACCAGTCCAGAGAATACAGGAGCATGATAGAGAACTGCAATGATAGCACAGTAATTGTGCATGTGGACTTTTCTGAGGCATGGAAATGCAAGTATAGTTCTGAGGTACAGTCATGGCATTTTGGTCAGAACCTCCCACAGCTCAACCTGCATGTACTACACAAAAGAAGAGAAGACAGGATTTTGCACAGTATCAGAATCCAAGCAACAAGATGCGTCTGCCATTTGGATTCACATGGAACCAGTCCTGAGAGATATTCGTTTAAAGTTTCCAAAAGTTGATACTATTCACTTTTGGTCAGATGGCCCCAGCAAGCAGTACAAAAACAAGAACAACTTTTTTCTTCTCTGCAGTGTCCCTCCAACACTAGGTTTCCAGAGAACAACCTGGAACTTCTTCCCCACCTCACATGGGAAGGGAGCCCCAGACGGCATTGGAGGAACTGTGAAAAGGACTGCAGACAGTCTTATACTGCGGGGGAATGACATTGTGGATGGCAATATCTTCCATGAGATGGTTGGCAGAAGCCTTTGCAGTACTAAGCTCTATATTATTAATAAAATAAAACCTGTACCTGCAACAAGGAAACTCCATCAGGTCACACCGACACACCGAAACAACTCTGAGATCCATTGCAGATCACTGTCCTGTTTCTGCAGTGAGCCACAGATGTGCGAGTGTTTCTGCCCAACAATATTCCAGTTGATTGCCAACACACCCAGGGTACAGGTTGAGGATGATGGTCCTATACCAATGCAAAAGAAGAAAGGTCCTTTGGAAATGTTGATGGAGGAAATGGAGCAACAGCCAATGACCAGGAGTGGTCCTGACGGGACTATGACAGATCTATCTGCTGATGTAGTTCATTGCGGAGATTGGCTGGTGGTCATTTATGACCAGAACTGGTGGTTAGCAAAGGCTGTCACTGTGGATGCACCTCATCAAGATGTGAAAGTGGAGTTTTTCCACCCTCATGGGCCCAACACACGATTCTATCCAAAAGAGGTGGAAGGTGGAAAGGATATGTGCTTCATACCATTTGACCATATTCTGGTCAAACTTGTGGAACTGTCATCACCAGGTCGTGCAAGCAGGATGAGGGAGATATACAACCTGTCTGCTGAAGTCATGGACTTCATAGAGGAGAAACATATACACCATATAGGCTTACGTCCTGATAAAGCTGAATGAGTGGTGGAGTGATGTAGAAACAGTCAGGAAATACTCACAGGAGTTCACTTATGAATTATTATTATTTTTGTGCCAGATGTGTTTTGTGATGTTTACAGAATGCTTTCTGTATTTAGAAACATTTCAGTTTATGGAAAAGAGACTGTAAGATGTAGTTATTCATGTATCTGTTCTTCATGTCCAATATACAGTTTATAGTCCAGTTTACAGAAGAATATAATGTATATTATTTTTTGAGTGGGGGGCACTAGACGACAGTTCACAGTGAGTGATGAATTCTTATCTTATTGCTACTGGTATTTTTTACTATGATGATTATTAATGATAGCTTATTGCTTCATTGAACCTATATGTTTCTTATTGAATGTTTGCCACAGTGTTCACAATTGTTATTTGTTATCTGTTCTTCACGTCCAATATACAGTTTACAGAACAATATAATGTATTCTTTTATGAGTAGGGGGCACTAGATGACAGTTTAAGATGATGTCAGTAATGAATTGTACATTATTGCAACTGGTAATCACTTTATGTTTTAACTATGATGAGTTGATGATATGGGGGTGGGGTACTTTTATTAATGATATTGCTTAATTGTACCTTAAGTTCCTTAATTAAATGTTTATCACAGTTCTCACAATTGTTATTTGTTGTACCAAATTGTTAAATAAAGTTGTTAAGCAAGGCATTGACTTGAGTGGTATACATTTTGGAATTGTATGTTGTAATGAGGCCAGTGTCACCACCGTCAGATTAGTGTCACCACCGTCAGTTCCAAAGTCACCACCGTTAGATTAGTGTCACCACCGTCAGTTCCAAAGTCACCACCGTCAGTTCCAAAGTCACCACCGTCAGATTAGTGTCACCACCGTCAGTTCCAAAGTCACCACCGTCAGATTAGTGTCACCACCGTCAGTTCCAAAGTCACCACCGTCAGATTAGTGTCACCACCGTCAGTTCCAAAGTCACCACCGTCAGATTAGTGTCACCACCGTCAGTTCCAAAGTCACCACCGTCAGATTAGTGTCACCACCGTCAGTTCCAAAGTCACCACCGTCAGATTAGTGTCACCACCGTCAGTTCCAAAGTCACCACCGTCAGATTAGTGTCACCACCGTCAGTTCCAAAGTCACCACCGTCAGATTAGTGTCACCACCGTCAGTTCCAAAGTCACCACCGTCAGATTAGTGTCACCACCGTCAGTTCCAAAATCACCACCGTCAGATTAGTGTCACCACCGTCAGTTCCAAAGTCACCACCGTCAGATTAGTGTCACCACCGTCAGTTCCAAAGTCACCACCGTCAGATTAGTGTCACCACCGTCAGTTCCAAAGTCACCACCGTCAGATTAGTGTCACCACCGTCAGTTCCAAAATCACCACCGTCAGATTAGTGTCACCACCGTCAGTTCCAAAGTCACCACCGTCAGATTAGTGTCACCACCGTCAGTTCCAAAGTCACCACCGTCAGAGGGAGTTTTATTTGTTTTAAATGAATAAGCTTGTAATCTGTTTCTTCAGTGCTGTTGAGTTATTAAAGTAATACTCTCTTTTAATACAAAAATGTGTTTTTTAAGTAAAAAAACATTACTTTGTCTGTTTAAGCTAAAAGTAAACGTTGTATGATGTAAGATCTTTTAAAGGAGCACACGTGAAACAGTATAAAAAATGAGCAAAAGTGAATATTCAACATTTTACAGCATATATGTGACCTGCTCTATCATTTTCAGTCACATTGACCCTGAAACACATTTTGAGTTTGATACACTGTTGGAAAGATGAGATTCTTAGCTTTCTAATGATATCAATATTGTTTTTGTCCTCCAAATATTAAGCAAAATACGTCACTTTACATAATGAATGTCACCGAACCATGATTTTGAGAAAAAGGCCTTCAAAGTTTGCAGTACTTTCTTAGGTATTTATTCAAATGAACCATACCATAAAACGAATTCATCTAGAGCTGTTTGCACAAAAACATACACACACACACACTATACTGTTCTCTCTTTGTCACTTTCATACATCAATACATGGACGCCGTACCAACGTGCACTCCCGTACTCACGTGCACTCCCGAACGCACGTGCACGCTCATCAATTTAACATGTATTTTGGTCATGTTTGAGCACATGCTTATGCGCACACATCTATTCCCATGTACATGACCATGTGGACACCCAGACCCCATACTCGAGTGCACGCCCGTACTCACGTGCATGCCCGTACTCACGTGCACACTCGTACTCATGTGCACACCCATACCCACGTGCACACTCATCGATATACCATTTTTATCGAAAACAGAGTTGGAATAAATAAATACTTGAATGAACTGATTGCATGTTAACCTATAACAACATTAGAATAATTTGGCACAAAAGTTAATTTAGAGAAAGAAGCTGCATGTGAACAACAAGCAACAGAACAGATAAATATACTACACAATATAAAAATAGCAAACAAGCAACAGAGTAGCTAACAGTACTTAAAACCAATTTGAAATATGTATTTACAGAAGAATGACAGTGTTGATGTATTATGCACTCTCACTCATTAAGGATGAGGTGTTAAGGGTTTGGGGCAGGTGATGTCTTTGGTTTCCTCAGTACAGAACTCTCTGATCTTCTCAAAAAGATACCACTGCCGTTTTTCATCAAGCCCAGGGGGAGTCAGTTCAGTGGGACGTGCCTCCTGGTCAGTAAAGCACCCTGTTCGTAGCAGCATGAAGACTCTTCTTCTTTACCTTCAAACTCCTTGGCGTAGACCACTCCAGGCTCGGCACTGGTGAAGCGTAGGTGATGGTACCTCTTGATACCTGGAAGTGGTCTGAAGCTGGGGGCAAGGAAGTTGTGCCAGTAGTCTGTTTTGACCAAGGTCTCCCCTGACTCATTGCCAACCAGCTGGAGGATGTTGACTCCAGTGACGGTACTGGACCTGACAGCCTGGCTGATGTCCTTCAGGCAGGACACTGGTGTGCGGCGGAACTGCTGCTTAAACAGTCCAAAGCACCAGTCAGGTGCAAATTTGGTGTGGCCAGCAATAAGAAAGTTGAGGGAGATATCTTCATGGAGTCCCACCATGCACCGCCAAGCAAGGTACCAGAGGAGGTATCTGTTTTTGTTCTGACCAGAGCAGTTGTCACAGTGCAGGTGAACATTTTTCTCCCCAAGCCCATACTGGGAGAAGAAGTGGTGGAGGTAGGCAATGACAGCATTGGAACCCTTGCTGCTGCAATGAGCCTCATCTATGAGGTAGTTTACCTGCTGAGGAACACCTTCACAGCAGACACCAAACAGTCCACACTTCCTGGGAACCATAAGTAAATGGGCCCGGGCTGGAGAGGGCCACACTGGGGTAGTGGACCTGTAACACCAGACCAACAGATGAATTAACTAATGAGTGATCTATACTCTAATTCTAAAAATGTGTGAATATACATATTGATACATTCCAAACATTCTGGATTATCACAGCATTCATCACATTCATACACCACACCTGCTGTGCATAGTCAAAGCTGTAGTGGATGGTGATGTCTCTGCTACAGGGTTGGTTGGGTCCTAATTTGACACCCAGCTCTCTAGCTGTTTCTTTACAGCTGGCGACCATCTCCTGGTAAGCCTGACGCTCCACCCCCACGGTGCGGAGGTGTTCTTCCTGCTTCCCTGAGCTTCGCTGACTTGACACAGTCCGGAAGGTTGGAGCTGCGGTAGATGGCAATGTTGTTTTTCTGACAGAACCAACATAGGTCTGTCATCGGCCTCCCAATAATGACACTGGGAGTCAGCTCCTTCCACAGTTTCCTAAATGTGCTGTTGCCAGCAGCACGGTGACCTGGAAAGGTGATTAAAGACAAAGATAGCATTGTTAGATTAGTCATCATTAGTTTTCCATTGAGGCTTCCGCGGGTCCCTTTCTGGAGCCAGGCCCAGAAGGAGGACTCGTCGGCGAGCGTCTGGTGGCCGGGCTTGCCACGGAGCCCGGTCGGGCCCAGCCCGAAAAGGCAACGTGGGCAACACCTCCGCTTCTCCGTCCCGCGGGCCCACCACCTACGGGAAACAGCGATGGGGTCGGGTGCGCTGCCAGAAGGGTGGCAGTGAAAGCGGAGGGTCTCGACGGACCAGACCCGGGCGACAGAAGCTGGCTTTGGGGACATGGAACGTCACCTCTCTGGGGGGGAAGGAGCCGGAGCTTGTGCGGGAGGTGGAGCGTTACCAGTTGGATCTGGTTGGGCTCACCTCTACGCACAGCGTCGGCTCTGGAACCTTACTTCTGATAGGGGTTGGACTCTATTCTTCTCCGGAGTTGCTCAAGGTGTGAGGCGCCGGGCGGGTGTGGGGATACTCACAAGTCCCCGGTTGGGTGCTTCGTTGTTGGAGTTTACCCCAGTGGACGAGAGGGTCGCCTCCCTACGCCTGCGGGTTATTGGGGGGGAAAACTCTGACTGTTGTGTGTGCTTATGCACCCAACAGCAGTTCAGAGTATACGGCCTTCTTGGAGACCCTGGAAAGAGTCCTGTATGGGGCTCCTGAAGGGGACTCTTTAATCTTGCTGGGAGACTTCAACGCACATGTGGGCAATGATGGAGACACTTGGAGGGGCGTGATTGGGAGGAACGGCCCCCCTGATCTGAACCGGAGTGGTGGTTTGTTACTGGGACTTCTGTGCTAGTCATGGATTGGCCATAACAAACACCATGTTCGAACATAAGGATGCTCATAAGTGTACGTGGTACCAGAGCACCCTAGGCAGAAGGTCCATGATCGATTTCGTTATCGTATCATCGGACCTGAGGCCGTATGTTTTGGACACTCGGGTAAAGAGAGGGGCGGAGTTGTCAACTGATCACCATCTGGTGGTGAGTTGGGTCGAGTGGCGGGGGAAGCCTCTGGATAGACCTGGTAAGCCCAAACGTGTAGTTCGGGTGAACTGGGAACGTCTGGAGGAGGCCCAAGTTCAGGAGGCCTTCAACTCACACCTCCGGCGGAGCTTTTCAGGCATTCCTGTGGAGGTTGGGGACATTGAACCAGAGTGGTCGGTGTTCAAAGCCTCTATTGCCGAAGCCGCGGTGGGGAGCGTGGTCTCAAGGTCCTAGGTGCCTCAAGGGGCGGTAACCCTCGAACCTCCTGGTGGACACCGGTGGTCAGGGAAGCCGTCCGACTGAAGAAGGAGGCCTTCAGGGATTTGTTATCCCGGGGGACTCCCGAGGCAGTTGCAAGGTACCGACAGGCCCGAAGGGCAGCAGCCTCATCCGTGGCCGAGGCAAAGCAGCGGGTGTGGGAGAAGTTCGGAGAGGACATGGAGAAGGACTTTTCGGGCGGCACCAAAGTTGTTCTGGAAAACTCTCCGACACCTCAGGAGGGGGAAGCAGGGAACCATCCAAGCTGTGTACAGTAAGGATGGGACGTTGTTGACCTCAACTGATGGAGTGTTGGGGCGTTGGAAGGAACACTTTGAGGAACTCCTGAACCCGACAACTCCGCCCTCTATGTTAGAGGCAGAGCTGGAGTATGACGGGGGATCGGCGCCAATCTCCCGGGGGAGGTCACTGAGGTTGTTAAACAACTCCACAGTGGCAAAGCCCCGGGGGTGGATGAGATCCGCCCAGAAATGCTGAAGGCTCTGGGTGTTGAGGGACTGTCATGGTTGACACGTCTCATCAACGTTGCGTGGAAGTCGGAAACAGTACCGAAGGAGTGGCAGACCGGGTGGTGGTTCCCATTTTTAAAAAGGGGGATCAGAGGGTGTGTGCCAATTACAGAGGCATCACACTACTCAGCCTCCCCGGGAAAGTTTACTCTAAGGTACTCGAAAGGAGGGTCAGGCCGATTGTCGAACCTCAGATTGAGGAGGAACAATGCGGATTCCGTCCTGGTCGTGGAACGACGGATCAGCTTTTTACTCTCGCAAGGATCCTGGAGGGGGCCTGGGAGTACGCTTATCCGGTCTACATGTGTTTTGTGGACTTGGAGAAGGCGTATGACCGGGTTCCCAGGGAGTTACTGTGGGAGGTGCTGCGGAGTATGGGGTGAGGGGGTCTCTACTCAGGGCCATCCAATCTCTGTACTCCCAAAGCGAGAGCTGTGTCCGGGTCCTCGGCAGTAAGTCGGACCCATTTCCGGTGAGGGTTGGCCTCCGCCAGGGCTGCGCTTTGTCACCAATCCTGTTTGTAATATACATGGATCGGATTTCGAGGCGTAGTCATGGGGGAGGGGGTCTGCAGTTCGGTGGACTAAGGATTGCACACTGCTTTTTGCAGATGATGTGGTTCTGATGGCTTCATCGGTCTGCGACCTTCAGCACTCACTGGATCGGTTCGCAACCGAGTGTGAAGCGGCTGGGATGAGGATCAGCACCTCCAAATCTGAGGCCATGGTTCTCAGCAGGAAACCGATGGACTGTCCACTCCAAGTAGGGAATGAGTCCTTACCCCAAGTGAAGGAGTTCAAGTATCTCGGGGTCTTGTTCTCGAGTGAGGGAACAATGGAGCGTGAGATGGGCCGGAGAATCGGAGCAGCGGGAGCGGTACTGCAGTCGCTTTACCGCACCGTTGTGACGAAAAGGGAGCTGAGCCAGAAGGCAAAGCTCTCTGTCTACCGGGCCATTTCGTTTCCTACCCTCACCTATGGTCATGAAGGATGGGTCATGACCGAAAGAACGAGATCGCGGATACAAGCGGCCGAGATGGGTTTTCTCCGCAGGGTGGCTGGTGTCTCCCTTAGGGATAAGGTGAGAAGTTCGGTCATCAGGGAGGGACTCGGAGTTGAGCCGCTCCTCCTTCGCGTCGAAAGAAGCCAGTTGAGGTGGTTCGGGCACCTAGTTAGGATGCCACCTGGGCGCCTCCCTAGGGAGGTGTTCCAGGCACGTCCAGCTGGGAAGAGACCAAGGGGTAGACCTAGGACCAGGTGGAGGGATTATATCTCTTCGCTGGCCTGGGAGCGCCTTGGGATCCCCCAGTCAGAGCTGGTTGATGTCGCCAGGGAAAAGGAAGTTTGGGGCTCTCTGCTTGAACTGCTACCCCCGCGACCCGACCACGGATAAGCGGAAGAAGATGGATGGATGGCTTCCGCGTGTAAACAAACTAAAAAAAACAAGATTAAGATATAAGAAAATACCCACCCTTCTCCTGCATCTGAACCTTGTATTTCCGCCACACAGAGGACTTGGTCTCAGTTGTTGGTAGAACACTGATGTCAGTCCTCTTAAACCCTGGAATCCGTCCAGGAAGTGGCATGGCAAAGACATCTGCGAAGTTGGTAATGAACTGTACAATTCGCTGGATGTCTTCAAAGGACAACACCCTTTTGGTCACCACACGACCACCACGTCTCATCCTTGGGGCCAAGCCATATTCCTTGTAGAACTTGATGATGCCTGTCAGCTTGTCTTGAGAAATTCTGGAATGGTTTAAAACATCAGTCTTTGATTGTTTTGTATGGCTTTCTTTAATGTAATTGTAGTATATACATTGTCGTTGTATTTTTTCATTATGTAAAAGCATGTATATATATATATATATATATATATATATATATTTATTTATTACTATTGCTGTAAATTCTGCTTCTATTCAGTTATTGTCAAACTCAGTTCAACTCATGCATGGCTTATTACCACTTCATTTGAAAATAGTAACACTACCAAAACTGAAGTAGCCTTTTCAAAATCAAACTCACCCATGTAGAAACTTGAAAGTCTCCCGGCAGATTTTGTGCCCATCTAAGAAATAGGACGTTCTCTGCTGTTTCCGCTCCTTTTGGTGTCCTCTCTTTGCACAAGCGGTCTCCTTGGAGAGATTTATGTTGGAGCTTATCTTTCCAAGTAGCACCAAATGCTTTTCACCTGGAAAATCATATAACATTGCATAATGTGTTGTGTCAATCACTCATCACACACAACTTAAATCTTTAACGTTTAACAGAACACACAGGCCCACCCCACACACATTGCCTATAGTATTATGTTAAACACACTCCCATACACACATATTCTATCTATTATAAAGGGTAATAATAAGTACAGGCTAGTCTGGCAGATAGCCTGTACCCACAGGCTGGTAGTGACTCCAGAGTAAACTGCTCTCACATGAGATAATACATTTGTAGCTGCCTATCTCTGCACATCTTTAGATAATTAGGCTGGGGCCACATGTGATTTAAGGGGTATAGCAAAAAAATATGTCTCCCCATGTGGATAAAATGTAGGGTTGAAACATTTATGAAAATGTTCACCACAATTATTTTTCAATGAGTATTAGCCAACTTTAAGTTGTAGGTGGTTATGTAAGTATTATTTTAATTTTTGTTATGTTTCTAACACTAACCCATACTCACACACACATCGTTACCACAGGTTTTGATCTCTCTCTCTCTCTCTCTCACTCACAGGTATTTAAATAATATAACGTTATAACGTTACTTACCATTAGTCATTTCATGAATTTGGTCTCGTCTCTTGACCATCTCCTCAGGGGTGTAACAGGGAACTCCATCGTTAAATGTACAGCTACACCTGTAGTCACGGGCCCTCTCAATCTCTTGAGCGCTGTTCTCGCTCACATAATGCCGTACGGACTGAAGTGTCTCAGCCACTGGGTCGTTCAGCAGTGGTCGCTCCTCGGTGGTGTCCTCATCCTCTTCAGCATCCGTGGTCTGATGGCTGCTGTCAGTGTCAGGGCTGTCTGACTCTGAATCGGAGCCGGATAATGGGGCAACTTCAACCGGTGCCGTCAAAAAGTAATCAGTGATCAGCTGAACCCATTGCTCATCAGAGGCTGTCCCTCTCACAATGTTGGAGTTCAACAATCTTGCGATTTGCTCTTCTCTGGAATCCATCGATCTGATTAGCGGCTAATAAATTGTGAAGGTATGGAGGAAAAATATTTTCGTTTTACTGGGGGAAGGTCGCGAGGAATGATGTTGGTTTATATAGTGTGTGAGTGTGTGTGTGTGTTTGTGTATTTTTGCGTTTGTGTGTATTGTGTTTGTTTCCCGGGGAAAACACTCACAAGAAACACCGGCTGTTGTTATGCCAGCTGTGACGTTACGTTACTCCGTTCTCCGCTTGTAATTATGCCTTTACAAGCTTCAAAGTTGTATTTATCATTTGAATTTGGCGAAACAAGTTTAATATTCTGAAAGCCAAGACTTTGTTTATTTGAAATCAGATGAAAGCAAACTGTAACGGACCCTGCTGTGTTATCTATGATTACTATACTTTTCATTCATAATGTCAGCCGGAGGGAGGGGGAGCAGCGCTGCGGAAGAGCAGCGTGAGAGCTGTCATCTTCCCTTTACAAGCTTCAAACATGTATTTATCGTGTGATTTTGGAAATAAAAGTTTAAGATTCTGAAAGCCAAGACTTTGTTTATTTGAAATCAAACAAAACACCAAAACCCCGAAAAACTAGTTTTTTACACAAATCCACGTTTATTTTGAAATGAGCCGTTGCGACTTCCGACTGATTTCGATAGAGCGGGTCACATATGTGTACTTAGAATGCCAGATAATGATTTAAAAGCTCTAAATACATATTAGACTAAATACAAATAAAAAATAAATCACTTTTGATTGTGTCTGACGGTGTTTACAAAAACAAAGTAATGACTGGAAAAACCTATTTTATGAAAAAAATACAAAATGAGGAGGTTGCACCGGTACATTGCTGAACAGCCAAGACCTTGGTCTATAATGATATAACTTCAGATTTTGTAATTTAACAAACTTTTTATTTTCAAAATTAAAACCTGTTTTATCCAAGAATCAGTGTCCCGTATCCACCTGTCATGTGTGGGTGGGGAGACGTGCTTCCACTTAAGAAGAATGGAACCCTGGCCAGCAGGGTTGTGAAGGCGATGACCCGCTGAGTCGTGGTGGGCATGGTCTGTGTTGGGGGGATGCCGAACAAGGCAGTTAGAGGGTTACGGGGTATGGGTGTGTTAAGGGCCTGCTCAAGGGTTTTGAAAATACTAGACCAGAAGGCATTCAGGGTGGGGCATGACCAAAACATATGTGCGTGATTGGCAGGAGATTGCTTGCATCTATTACAGGCATCGCTTCTAAGAGGAAATATTTTGGCTAGTTTAGCATTGGTAAAGTGAGCCCTGTGGAGCACCTTACACTGCATTAGACCATGCCTAGCACAGATAGATGAGGTTTGCACCAAACGAAGAATGTCCCTCCATTTACTGTCAGATATGTCTACACCCAACTCACCCTCCCAGGACTCTTTTATAGATGTAGTAGAGGCTGGGTCAAAGGAGGCAAGTTTTCCATAAATAGTAGATACCAGCCTTTTTTGGTCACAATCAAGGGTGAGAAACTTGTCAATTCCTGACTCAGGGGGGCGGTTGGGAAAATTGCTTTTGAGCAAAATGCCTAATTTGGAAGAAGCGAAAAAGATGACTGTTTGGCAGGTCATATTTGGCTGACAAGGATACAAAGTCAGATAAAACCCCATCCTTGTAAAGATGACTAATTGTGACAAGCCCGTTGGCAGCCCACATTCGGAAGGTGGGGTCCGAGCAGGATGGAGAGAATGAGTGATTGTTTAGAATCGGAGCTTGGATTGAGGCTCTGTGTAAGCCATGTTGCCTTCTGAATTGAAGCCAAATCTTAATAGTACTGGTAACAATTGGGTTGACTGAGATTTTGTGCGTCATTACGGGAAGTTGGGAGCAAATCACAGAGTGTAAGGAGCTAGAGGAGGAGGAGATCTCCATGTGAACCCATGGTGGGCTGGAGTTAGGAGTCTTGGGGCCAGTCCAGTAAAGGAGTCGGTTAATATTAGAGGCCCAGTAGTAGTAGTGACGGAAGTTCGGGAGTGCCAAGCCGCCCTCCGACTTGGGGAGCTGAAGAATTGATTTTTTAAGACGGGGGGGTTTGTCATCCCAAATGAACGCATTTAGTTGACTGTCAAGACTGGTGAAAAAAGATGTATTGATGCAAATTGGGATATGCTGGAAGAGATATAAGAACTTCTGCAGACTTACCATTTTAATAAGATTGACACGGCCGATAAGGGAAGGGAGGACCACCTAGATAGATCCGATTTGCATTTAGCTAAGAGTGGTTTGAGGTATGAGGTGAGGAGGGAAAAGTGCAGAGCCTGAAACTCCAAGTTCTTGGAGAGTGCGAAGGAGGATCTGATGATTCACCGTGTCGAATGCAGCAGACAGGTCCAAAAGGATGATGACAGAGGAGAGGGAGGCTGCTTTAGCAGTGTGCAGTTCCTCAGTGACAGCAAGGAGGGCAGTTTCTGTGGAGTGACCTGCCTTGAAACCAGACTGGTGCGGATCCAGAAGGTTGTTCTGATGGAGATAACAGGAGAGTTGTTTAAAGACAGCACGTTCAAGTGTTTTAGACAGGAACGGGAGGAGAGAGACAGGCCTGTAGTTTATAACATCAGACGGGTTGAGAGTGGGTTTCTTTAGGAGAGGGTTTACTCTTGCCTCCTTAAGACTGTTTGGAAAGTGACCAGAAGTTAGAGAAGTGTTGATGAAATGGGTGAGAAACGGTAGAATATCAGGAGCAACAGATAATCATAGTGGCTTTTAAAGTCAAATATTATGTAGATAGGTTTATGGCTTATGCGTAAGGGTTCCTAATTTTGAGTTAGGATATCCCTAGGATATAGCCAAATTTCATAGAGACTATAAAGTCAAATATTACGTAGATAGGTTTATGGCAGGGGTGGGGAACCTCCGGCCCCCGGGCCGTATACGGCCCACGAGACCATTTGGTGTGGCCCTCGAGGTAATTTATAAACACACGCAAAAAAGAAAAAAATTAAAGAAATCTAGACCGCAAAATAATTAAACAAGTGAGTGCCTGTTTTTCCTGGCCAAGGTCAGGGTCCTTGAACACAACACAAGCCTAACGTGTCATCACGTGGTATATGTCTGACAGGGGTGTAGTTCTGACGGGGAGCACCAGAACGCAGCTCCGCTCCGGCACTTCCAAAAATTGCAGTACCCATAAGGAGCCGTACACATGCTGCAGTTTTTGCGTGGCTGTGTCTTAGTTGTAAGCCCAGTGGCGATCTGTTCATCTGTCATACTGATCATACAGTCAATAACTTTGTTGTTATTAGCATCTGGTTAGCTAGCTATGCTAACGAATATAAGAAGCTTTTTCTACAACCAGTGAGGTAAAGGCACATCTTTATATGATCATTATAATTATAAAAAAATAAGAGAATAAAGTAAACGGGTATAAAATACTATATGACAGTAAAAAAAAAGTTGTTATTAATAAACAAGAATACAGTTTGAAAGGGGAGTGATTTGTAAAATATCCATAAAGAAAAAGAAAATCTGTTTACAGTTCTGTTTCATATGGGTGTTGAGAGATGTATCCATAGATCTCCTAATGTTGCTCTCAAAGTGCACCAGATTGATGCTTTTAACTTCAACATTTAAAAAAAAAATCTTCCCGGACCCCCCAAAAGGAGGTTAGGTCCCCCCCACTTAAATCATGTTCACATGGATAGGAGTCTAAATACATTTGCACACATCTTGTGTCCATATATTTCTGTTTGGGTGGTCATGCCACAACCGTGCACGTGCATGCATGCGTGAGTCATGGCAAGATATCTGGATTAAGAGGTTGCTTTTTCTTTGCACAGCATGAAAGAAAGGTGAAATGAGTGGGCTGTGATTTTAGTATTTTTAAGCAGAGGTCAATAATTTGTACGGCCCTCGGAGGATGTTGAAAACATTGAAATGGCCCTTGAGAGGAAAAAGGTTCCCCACCCCTGGTTTATGGCTTATGCGTAAGGGTTCCTAATTTTAAGAGAGGATATCTTTAGGATAAAGCCTATTTTGCATAGTAAACTAGATAGAAATGTTGTTATTTTAAACTAAAGTGTTGTTTTGGCTTGTATTTGCTAAAACTATAACTTACCACACCAGTGGTTCCCTTTGTTACGGTTCGTCTAAAGATCAACCCGCCATTATTTAAACTCCTCTGTGAGAGCCACATGGTGTATTTTCAAATCTCTTTGTTCTTCAGGTGAGGGGTTGAAAAATCAGTTGCCATCTTGTTTTGACCTCATGTTGACAAACAAACACATGGCAGTCGCCATTTTGTGAAATGCTAATTGAAGTACTCCGCTGTTTGTTCTCATACATCTAGTTTCACTCACATGAGGCTAAGGCACTCCATCTTGTGAAGAACAAATCATACTTCTTGTCACAGTTGGAACTAGAAAATAGTACATTTTGCTAAATCAGGTTATCTATACCGTTGGATTTTGGTATTTGTAGGGAAGGAATATCGTATTTTCTAAAAGTCTAATCTGATTTTTTAAGTAATTCTGCTGGCAAATGTGTTTTGGCGGTTTTGTGCTGTATTGTTTAACCATATTGTAATTTTCTTCAGTTTTGCAACAGCTATCCCTAGTGTATTAAACTGGAAATTACAACAGCGCACTCTGCTGGTAGTACAGAATTATTACATATCACAGGAGCAGAATTACACATCTTATGGAAAGATACAATAATATTCTGAAGTTTAATTTCAAGTGTTGTAAATGAACACATGCTTCATCACACACAGATATAATTGGTTTCTAATTTTAAGATAAGAAACCTTACATAATAAGTCTTTCAACCTAGACCAGGGGTCGGCAACCTTTTTGATATGAAGTGCCATTTAAAATAAAAATTGTTATCAGCGTGCCAACGATCGAGAATTATCAACGGGGGGAGCCTCGCTGCGGGGAAGCAGTGTGTGGAACTGTCAGCGCAACGTATGATGCCGAATTTAACAATAACATTTAAATAATTGATTTAAACGGCATAATAATAAGGACGATCGTCCGTTCTGTGATTCTCCAGAGCACACATGTTATGACATTAGGGTCATGCAGAGTGAGATGAGATCGCTGTCCCTTTAAGAGAGAGAGAGAGGTGTGACTTGTGCATGTGTGTGTGTGGATGGTAGAGCGACAGTGGGGGAACGTGTGTGTATGTTTCTGGAAGTGAAACGAGGAAGCAGAAAAACGTGATGTATTTTGTGAAACAGAAGAACAGCTAAATAAATGCAACGGCCTCCCAAGAAGAGCTCGCCTCTCTCCAGTCATTTAAGCTAAAGTGGGTTATTGAACCTGAAGCTTGTTGCTTCTGCCCTCCTCGACTACGGTCTGGGAGCTGACAGGAAAGTTCAACACACAGATGGCCAGTCCGCCCCTTTGTAGCATATTATTTAGATGAGAGATGAGCAGATCGCCCCTGGGCTTTCAACTAAAGACACAGCCACGCAAAAACTGCGGCATTTGTACAGCTCCTTATGGGTAATGCAATTTGTGAAGTGCTTTCCTCCGTGGTGAAACGATCAGCACTGCACCACGGAGGAAAGCGGCAGAAAGTCACCTGGAGTTAAAGAGAGCGGGGCTGCGTTGCGTGCATGGCTTCTTTCTGCAGTTAACGGGGAGACGCGCTCTGGCGGCGGTCTCGTTCATGATCCGAACATACAATTTAAATATTTTGCACACTTATTCCACTTATTCCTAGTGTGCCACTGGTTACGGTGCCGCGGGGGTTGCCGACCCCTGACCTAGACTATAGAAGATTCGAACACCAATTTATTGAAGCTAACACAAGTTATGACATTTGCATAATTCCATACACTTCAGAATACACAGTAGACAGCAGATTTAGATTTTCATATTTCAAAGTCAAAACATACACTGTACAAATTACATTTTTTTAATTTTCTAAATTTACTTTTTAACTTCAATTCAACCACAGGGGAGAGAGAATTGGCTTATGAGGCAGGAAACCTATCCAGTGCCACTCAGCTGAAGGCGGAACTCAACAGAGGAATGGAAGAACACTGAAAAAACTGAGAAGTTGGCCTCTTGGATATAATTTAACTGATTATATGTGCTCAACATAAACAATTCATGTTTGACCAAAAAACGTGATTATATTGTGTTGAGATAACATTAAGCTTAACATCATCCTCTGAAAGTGATTCAATCACATTGCCCTGAAGCGTTTCAATTGCACCGGAAGATCAGAGGGGGCGCTATTAAGCGCGGACGGAAGTTCTCCTCTCCCTCTTCTACCAGTGTTACTTGTTGATGGAAGCATTCTCTCAGACACACGGTAAGAATATAAATCCTCAATCCATCCATCAAAACGTTAGAAGGTTTAATTTTCATATCAGTAGGCCTAATGTGTTTGTCATCGTTCAAAAGACGAACTTGTTAGGGAATGTTAACCGCGTTGCTGTTTGCTTAGCTAAGCTAGTGCTAGCGCTGGTTAGCACTAGCTATCGCTGCTAGCCTGGTCATATTATAAGTAAAAACCTTGATTCTGTCCATCACACAACGGTGTTGCTTCCCAACATGTCGCCAGGTGTGTAAAGTAAAGGTAAATCAGTTGAAAGCAGAAGTTCAATAAACATCCCAATCCCCTCAGCTGAAGTCAATCAATCAATCAATCAATGTTTATTTATATAGCCCAATATCACAAATGTTACATTTGTCTCAGTGGACTTCACAGTTTGTACAAAATATCAGTATGACAATACGACACCCTCTGTCCTTAGACCCTCACATCGTACAAGGAAAAACTTCAGAAGAAAACCCACAATTTTAAAGGGAAAAATGGGAGAAATCTCAGGGAGAGCAACAGAGGAGGGATCCCTCTCCCAGGACGGACAGACGTGCAATAGATGCCGTGTGTAAATTGAAAAGATAATACATTTGCAACATAGGTAGTCCAAATGTTTGGAAATGCATGTGTGTATAATAGGAAGATGAATCCACGAGGATATCCATCCAGGACCTATGATCCATGACCACAGCCACGACTCAAGATCCAGGGCTCGCGATGCAGGACACAGGACCGCAGGATCATCCATGACTCCGGATCCCAGCGTATATAGACACCAAAAAGAAAGAAATTTGGGGAAGCTGGGTTAATCGGAACATGAGAGTACACAGGTATAGACAGAGAGAAGGAAGAAGTAAGATGTCCCCCGACAAACTAAGCCTATATCAGCAAAACTAGGGGCTGAATCTAATCAGCCCTAACTATAAGCTTTATCAAAAAGGAAGGTCTTAAGCGCACTCTTAAAAACGGATAGGGTGTCTGCCGCCCGAACACAAACTGGAAGCTGATTCCACAAATGTGGAGCTTGATAAGAAAAGGCTCTGGCTCCCATTGTACTTTTAGAGACTCTAGGAACAACCAACAACCCTGCATTCTTGGAACGCAATGCCCTAGTAGGACAGTAGGGTATAATGAGTTCTTTAAGGTAAGATGGCGCCTGCCCATTAAGGGCTTTGTAGGCGAGAAGAAGAATTTTAAATTCTATCCTGTGTTCTATAGGGAGCCAGTGTAAGGCAGCCAGAACAGGAGTAATGTGGTCCCTTTTCCTAACTCTGGTTAGTACACGAGCTGCAGCATTTTGAATCAGCTGAAGCGACTTGACTGACTTCTTGGTACACCCTGATAATAAAGAGTTACAATAATCCAGCCTTGAAGTAACAAATGCATGGACTAGTTTCTCTGCATCGTTTTGAGGCAAGATATGCCTGATTTTTGCAATGTTACGTAGATGGAAGTAGGCGGTCCTTGAAATTGATTTTATGTGGGCGTTAAAGGATAAATCCTGATCAAATATAACACCAAGATTCCTTACAGTCTCACTGGAGGCCAAATTAATGCCATCCATAGTTAGTATATCTTTAGATAATTTGTTTCGTAGATTCTTCGGGCCAAGTACAATAACTTCAGTTTTGGTCGTGTTTAACATCAAAAAGTTTAAGGTCATCCACGTTTTTAAGTCCTTGAGGCAGTCTTGAATTTTATTTAGATGATTAATTTCATCAGGCTTGATTGATAAATATAGTTGAGTATCATCTGCATAACAATGAAAATTTACAGAATGATTCCTTATAATATTGCCTAACGGAAGCATATATAATGTGAACAAAATAGGTCCGAGCACTGAGCCCTGTGGCACTCCATGGCTAACTTTGGTTTGCGTGGAAGATTCATCATTGACACGTACAAACTGAGAGCGTTCAGATAGATGGGACCTAAACCAGCCTAAAGCAGTTCCCTGTATGCCAACTAAATGCTCTAGTCTTTGCAATAAGATATCATGATCGATAGTATCAAATGCAGCACTGAGATCGAGCAAAACAAGAATAGAGACAAGTCCCTTGTCAGAGGCTATTAGAATGTCATTTGTGACTTTAACCAGAGCTGTCTCTGTGCTATGATGTGTTCTAAAGCCAGACTGAAAATCTTCAAATAAATCATTGTTTTTTAAGTAATCACACAACTGTTTTGCGACTGCTTTCTCAAGAATCTTTGAGAGGAACGGAAGATTAGAAATAGGTCTATAGTTGGCTAAAACCTCTGGATCGAGGTTGTGCTTTTTAAGAAGCGGTTTCATCACTGCTACTTTGAATGATTATGGAACATAGCCTGATAATAAAGACATATTCATAATATTTAATAAAGAAGTGCTAATTAATGGAAAAACTTCCTTCAACAGCTTAGTTGGAATTGGGTCTAACATACACGTTGATGGTTTAGAAGAGAGAATCATTGAATTTAATTGTTCAAGGTTAATGGCTGAAAAGCATTCTAGTTTACTATCTAGTGTAATATTAGAACTTACGTTTCCGGGAGCTGTTGATAACACTATACTGGTCGAAGGCAAGAGGTCATTAATTTTGTTTCTAAGAGTAACAATTTTATCGTTAAAAAAGCACATAAAATCATTACTACTGAGTGCTATGGGAATAGAAGGCTCAATCGAGCTGTGGCTCTCTGTCAGCCTGGCTACAGTGCTGAAAAGAAATCTTGCATTATTCTTATTCTCATCTATTAATGAAGAGTAGTAGGCTGCTCTCGCTTTACGCAGTGCTTTCTTATATTCATTGAGAGTAATATGCCAAATTAAACGAGATTCTTCAAGTTTAGTGGAACGCCATATCCTTTCAAGTTGTCTCGACTTTTGCTTTATTTTGCGGGTTTCGGCATATACCATGGAGCTAATCTATGTTGTTTTATTTTCTTCTTTTTCAAAGGAGCAACAGAGTCTAATTTTATTCGCAGCGCATCTGTAGCACTATCAACAACATGATCAATTTGGGGTGGTGTACATTTTGTATAAGTTTCCTCCCCTACATGCAGACATGCTATCGAGTTAAATATTGGTGGAATCTCTTCCTTAAATTTGGCTATAGCACTAACAGATAGGTTTCTGCTGCAGGAGCTTTTGACTAATGCTTTGTAGTCTAGTAACAGTACTTCAAAAGTTACTACGAAATGGTCGGATAAAGCAGGATTATGCGGTTCGACTAATAGTTGCTCAATTTCAATACCATAAGTCAGAACAAGGTCGAGGGTGTGATTATAGCAGTGGGTTGGTTTATTTACACTCTGACAGAAACCAACAGAATCTAATATAGAGTTAAATGCAACAGTAAGGCTATTTTTATCATCGTCAACATGAATATTAAAGTCACCTACGATAATTACTTTATCTGTTTTAAGAACCAAAGTTGATAAAAACTCAGAGAATTCTGATAAGAATTCTGAATAAGGACCTGGTGCACGGTACACTGTAACAAATAAGATTGGCTGCAAAGTTTTCCAGGTCGGATGTGTAAGACTAAAAACGAGACTTTCAAAGGAGGTATAATTTAATTTTGGTTTAGTATTGATAAGTAAACTTGAGTCAAAGATTGCTGCAACTCCACCTCCTCGGCCCACGCCTCGGGCAATATGAGTATTGATATGGCTGGGTGGAGTGGCCTCATTTATGCTGACATATTCTTCATGTCTCAACCAAGTTTCAGTGAGACAGCATATATCAATATTATAATCTGATATTAAATCATTTACCAATATTGCTTTAGATGCTAGAGATCTTATGTTTAAGAGACCACATTTAATATTCCTGTTTTGTTGCACTGTAGTAGTTGTTACATTTACTTTTATTAGGTTATTATGTATGACACCTCTATTAGGTTTTACCTTTAATTGTCCTTGGGCAGACACACACACCGCTAATATTGGGTATTTTATTGGGTTCGGGATTCCTATGGATGACTGCCTAGGAGAGAGCGCAGAGAAGCGTGTAAGACTGCGACTCCGCCTCCTGGTCTCAACTCCAGTTTGTCATGGATTAAGTCCACAAAGCCCTGAAATGTTTGCCGAAATGAGATCTGCACCTTCCAAAGTAGGATGAATGCCGTCTCTCTTAATCAGACCAGGTTTTCCCCAGAAGGCTGTCCAATTATTTACGAAGCCCACATTGTTTGCTGGGCACCACCAAGACAACCAGCGCTGAAATGATGACATGCGGCTATACATGTCATCATTGATCAGATTGGGGAGGGGACCAGAGAATATTACGGTGTCCGACATTGTTTTAGCATAACTACACACCGACTCCACATTAAGTTTGGTGCATTCTGATTGGCGTAAACGAACATCATTACCACCGACGTGAATAACAATCCTACTGTATTTACGTTTATTTTTAGCCAGCAGTTTAAGATGCGCCTCAACGTCGCCCGCTCTGGCCCCCGGAATGCATGTGACTGTGGAGGCTTTGGTCTCTAAATTCACGTATCTCATAATAGAGCTACCAATAACCAGAGTTGGCTTCTCAGCGGGTGTCTCGCTGAGTGGGGAATATCTGTTAGATACGTGAACGGGTTGGTGGGGACCTGCGGGTTTCGCGTTATGCCCCTTCTGAACAGTCACCCAGTCTCCCTGCTGCTCGGGAGTTGCCGGGGGACGGCTAATAGGAGCTATCTTTGCAAAAACACCACGATCTTATGATCAAATTCTATCAGTTACACAGGGACGCGGGAAGTCAGTCAGAGTTGGGTGTGCGTGCAGCGTCTCGCAGCAGAGTAACCGGCTGTTACTGTGTGTTAACTGTGGTGCGGAGGGGGGGGGCTGCGAGTGGAGCCTCGCAGTTTTTCAGGTTGATATGTGAAGCTCATTAGCTAGCCAACATGTATCTAGCAAATGTTTAGCAAAATATTAGAAGTGAGGCTACTAGACTAACGTTAGGTCTACTGTGATAGCCTCACTTTTAATATTTTGCAAAACATTAGCTAGCACTAGTGTTTTGCAGTTGCTAGCAGCTTATTGGGATTTTATGCTAGATAGACTGGCATTGTTTTGATATAATAAATTAAGCATTATTGTTAGTTAAGGCTGCAGCCTGCAGCCCCACTTCTTGTCTCTCTCGAACTCATTGCAGATGGCTGCACTAAAGAAAAGGGCACAGAGAGGAAACCAGTTGTAAGATGTTTAAAAGTTCATTAAACATAATGTATGCTTAAATGCATGTCAAAGAAGTTGTGTTGGAGTTTGTGTTATTCTACATTTTGACATCAAGATTTTCTGATTTTACTGCAAATGTATATCGGTTCCAAATATCGGTCTGCTTGATTACCAATAATCGGTATCGGTATCGGCCTAGAAAAAGCCATATCGGTCGATCCCTAGTTGTAATGGAGAAATTTCCCAAACCAGGAACAAGTAGCGCCATGACGCTTGCGACAGACGAGCGTCGCGTGTGTGTGTGTGTGTGTGTGTGTGTGTGTGTGTGTGTGTGTGTGTGTGTGTGTGTGTGTGTGTGTGTGTGTGTGTGTGTGTGTGTGTGTGTGTGTGTGTGTGTGTGTGTGTTTTTCGCGCTAGCTAGACTATTAATAGTTGTGCACTTGCAGTGCAGTCTCAGCAACTTATTTATGCACCAGAGGGTGAAAATAAGGCACATTTGGTCCACATTATACTCGTAGTAGAAACACATTGTTTAGCCAAAGTGTTGCTTCAATCCAGCCTCAGATTTAAAAATAAAACTGGAATTTAGCAATGATTTATTAAAATGTTGGTCCTCCCTCCTTTTATATGCCATATCTTGAGATTTCAGTAAACCGTCTTTGTAGTGCTGGGTGCTTTGTGTGCTGTGTATTAATGTCTTTGTTTATTGAGTAAAACATGGAAATGGTAACTTGAGGGAGACCATAATTAATATGAACTAGTATTAATGTGGCATAAATTGTTACTTGCTGTTTTAATTTAAAGTGAATAAAATGTCAACTTCTGCAAATCATGGTGTCTTCACTCAGCTCCCCAACCCAGTTTTAAAGCTCTGTAAAACAAACCTCCTTTTTGAAGTTAAAGCCTTAAATGGTTGTCGGTTCAATTCCAACTGGTGTAGTCAGTAGTGTTTTTATGTATTTAGTAACTTCTATTTTGTCCATTTGGTTACATATGTAACTTTTAACAACGGTGTCTGTTAAACAAACACAAAAAATTAAATGTTTAATTTCACACAAAAGTAGCAAAAATAGCAGATCTACAAGCTTGAAATGCGTCGCACTGCAATGCGTTTTGAGCTTGTAGATCTGCTATTGTTGCTATTTTTGAATTGGAATCCTGAAAAGTAAAGTTTTTATTTAATTTGGGCTATTGGGATATTGCTCCACTGGTAAATACTATCCTGTTAACCTTAAAAAATGACTGCTTATGCAGGCAATGTTGTAGAAATGTTTGAATGAATACTTTAACACTTTGCTAAAACTACAGAGGTACAGTTGTATGTTTGTAACCTGTTGTATATTGATGTGTTGCAGACAAACGGACCGTGTAGCGGGTTGAGTCTCGCCCTGCGTCCAAGTCACGCTCCGGCACGCTGTCGACTAGGCTCATTGTACTGGAGGCTCATTTTCTTGTGGTGAGTATATGACTTCATTCACTTCCCCTCGACCTTAACTATCAAGTTATCTGCTATCAAATGATCTGCTTAATATCATCGCTGTTGGGCAGAAACCTTGCATGTCCACAACATTAAATTAACGTAGTTGTTCAGTCACAAGTTATTGTTAATACTTTCATTGGTTAAATATTCATATAATCGACATACGCACCTAACTAACTACTCAATCTGGCAACCCTATTTTGCATTTTATTATAGGTGAAGATTTTCAAAATATATTCACATTTTGTTTGTTGCTGTAACCGCCAATCTCACGACCTGATGCATCAAGCTGTGAGTTTCTCTACTTGTGACACTGCCTTGATGAAGTATAAAATGGGGCATTCATGTATTAAAATAATCAAAGATTAAATGTGGAGATGCAAGGTTTCTGCCAGACGGCAACAACATCCATTGGATTTATTGATGATCACTAATTGCAACATTCTCTTCTTTTTCAGTGACTGTTGCTGTGAATGTGGCAGTGTAAGGTTTGTGCTGTAGCAGTATCTAGTAGGTCCCAACTTTTAAAACATTACAGAGAGAAACATACAATTCATGGGACAAATAGTCGTTTTATGTGTATATATACAAGCTGCCCTTGTACTTTTAGAACTTGGAATGCTCTTCAAATTCATTTAAACAGATGTCACGTGACCGTTACCAGTCACAATCGTTCAGCTGGTTGTACATTTAGCTGCCATCTATGCCCATGTAAAGATCTTGCCTCTGAAAGAGATTATTGGGCTCACGTTAATGCACACCTGAAGAAAGAGGAAGTAGTGACTTGCATGTTTTTGGGTTGCAACTATCAAACAAATATCTGTGGCACGTTTAAATCTCACAGGAGCAGAACACATAATTCTTATTCTTTATTAGATTTTAAACCAGATATTGTGACAACTACCGCAACAGTTGACCAAGAAGCTGTAGAAAATGTTGATGATGATGTAGTAGGTGAGGCATGCTCTGATGTACAACCAGATAGTAATATTGATGCCACAGAGGACCTTCCACAAGTAATAGAGCAATCCTTTGCTGCAGCTTTGTTGAAACTTGAACATTTTTCTCATGTACCAAGTAAAACAATCAATGAATTCTTACAAGAGCTTCACCGCATAACTAGCTCTCTGTATATTCCCATTACTGATAATGTTTTGGGTCAAGTTTTTCAGAAGCACAATCTCCAAGTTGACCGATCTATCATAAAGGAAATAGCCAGTACTTTGTGCACAGTTAACCCTATAACTAAAGCTATACAGAAAGGTGGCACTCTGTGTTCTGCATATCAACGTAAGCAATACTATAAGGCTAACTTCAAAGTTGTTGAGCCAATTGAATATTTTCTGGATATTAGAAAAAAGAAAACCTTTCAGTATGTTCCCATTCTGGAATCCCTGCAAGTGCTCTTGAATAGGAAAGATGTTTTGGACCTTGTAGTTGGTAATCACAGACCACAAGCAGAGGCAGAAAATCAGAATCTGTATAGGTCTTTCAGGGATGGCCAACATTTTAAGAAAAATGATTTCTTCTCAGGTGACGAGTTAAGAATATCTATTGGATTGTATGCGGATGACTTTGAAGTCTGTAATCCTCTGGGCACCTCCCGTAAGAAACACAAACTTTGTGGTGTATACTGGGTGCTCAGTAACCTACCCCCAGAATCCAATTCCTCTTTGTCCTCCATTTACTTAGCCATTTTATGCAAAACAGATGATCTAAAGAAACATCGCTTGGAAGTTTTAGAGCCACTGCTAAAAGATCTCAGGGCTTTGGAAGAAGAAGGCATATTTGTTTCGGAGTTGGGAACAACTCTGAAAGGTACAGTTCAAACTGTTGCAGCAGACAATTTGGGAGCTCACTCACTTGCAGGCTTCATTGAATGTTTCACAGCTCATTATTGTTGCCGTTTTTGCATTGCAAGTAACATAGACTTCCAATCACAAGAAGTGGGAGCAGGAAAATTCAGCCTCAGAAGTAAAGAGCAACATGAGGCTCATGTAAGGTCAGCTGAAGAGAGTGGCACTAGCCGTTTTGGAGTAAAACAAGCTTGTCCTTTGACTAAAGCTCTTTCTCATTTCCATGTCCTCACTGGGTACCCTCCTGACATTGCTCATGATATCTTTGAGGGCGTTGTACCTGTTGAACTTGCACTGTGTCTCAAATTATTGATATCCAAGAAGTATATTACTTTGGCGGACATAAATAATGCCATTCTGAACTTCCCCTATAAGTGGACTGATAAAACTAATAAGCCTCATATTGTGTCACAAAATCTTTCAAGCAGGAAATCCATAGGTGGTAATGCACATGAAAACTGGTGCCTGTTAAGATTGCTCCCGTTTCTAATAGGGACTAAGATTCCTGAGGGCGAGCCAGCATGGCTGGTTCTGATGGATTTAAAAGAGATTATGGAGCTTGTTGCTGCGCCAGTCCACAATGATGAGTCCATTGCTTACCTTGATTGCAAAATCTCAGAGCATAGACAAAGATATCAGGAGCTATTTCCTGAAAATAGACTGCTGCCTAAACACCACTACTTGGAACATTACCCCAAATTGATTAGGTTGTTTGGACCTCTTGTGGGACTTTGGACTTTAAGATTTGAGGCAAAGCACAGTTTTTTTAAGAAGGTTATTAAACATACCAGTTGCTTTAAAAATGTGCCGCTGTCACTGGCTGTGAAACATCAATTCATGATGGGGTACCACTTGTCATCTCCAAGTCTTGATAAACCAACGCTAGATGTGTCAAGTGTATCTACAGTCCCATTAGATATCTTGAAGGAGGAGATAGCTCAAGCTGTTAAGCAAAGATACCCTGACCTATCTGAAATCCATCTGGCTAAAAATGTTTGGAGCAAGGGTATAAACTACAGAGTAGGGATGGTAGTTCCCCATGGGTCTGAAAGTGGCCTACCTGAATTTGGGGAAATTAGTCAAATATGCATTTTGGATCAGAGATTGTGTTTCATTTTGAAAGACCTGTGTGGATGGTATAATGAGCACTATAGAGCCTATGAGCTGACTCCAGCTCCTACACGAGGACTGAATATTGTAGAAGTAAATGAACTTGCCGATGGTTACCCCCTGGCTGACTATCGGGTTGGAAATGTACGGATGGTGACCTTGAAAAGGTCAATATGTCTGTGATAAGGTAACAAATTAAATGTGTATTGTATGGGTCTTCCTGTCTCTCCAGCTCTTAATACACAACAATAAATGTCAGATTGCTGTACCAATTTAATCCAATCAGGAGGAAGGACTCATACAGGATAAACGAGTGAAATTGGAAGTGATAACGTAAAGAAATGAGCAGACAAAATGGAACTGGAACACTATAAAACAAGCTGATAAATGGTTACTCTTTGCTGATGAGTTCAAATTAGCTACCAACCTGAAAATGTATTTTAGTTTATTAGAGCTGGAGAGACGCGTAGACCCCTATTAGTGAACAACACTATAGCTATGATTTCTATCACTAATTTCACATTTTTCAATATAGCCACAGTCCTGTGTGGTGAAAACATGCCTGTGAAGATACTGTTATTAATACTAGTGCTTTTTTCAGGTTAATTCAACTTTGAACAAAGTTGCCTCTTGAATTGACTACAACTTGTATCATGAGTGTGCTTTTCTTTCTCCTTAGACAAAGAAGGTGGACCATGGCAACCTCGGCAGTTCTCAGAGTCATCCTGGGGGAGAACAGCAGCCAGAGAGTGGTCCTTCCCTTGGGCCTGCCAGATACCGTGACTGAACTGGAGAATGAGATAAGGAGGCAGTGTCAACTTCAGGACCTGTTTCGACTGCAGTTCATGGATGAACTTTTTGGAAACATCTTCCAGGACTTGACTTCCATGGAAGAAATACAAGACAGAGCTACAGTCAAAGTGCTGTCCCTCAGACCTGTTGTTGCTGGGAGCTGTGACAATGGCCCATTAACTCCGACACACATTCCTAATCACGCTGGTGAACCCTCATCCGTTTCACCTGCTGACACTACTGTGATGCTCTCATCTCAAGAGTCCGTTTCCCCTAGGTCTTCTTGGCCAGAGGTCTTCCACATTCCCCGTTTTACTTATGATGCAGAGCTGAAGCTTGAGCAGGCCAACCAAGTCTACAGAGAAGAAGGGACGCGGCTGATCCCTGATCCAAAGCTGAGGTCTGACATACTTCAGGGTTTGAACCAGCAGATAGTCCAATACAAAGTCTATTTCGCAGACATGGATGCTGAGAAAATCGCACAGGCGCTCATCCAGAAACATCCTTGCTTAACAGAGGTAGCCTCTGAGACTGGATATTCTGGATGGGTAAGGAGTATTAAAAAGAAGCTGTCCAATTATCGCACAATTCTCCGGAAGATGGGATGTCGGGAAGTGACTGTAAATGCCTTGAAGCACAAACCAGATGGCAGACGCAGTCCTGCCTTTGCTGTTAAGAAGCCAAAGAGAGGTGAAGTGGCTTACTGCCCCTCCTTTCCGAGTGGAGAAGATGACGATTCACTGGAAAACATCAGAGTTGAACTTCTGTCTGATATCAAGAAGCGTAACAACAGAGAGACTGTTAAGATGAAAATGCAGGGAACATTCGCTTTAAGAAGACACGAAGCCATTGGTTGTGATCCCATGATCAGCGACTTCACAATGAGATGGCCAGCTCTCTTTGATGTGACTGAGGTTAGTATGAACTAGTGACCGTGTATGTGACTTATTGTGTAAACGCTGTGCCATATTAATGAAAATTGTCTCATAAAGCCATATGTGTGCTTTCAGATTAATGCTGAGTTCAAACGGATCACCACAATTCCTCTGCAGTCTAAGTTCCTATCACAGCTGGACCTGTACTCTGCAAACCTGCTGAAGATGTTTGAAAGCACAACTGGGCAGAAAGGGAAAAAACTGAAAGCGTTGACTAACAACATGGACACAGTAAGTTATCTGATACTTTAGTAGATGTTTAGGTGGGCAAGTGAAAGGATGTCGCTAGACATGAAGCAGGAAGCAGGAAGTGAGGCTAACCACAGGTCAGAGTACAGTAATGTCAGCCTATGGAATCCTCTGGGTGGGACCCTGTGGGGACACCCCGGCTTTCTCCTCTCAGATACTTAAGTCTCGTTAGTCGCCAGACTCCTCATCCATCAACTTGATCTGGTTCACCATATCAAGTTTTATAACGTGTAGATAGCCATTATTGTTTTGGGCGTCCTTGACATGAAAAAGTTTGAGCAACACTGAAATATAGCAACATAATTTTGTCAGGAAACGGTTTTAGAATCGGCCTCAGGTCTTACTGGGTTAAGCTAGGTGTCTAGCCCAAGTTTAACCTGTGGACCGTGGTTCTTATTTTTTAGAAAAGAGTCACTCTGGCTTGTCATTGTTCCACCCATTGCTTTCCTTTGAGAGTTCAGGGGGAGGTGTGGGGTGGGTGGCTATAAAGTATGGAACTTTGTTGTGGTCCTGGTCATAAATAGAATGTTCTAAAAGGGAAAGGTGGCCATTGGAGCAGGATTTGTGTTGATGATGATAGTGCATGCACAGCACCATTTTCTTTAAAATTTATTGCCAAACATGTGCTGCAAGGACCTTATGTATTTGTGTATTTGAGTTTTAAGTGTGTATTCTGTTCTTCTGTCACTCATCTTTCAGGATGACATTGATGCGGGAAGGGACCTCCTAATTAAAGGACTCTGCCTCTACCTCAACGAGGATCCTGGAGACCTTGTGCAGGAGTTCATAGTAAGTGACTAATTGTAAAGTGTATACATGTGTACATCTTAGATTAAGAACCAGAGAACATTCTCTGTCATTAGCTCTTATTTAGCTGAGCACTCAGACAGGCAGTGTTCTGTTAACTCTGCTCAAGTGTGATGCTACTCAAATTAACTGTACTGTAGTTCAATTACATAGTTGTGACTTAAACACATACTAAAATGCTAAATACTGCTAAAAGCACTGACTAATTATTCTATCACTCCTTTAGTGACTCTGCATGATTGCTGATTATTTAACTAACGACTAAACTGTTAGCTGAGAAACATGGGCTTCTAATGATTGCTTCATCTCCCATGATGGTCATACTTTACACATGACTTAGTTGCACACCAGTGTCTCACCGAAAATAGCTGATCTACAAGCTCACAACACGTTGTGAGGTTGTAGATTTCGGTGCCAGACAACCAAGTGAAATCAGACTTCAAACCACTCTGTATAGTTATGAGAAATAAGCTAAAGTGACACAGCCTCGAAGCATAGTGCATCTCATTAACTACAGATAAATGGAATTCACAAGCTAATCAGAGCTATATTACAGTCTTGACTCATGGTTGAGATTCCTGTGTTGAATGCTGGTCTCATGAATGCTTTTTCTTAACTAATAATCCTTTTTGTGAACACTAGGATGTGGATGAGACGATCGTTGAAGGTGCGATTGAGAAGACCACCATGGGGATCTTCACCCTAAAAAACACCGCCAGTGAGGACGATGTCAGAATTGTCCTGGAGGGGGTCACAGTCATACAAGATCTGGAGACTGTGGCTTTTGCATCCGCCATGTTGTTGGGACTGATTTACTCTCTGAACCTGAGTTACCCAAAAAAGCTCAGCTGCACATTTGAGGTACTGCAGAAGATCATAATGGAGTTGGATGGTGGGGTCCTCTCCTACAAAGCACAAAGCTTGAAGACCAAGCTACACCAGTGTGAGTAATGCTCACTGGTGGGGGGGTGAAGGGAGGGGGGGGGTACTCAGACATTCTACCAGTCTTTGAAGAAGACTGTGTCACTCTTGTTTGCCTCTTTAATATCTTAAAGTTGACCAAAACATGTCATGTTTTATACTAATAATGGCCAAAGTTTAACATAATAGTTAGTATAAATAGTGTTAGTTAAAGTGGTTCAAATCTAAAATGGCACTTTCCCGGTTTTAATGGGTTTGATGTTTTTATGTGCCTTATGTCCGTTCTCACTCACGGCCCAAATAAGTATAGAAATGTATAAATATATATAAATATTCTAACCACTATTCACATTAGAAAATACCATGCATCTTGTTCCATATGTTTGAACTGAATTAGTCCTGGACTTTGAAGAAATGCATTTTAACAATTTTGCCTCTGTTTGAATACAAGAGAAAACCACTCTCAAACTGAATCTCTCTCAAACTGTGAATCTCTCTCTGAATGTGACTAATGGGGAAGACAAAAAAAATCTAATATAAAAGAAGAATACATATATGTAAACTAGAGATGTCCCGATCCGATCACGTGATCGGGGCCGATCACGTGATTTTCAAAAGATCGGGATCGGGAGAAAAAAAATCGGGGATCGGGATTTTTATTTATTTTTATAATTTTTATTTTTTATTATTTAATGTTACAAAACAAAAATGACCATGTTCACGTCTTAAAGTCATCCTGAGGCCTTAGTTTTGGTTTGAAATGACACAACATCATGTATGTGTTGCTTCTTTTGGGCTTGTTTTCAGACCTGGTTGCTTATTTCTCTCAAAGCTGGCAACAGAGTGGGCGCGCAGTGTCTAGCAGTAAGCTAACGAGAGGCTACGTTCAGCTGGTAACTCGGGACTCGGTACAGAGAAAATGTCAGGAGTTTGGAAGTATTATAAAATTGAAAGCGAAGGCAGTGTAACAGCCAGATGCAATGTTTGCAAGGAGGTTCCGCGTGGTGGAAAGAACAGAGCTACGTTCAACACGACCAATCTAATACGCCACCTGAGAAACAAACACCAACAACAACAGGACGAGTACACAGCGGCCACTCAGGTAACGGCACTGAAACAACCGACACTTTCAGAGACTTTTAAAAGGAAAGAGAAACTGCCCCAGAACAGTGAAAAGGCCAAACAAATAACAGCCAAGATAGCTGAACTCATCGCGTTGGATGACAAGCCGTTATCTGTTACCTTTTTTTTTTCTTAATGCATTGCATAAAGATCGGATCGGGAAAAATCGGTATCGGCAGATTGTCAAAATCAAATGATCGGAATCGGATCGGGAGCAAAAAAATGTGATCGGGACATCCCTAATGTAAACTAACAGGCGGGTGTCTAAAATTAGCTAAAATGTATTAAAAAAAGAATGTTAACATGTTTATATTGTTGTTTATAAAGCAATTTTGCTCAAGTGTTTTACACGAAGGTATTCAAAATGTTTATTTGATGCAGTGTTTTACATAAAATATGTTTGATACATTGATACTTTACATAATGCACTTTACTGTATTCCCCTGCATTTGAAATAAAATGTATTTGCACTGTTTGAATTGTGTTGTACTAATATGATCATATCATGTATCTAGAATAATGAACATGACTGAATAAGGTTGCCAGAACATGATTATAACATGTATAAATCAATGGAATGATGTTAAAATAACATGACTGAATCATGTTGCCAGAACGTGATTTAAACATGTATAAATCAATGGAATGATGTTAAAATAACATGACTGAATCATGTTGCCAGAACGTGATTGAAACATGTATGAATAACTTTGTTCAATTACATTAGGTTAAGTTAATATTTATGTGTTTAACCTAGGCAACTGGATCGAGTGCTGCCAAAGCAAACGATTAATGTGCAACCAATGTCCACTATTCAATCACTTAGATCCAACGACTTATTTGTTTCAGTGAAGAACTCAAGACACGAGGAGTTGAAAGGGCGAAGAGAAGAAGAAGCATACAAATTAATTACAGAACAAGGAAACTCAGTGAAGGCACTAAACCAAAGACTCTTGAAGAGCCGGGAAGTTGAGAGAGACACCGAAGCTTGTAGGAACATGACAAGGAGAAGGGAGGGGAAGTTCTCAGAGATGGCCATACTAGCAGAGAATGCAGGGCAGACACCTCAAACAGTTCAAACTCAGATAGTGCCAGAGAATCAGATGCAGAACCAACAAAGAGGAAATTTCCGTGGAGGCAGAGGCAGAGGAAGACGTTACGGTTTGAGGGATGTTACTATTGCAGCCAAATGGGCCATTGGTCCAGAGATTGTCCGCAACTACTAAATGCAATACCCACCACAAGCACCACACAACGGCCCTCCACGCAGTTACCCCAGGGGAGGTTTCCATGACTACAACAGAGGCAGGGGGTCTCAGGGATGTCAAAGAGGAACAGGATTTCCAAACATGAACCAAATGCCACTGACAGCCTGGTATCAACCACAACAATGAGGAAGCTCAGAGAGCCAGACCACCAGGTGATGCATCTTCAGCCCAGAAGAGTATTTTGAAATCCAGCTACATTGAGCCACATCTGTCACCACAGGAGGGAGAGGTTGAATGTTATTTAAAAAATTGAGAGTAGCATATTGCATTTACATGTAAAGCATCCACAGATTAGTAGTAGCAGATTAGAACATTTAGCAGACTATTTTTGTAATTATGAGAAGGATAGAGATTACGAGTGATGTTGTTCCCCCACACAGAAAACTATTGTGTCTACACAGCTAGTGAGGTCAAGACAATGGGTTTCCACCCAAAACATGAAGACTGAAACCTAGTACTCGCCCAAGATGAAGGGTCTTTACCAAATCCTCCTGTTTACACCGGCTGCAGTTCAAGGGGCGACGATACACCTGACGTGAGGCTGTTGAGACCTGAAAACAGAAACTTGATTCTGCTGTGGTGAAGTCTGGCTACAAAGGGAGGTGTCCGATAGGGTCGCTTGTCTCAAACCAGTGAAGAAGTCAACAAGAACCCAGCAGAACTAGAGAGTGACTGTTAGCGGAAGAACAGTGACGGAGCGACAGAGACTGGCACAACATTTACCAGCCAGTACATAGATAGACCCCGTCAAAGACCGGGGCTGTGTTTAAAGGGGAACTTCATTTATTGTTAGTTGAAGTGTAGTTTTTTAATCAAACAATTATGTGATTTATGGAGTCAGATTACATTTTTCTCAAACACAATTTTATAATCGGTCTGAAATATCTGTTTTAAGGCATGAGCTGCAAACTAAATAACATAACACTGATTGAGAGCTTGGATGAAGAAGTTGTAGGGTTTTTACAACTGTTTCAAGAATCAGTTTTTATTTATTTATTCTTGAGTGACTTTACTGATTTATAATGTAGTGCGTAAGGCAATATCTCATTTTGAGTGAGGGGCACCAGCCCTTCATGTTCTCCTGCATGTAACCCTCTGTGAAAATAGTTCATATTTTCCCTCTAGTTTAGAGAAATATTATTTTATCATGTTAGTTCAGCAGTATCAACCAATCCTAGAATTATTGAGACGCATTAGCGAAACCAGGGGTATTGTTTTTCGCAGCAACAATGATACATAATACCATGACAAAAGCCATTATTGAACTAACAAGTAAATTATTTTTGTGCTAATGGCACACGATATTTTTGTACGCCTTATGGGTACATGGAGAATTTATATTTATTTAATACAACGTTATGGGTTTTCCATGTCCTGTTCATAATAGGGTAATCATTGCAATATTAATTGAGCATTTTATGCTCAAAGGAGGGAGTTTCATGATTATACAAATATATTGATTTTGGTGACGTTGTAGTTAATACATAATAACATGTAGTTAACAATAGATCTTATAACAACAAAAGGTATGCCAAAGCTTGGGCCTTCTCCAAGGAGGGAGTGGTCCAGTTTTAGATATTAGACGCATAAAAGTAATGAATATGTCAGAACTCTGAGTAATATTATCCAAGTTGTGTCTACACAGGCTAGGAAAACTACAGAGATACCAGACGAGACACCAGAAGAGACTCCTGTTCGGCCAGGTGATTGGGTGAGGGTGAAAGTTCACAAAAGACAGTGAGCTGATCCCGGTGGACGGAACAGTGAGAAGTTGTAATGAACTTCACACGCGCTCCGGTTTAAAGGTAAAGAAAAAGGAGCAAATTTACACCACCTCACACATTGTCACCCTTCACTGGCAACGTCCAGAACATTATTGGGAGTTAGGACTGATTTGGCAGAACTGGAACAAAACAATAAATAGAAATAAGATAAAGATAGAAACAGCTCAAAAGACGAATTGTCTATAGATTTGTATAGATTGTACACTAAAGTGAAAACCTATTTTTTGTTTTACACCTGAAAAAGAGTCCAATTTTTGTATACGTTATTTGTACTGATCATTTAAATTCTGTAACTGACACAACCAGGGATAAAATAGAGATGATGTCAAGAACAAAGCCAAACCAATTGTGGGGTCCCCTAGGGATAAGAGTCAGAATAGCATGGTTGATTGTGCTCATTACACTTGGCACCTTTCTGGTTGGATGGGGAGTACAATATCAAGTAAGACATGGATACATTAGTTCACTCATAGAGAATGCCCACATTACTAACAAAACTCCAGCTGTGTTTCAGAGACTTTCACTTATCCCCAGAGCCAAAAGATCAGCTGAGCAACAAGAGGAGGAGGTAGAAATACTCGTTCCCAAAGGTGAGGCGGTTATAATCAAGATGATTCACCCCCCATATATGCAGTTCTTGTATCAAATGATGAGATGGGTGTAAGTGATGGGGATTTACAGATTAGGGGAATCTCCAAATACACTGGATCCATGTTTTAGTCTGTACCAGAAACACCCCTGTTAAGTTTATGAACAACCGACCGGTGACCGGTCTGAGCACAATTATTGAAAATGATTACAGTAGAAACAGGCTTACCCACAAGTACAGCTTTGTACGTACAAACTCTATGAACAAAATTCCCCAGCAGATTGTGGCGACATTGCACAGATATATCCAGTCACAAAAGTTACTTATGTTCTAAATAACAGTGAGATTTTAAGTGATGGAGAAAATATGGGGACGTTATTTTATAGTGTGTGAAATATGTGGTGCTTGAAACATGTAGGTATTTCAATTTATAGAAGAAAATGGTTTCCTGAAAGAGTTATTAGGAGTAGCCATGTTACAGTGGGTGAAAACTAAAATGTTTAGGGATATGTTAAAATTATTAGTAGACATGAATTGTGTTTAGATGACATTTAACATTTAAGACAGATAGTATGATTAGGAAAATAGAGTGGAAAAGATTGGATTTATTTTTGCCTCAGTGTGTTAGAATGTTCTATAGGTAATGCGTCCGAGACCTGGACTCTCTCTCCGCCTGTCAGACCGCTACGACCCCATCTTCCAAGCAGACAAAAGACCTCACCACAGGAGACTCCTCCTCCTCCATCGAACAGACAGAGAACAAGAGCTGAACCAACAATGACAAGACTGCATCCAGAACCAAAACCAGCTGAGGCATCCAGAACCAAAACCAGCTGACATAAAGAGGCATACTCTCATCGGTCCCTCAGACAGGACATGAAGTTCCAAGCTGAGCCACGAGATTTGGCACAAGAGCAGAGTGTGGGACATGAGAGCGGAATACGCCCTCCATGCAACAGCGAAGAGACTGTAAAGGAGGAGATGAAATGCAAAGCAGTTGGGCCACTGAAAAGAGTTACAGCGGGAGGATTCAAGAGTGGATGGACTGACGAGAAGGTGGACGGAGGAGAGGACAGAACCAGAGGAGTTGGCATGGTCCAGCAGAACGTGAGGGGGTCGTGGTTTGACAACCAGAGGGGGAGAGAAGGAAAACGGGAGTGAGTGAGTTTACACATAAACACACCTATTCACAAACGAGAAGAAAGGAAAGAAAAAGATTCATTAGCCATGAATTAATCAATTGGTAAATTTATAAAGTAATAAAGAGGAAACTTTTAAAGTAAAATGAAAAAATAATCCTAAAAACACACTGAGGGTAGAACATATTATTCAATCTTTTCATCATATAAACAAATTATTCTTTAAGAGATTCTTATTCGTGTGCGAATTTGGGGAAGATTTAATTTGTTACAATATAGATCTACAGTTTAAAGGGATAGTTTTAGTAACCACTCTATAAAAGCAGACAAATCTTTATTTGTATGGAAAATGTTAAAGGTAGGGCTAGTACCAATCCTAATATGGTATTCCAATCTAAAGTATGGATTTCACCATTGTAGCATAGTTATTACCACAGGAGAACTGTGGAAACAACATTTGTTTGTCGTCCAAGATGCAGAGTTTTAAAAAGAAACTGGGTAAAGAGCGATTGCAAATTGTAATTTTGAAGAGGAGGAGCCAAATGAGATATATAGTCGGGTGACGGAGCCTTGTGGGGTCTCTTCTGCTCGGCCGACACTGCGTGAGGGAGCTTTTCTCTTCCCTCTCTCTGAACCATCTTCTGCTTGTAACATTACTGCGCCATTTTAATTAAAGTACCCATTTCAACCTTCTCAGAGACTCCATTGGTCTCCTTACTTTTAAAGCTTCTCTCCTGGACGCGAGAATAACGAACAAAGCTATCAATGCTCATCCGTGAGCAGAGCATCAAGTTGACATGTCTATTACAGCTGAATGCAGCGATTACCATTATGTTCAGCAAAACGCCTCACAAACTTATTAAGATCAACAGCTTTAGTGCGTTTTGATTCAATGCTGAGTACAGCCAAACTTGACAGTCTCTTCTCGGTCATTGTAGACCGCAAATACCTCATTCCTTCTGTGTACTTGGGTCCGAATGCTTCTCGTTTTGCGCCGTCCCGTTCAAATGAAATCGCCGCCAATCATATTTCCACCCTCGCGCCATGGAGGGGTTACAAGACGTGCGTCTTGTGCTGCATTCACTTGCACTCGGACATTAGAGACTTTCTCTCATCCGATGAGCCACAACTTTTCTTTCAAAACAAAGCTGCCAACTGGGGTGGAGCTCAACCTTTCTCAACCTTTGAGGCACGTGACGTCCCGACTCCCGTGTTGTGTACTTACCCAGTCACAAAAGTAACATTATATCTTATATTATTAATATATATATATATATATATATATAAATAATTCAAGTTAGTTCTTCGAGTACATTTAGGGTTAGGGGTTAGGTAAGAAAATAGAGGTCATCTGTCACCATCTTGTGGTGGCAGGGGAGATGCGCGGGCACATGTTTTTTAGTTAGTTCAATAAAACCAATGCTGTTAGTTTTTTACCTTATTAGGGTAATGTGGCATGGTTATGAACACAACTACATCATAAGGGAGGGGAGGAAAAGATGGGGATTCAAAAAGTAAATGGAGAAAAAGAGAGAGTTTAAAGGAGAACTGATTAGAAGTGGCAATAATAATACTAAGGGGTAGGAGAGGTTTTTGGGTTTAGGTTCGGGAGGGAGGAAGGAAGATTAGGATTAGGTAAAAAGGTAGGAGTGGTTAGGATGGGGGGAAGGGAAGGGTTAGATTGAAGGGAGGGAAGAGAACTGCTACCCGGGAAACAGGATGCAACGAGTCATCTGTGAAACTCCGCCCACGTTGAGCTCCCGCCCACATTGAGCTCATTGAGGCATTGCACACTGCATTGAGGGGCTTCTCAGCTGGGGTAGGTGAAACTAGGCTACTAGCTACAGTACAGACATGCCCGGCGCCGTGGGAGGGCCAGGCCCTCCCATTTGACATTCCTGCCCTCCCCCAATAAACACGTTTTTTATTATTTATAATTTTTTTTAAATATATATATTTTATATTTTTTATTATAAATAAACTGTGAACTTTTATGCTACGATGTATGTGATGTCATATAGTAACAAAACAAAAAATCGCAGGCTACGTCGTCAAATAAATGCATGTGTCTGTTGTGATTTGTGATTCGTCCACATTTAGACCAGTCACAGCGTCACACTCTGCCGCCTATTCTGGATTTGTTTATTGATTATTGTGCATTCTGTAGACTCCCATTTCTGTTTGAATTACAAAATGGACATCAGAAATTGGCTTAAAAGGTCTAAGGATTTATTAAAACGAAATGGCGATGAAAGAACTGCAGCCGATGGTGCTGCTGGCGACCCTGCACCTGCCGTTGCAGCAGCACGCCTTAATGTCACAAGCTTGACCTCGGCAAACCCCGGGGCTGAGTTAGCGAGCCCAATCCTTGACTCATCAAGGCGGCTGCCATCAATGCTGTCCTCCGAGGCACAGCTCCTTGTGCCCCTACCATCACCACCTGCGTTGCCACACCCTGTACCACACCCGCCAGCATCCTCCTCCTCCTCCTCCTCCGTGCCGGAGCCTCCACTACAGACGCTACCTTGCAGCACATCAACAGGTACTATTGGGCCAGCAACTGCTCAAAGACCAACAACCCCAGATGATCTTGGGGTCAATAAACCCAGCCAGGTGAAACTGGATCGTTATCCAGGGAGATTGTTTTCAGGAAAGAAGCGCACTTTTGCCGCTGCATGGTACAACAACAGACCATGGCTTGAATATTCGTTAAAAGCAGACGCAGCCTTTTGTTTCCCCTGTAGACAGTTTAAAGTAAATACGTCTTCATCTGATGCAGCTTTTACTGTCAAAGGTTTTTGCGACTGGAAACACGCATTACAGACTGATAAAGGACTGCTAAGGCATGCCGCATCAAAAGAACACATTTCACGTGAGAGTTTGTGGAGAGAGAGACAGATACGCGAGGAAACAAATAACGGAACCGTTATTACGTGTCAGCGGTCGTTGATATTATAGCTTTTTTAGCTGTCAACCAACTCCCTCTCAGAGGTGACCACGATTCACTCCACAGCATGTCCGAGTGCAGTGCATAGGAAAATAAACCATGCCCAAGGCGGGCTAAACAGCTCATCATTTCCGTCTCTACTATTTCTCTCCGAGCACAACGATGAGGAAGCTGCCATCCTTAACCAGTGTGCCTTGCTCGTGATTTACCAGTGTTTGTGCTGCCACGCACACAATGTTTCAAAAGTGGTTTCTATGTTGCCCTTTATTTGTGTATGTATTTGCGATAAGTGTGCGTCTTTACGCAATGCTGTTGGCTTTGCTGTTTGATATATATTGTGCTGCAGGCCCGCAGCACATGACGGTTTTGTGTGCCCTCCCATGAAAATCATATGAGATTTGTTCTGGCGCCGGGTCTGAGTACAGATGCAACTACTAGATGAGCTGTTAACTCTCGCTCTGACTTTTTTTTTTGTAAACTCTCGCTCTGACTCAGACAGGTTGAAAGAGACGAGACACGCATTTCCCCCCCCCGCATTCCGCGAAGACCCGCCCTACTGTGCCGCTGATTCGCAGACTGTTGGTGGGGGAAAAAACGCTGACGGGATGCTGAATGTGATTGGACCAATGCGTTGACAGACACACACAGACAGTGGAACAGTCGGACATGCAGAGCGCTGTTTGCAGTGGACATAGCGGAGAATTTTGACTCGTTGCATTGTAGCGATGTCTCAGATAATACAGATAATACATATGAAAAGTATAATTTGCTCAGAGTCCAGAGAAAGTTGTGGTTCGGTCCGGATCAAGACCGGAGTCCGGACTTTGAGGATGCCTGCCTTAGACCATCACGCTAGATTCTGCAGCTGGGTCATTTTTTTTATGTGGTGCCTTTGGTGTCCCCAGTACAAAGTATGTTGTATTTTGTCTAAATTTGGACAAATACTAATTACATTTTGGTTTTAATGTGTGTTCAATTGTTAATTTATTATTAATACAATGATATGCACATCTAAGTTTTTTTTTTCATTTGAAAAGCTTTGGTTAAAGGGATATCAAGGACTTTTTCCATGTCCCCACTGCTGGTCATTCAACTTAGATCTTATAATGTTTGTATTCAAATTGTAAAAAAATAAGGTTTAATGTTCGTCCCCGCGGGTGTAGTGGACATTTTTATCTTGCCGTATATGCTTAAACCAAATGCTTCTCATAACATTGTCTAAAACACCTATATCATTTCCTGAGATGTGCTGTTTTCTTCTCATACTCTAATGTGGGTTTTTATTCCCAAGCGCTTCAAGGCCACAGAGCTGATTGTTAGACTAGGTTGAGACTCACACAAAGTCACACAAGAACTTCCCTATTCTGAGAACCGTTATACTATCTACAGCTCAAGGACAGGGGTCTAATAACAATATGAGACCGTGTGAAGACAGATTTCTGAACTTCCCGCCCTTTCCTGTATATAAGCTTTTGCTATTATATTGTGCTGCGCACACTCCTGCAGACTATCCTATACTTTTTGTATTTGAAGCTTCAAATAAATAACCAGAAAGACAACTCTGTCTGTTTCACCATTTATTTGTTTAATCACTCTGACTTGTACTCTCCACAGTATTTAGTCTCAGATTTCCATAACAATTGGCGTTGTCGACAGGATCTCTGCAAGTTCGATTGGGGACACCTACGGACGCTGGTGGTCGCTCCAGGATCCTCGGATTCTCCTCTACCTCGACAGAAACCGTACAGGACGAGAGGACCAGCGCCGGGGTGAAACCGATTGACTTCACGAGATCCAACTAACTCAAAAGGCTTTCAATACTCGGTGAGATGTACAGTGTCTAAATTGTTTAAAGTTAAACGTAATTAAACTCCATGACATTTATGAGAGGGACTGCTCGAAAGTAAGATATTTGGGATATCCATCGTAGCCTGGGTGGTTTACGATCAGTCTTTGTGTGATTTGTACTGGGGAACAAAACAAATATCACATCACCTACGGGTGAAAAAAAAAAAAAATGTTTTGGTAACACGGGGTGTTTTGGTAACACGGTGTGTTTAGGTAATACTTTAAAGACTTTGTTATGGGAGCAAAGCAGGGGGGTGTTTAGGTAACACTTTAAAGACTTTGTTATGGGAGCAAAGCAGAGTAGGAGGCTTGTACCACCTCCCGAGGGTCCGATTGTAGATGTCATGCGAGCAAAACACGGTGAAAACAGTCTGTCTAAATTAAATATATGGACGGAAATGTTCGGATTTCCTAAGGGAGGTTCTTTGAGTAAATTAAAAATCAAAAACCTAAGAGATAAATTACAAGAGTGTGAAGATGGAATGAAAAAGAAGAGTAAAGTTAAAGAAAAAGACTTAGAAGAACTAGACACTCATAGAAAGTGTTTAAAATACTGGGAGAAGGAGGCAGAGTGCCGTGAAAGAAGGCAATTGACCGCAGCAATAAAAAAGACACAGGCTGACGATGAGGGTGATAAGAAAGAGAAAAAGGGTTTTCTGTTTCCCCCCCGTATAAACCACACACTTCTCTGTATCCTCTTTGCACAGGCGTGGGGGACCCTCTCCTCCTCGACTGTGGGTTTCCGTTCCCTCCCCTTCTTCCCCCCATTCCACTGCCGGCTGAGGAAGCGGTTGAGGGGGCTGAGGCTGGACCAGAGGTCCGCATACCGACCCCCGCCGAAACAGCTGCAGAGGAAGAGGTGGACGAGGTGGAAAAGATCCGTGACAAGACAGAGAAAAAGAAAAGAGACGCGAGGAAAAACGTGAGGAATGGTCCGCCCATGGACCATTGGGAGTCTGGGAGACACACCTCAGCAACGCTTTCCTCAGCGGCCTATCCCCGGCTATTTCTGCATCGGTGCGAAACTCCTGCATTGGCGTAATGGACGGTGCCCGGCTGGAAGAAATTCGCCGACATGCCATGCATGCCGAGAAACGCCACTCAGAAGAAAAAGCCAGTGAGGAAAAGAAACGCAGCGACCGCAAAGACAAGGCCCAGCTGACCATGGTCCAGGCTGTTACAACCGCCTGGTCCAACCAAGCCCAAGGTGATGGCCAGGGCAGAGGGAACCGAGGAGGAGAAGGAGGTTTCCGAGGCCGGGGAGGAAAAGGCAGAGGACGAAGAGGAGGCCACCGAACCAATCGCTGTTTTAACTGCGGAGAGACGGGTCATTGGATCGCTGAATGCCCACACGAGAAGCAGAAAAAGAACTTTCGATCGGATAAATCGGACCGAAACAAAGACAATTCTTCAAACTGACATCAGTCGAAGGAGGGAGTGGGGGAGGAAGGAATTCGGTCGGGGGAGAGGGAACCTCTGCCAGCAGCATCTAACCAGGGAAGTGACACATCATGCAGGCTATTGAAAAATTGGAAGATTTAGAGAAAATGTCTGTAATTGAAAAGGGTACATATTTGAAATATGACACTGAAACAGCATTTAAGAAATTTCCCGCACTAACTTTAGCTATCATGGGTGTAAATTAGGGGTGTAACGGTATCCGTATTCGTCCCGTACCGTCACGGTTCGGCACATGCAGTCACACGACGAATACGCCTTTTTTTTTTACAAGTGGGAAAAAAGTCTCATTCAGGGCAGTATCCACTACACTATTTATAATCCAGGGGGCGGTATTGCGCCTAAAAGCTGTTTGCCAGCCGCCCTTAAACAACAAAGGAAGAACAAGAAGAAACACAACAACAAAACGAACTAAATACAAGAAGAAGAAAAGTTAGTATGGCGATTTCAGATAACACACAGGAGCTAGAACCCACCTGCTTCTTTTAAATCAGCTGTGTGGGAACATTTCGGGTTCCCTGTGGACTACAATAACGATGAAGTGCGCGAGTGGTGGATCAGACGAGGACGGTGTGTCGGCGTTGTTCGATAGCGGTGCGGTATGCTAATGGAACACACGCCAAACATGCTAAATCATATCAGAAGGCATCACCCAGATTTGCCAATCACTGGAGCCCGGCAAAAGACAACAGCAGTTCAACAGCTTCTCCCCGCTGTTTTTAAGAAGCCAATAAACATGAAAGCCTTGAGACCAAAATAAATAACGGAAGCTTTTGGCATATGTTTTTCAACGGCTATGTGCTCTTGAAACACTTTCTTATTATTTATGATGTAATATTTCCAAGACATTCTTTTTAGTTTTACAGCTTGATGAAACCTTTTTGTTTGACATCAGCCATTATAGATAATATGGCCATCTGAGTGTGTGTGGTACTGTTTGTGGTTTGTTTTTAACTGTTTAATACAGTTAATTATTCAAAATGTCAGAGTTCCTTATTTTGAAACTGAAACTTGCACTACTGTTCAAAAATAAATAACAACAAACCTGGAATTATGCATTTGGGACTTTTTTGCTTTTTCTTGTTGTACCGAACCCGTACCGAACCATGACCCCCAAACCGAGGTACGAACCGAACCGTGACTTCTGTGAACCGTTACACCCCTAGTGTAAATGTTACATTTTTGGTTGATTCTGGAGCTACACACTCTGTGTTAAAAAGGGCAGATTTGCCAGATTGCAAATTTAGTGGAAGATTTATTCACTCGATAGGAGCGGCTGGGGTAACTGTGAAGGAGAAGTTTACTATACCACTTCAGTGTAAAGATAACGGTGATGACAGTCATCCATTTCCCACATCACTGTCAAACACAGTTTTCTTTTATCATCTGTCTGCCCAGAGATCTGATTCTCCGGTTCGGCTTAGACCTCATTTCCACAAATGAGGGTCTTAAAGTCCGACGGCCATCAACATTGATGGTTCAGAAACCCACATCTGATGATAAAGAACTGGTGAATGTGTACCAATGGCTGTTGACATATCCTGATTCTGAGGAGTTGTTGCGTTTGACTCATCAACGTGTTTTTCCACCTGCTGTGTTCATGGAAACTTCACATTTGCATTGTATGGCTAACGTGGTTGATGAACCATGTAAATACTATGATGAGAGTTTTCTGCTGGAATGTTTGAATGATGAGATCATGCTTAAAACTATGTATTGGAATTCGCTGTGCAGCGCTATCTCTGTTAAACTCACACCCACACAACACAAGCTGTATCAAATCCCAGTGGCGGTCCCACACATTTCACTAGCTAGGGGCCCCACTGATAGATGGAGAGATTTGGGTCCAATCGTTAAAGACTGGGAATCTAGTACTGATTGGACTAGCACAGACGACCCGTTGATTGAGTATTCCTCATCACATGACGTGTTTAAGTACAGCATCGACTGCTCAGTTCATGTACTGCGTTCTCTGATTCTCACAGGCAATGATGACTATGTTAACCCCGTTGCCGGAGTTCTCATTTTTCAGTCATATTTCTGAGCTCCCTGACGCGCTAAAAACAGTGCCTCAAACACTGTGGGCTGTTCACAAATATGATGTAGGGTTGATTCGCTCTGCGGAGCCTGTAGTTATCACTCCTAAGTCCACGTTCCGTCCAAATCAACCCCAGTACCCATTGAAACGTGAAGCTGTTGATGGCATTCGGCCAGTGTTTACCGCTCTGCTTAAACAAGGGGTAATTATTATACCCGTGACGGTTTGTTTTCATCTGATTTCAAATAAACAAAGTCTTGACTCTCAGAATATTAAACTTGTTTCGCCAAATTCAGATGATACATATAACTTTGAAGCTTGTAACGGGAAGATGACAGGCGGAGAACGGAGTAACGTAACGTCACAGCTGACATAACAACAGCCGCTGTTTCTTGTCAGTGTTTACCCGGGAAACAAACACAATAGACACAAACGCAAAAATACACAAACACACACACTATACACACCAACATTATTCCTCGCGACCTTCCCCCAGTAATCCGAAACGAACATATTTTTCCTCCGTAGGCCTACTACTTGATAATTTTATTAGCCGCTAACAATTAATCAGATCGATGGATTCCAGAGAAGAAGAAATTGCAAGACTGTTGAACTCCAACATTGTGAGAGGGACAGTCTCTGATGAGCAATGGGTTCAGCTGATCACAGATTACTTTCTGACGGCACCGGTTGAAGTTGCCCCATTATCCGGCTCCGATTCAGAGTCAGACAGCCCTGACAGCAGCCCTCAGACCACAGATGCTGAAGATGAGGAAGACACCACCGAGGACGGACCAATTGTTAGTGACCCGGTGGCTGAGATCCTTCAGACAGCGGCAGGGTATTATGTCAGCGAGGACAGCGCCAACGAAACTGAAAAAGCCCGTGCGTATAGGTGTAGCTGCACTTTTAATAATGGTGTTCCCTGTTACACTCGTTTCACACCCGAGGAGATGGTCAAGACACGAGATCAGATGAATGAGATGACAAGTGGTAAGTAACGTGATTTATTTAAATGCCTTTGACTTGGGAGGGGGCTGGGTTGTGTTTAAAAGAAAAAGCTAAATGGGCAGTGATAAATCTTTGGTAGGCCAAACCTATGTGTCGAACATTATACAAGGGCAATGTGTGTACGATGGGCCTGTGTGTTTTGTAATACAAGTTAACTTTACATTTTCAGTGATGAGTGATTAACACAAAAAATAATGCAATATTTAAAATATTTCCAGGTGAAAAGCATTTGGTCCTCATTGGAAAAATAAGCACCAAGATGAATCTCTCCAAGATGACCAGCTGTTCAAAGAGAGGCCACCAAAAAGACAGGAAACAGCAGAAAACGTCTTATTACATAGATGGGCAAAAAATCTGCCGGGAGACATTCAAGTTTTTACATGGATGAGTTTGATTTTGAATAGACATCAATTTCTGCAGTATTACTATTTTAAAATGAAGTAGTCAGTTATTAGAATTGAACTGAGTTCGAGTTTATCAGCTCACAGTTAACAACAGAATAGAAGCAAAATATGTTAACAATAACAAATTGAAAATACGTGATTGTACATAATACAAAATATAAAATCTATAAATGTATCTTTGTGCACCTGAACCCATACATGTATACTCATACATAAAAATGTACAAATAAAAACATAGACTTACATACGATTGTATTTAAGTATTTGTTTTTATTTGTACATTTTTGCATACATAAAACTAAAGCAATGATAAATACAAAATATAACACAAACTAGGACCAAAACCTAATTATAATCTACTGTAACCTACATTATCCCTTCAAAGACTTGTATTTTAAACGTTTTCAGAATTTCTCAAGACAAGCTGACCGCGATCATTCGGTTCTATAAAGAACATGACTTGGCACCAAGGCTGAGGCGTGGTGGTCGTGTGATGAGCAGAAGGGTGCTGTCCTTTGAAGACATCCAGCGAATCGCACATTTCATCAATAACTTTGCAGATGTATTTTCCATGCCACTTCCTGTACGGATACAAGGGTTTAAGAGGACAGACATACGTGTTCTTCCAACAACCGAGACCAAGTCCTCTGTGTGGCGGAAATACAAGGCCCAGATGCAGGAGAATTGTGGGTATTTTCTTGCATCTTAATTATTTGTTTGTTTTTTTCAATGAAAAACTAATGATGAGTAATCTAACAATGCTATCTTTCTCTTTAATCACCTTCCCAGGTCACCGTGCTGCTGGTAACAGCACATTCAGGAAGCTGTGGAAGGAGCTCATTCCCAGTGTGGTGATTGGAAGACCGATGACAGACCTTTGTTGGTTTTGCCAAAAAAATAACTTGGCAATTTACCGTAGCTCCAATCTTCCAGACTGCGTAAAATCTGCTAAACTGAGGAAGCAGGAAGAACACCTCCGCACCGTGGGTATAGAGCGACAGGCTTACCAGGAGATGGTTGCTAGCTGTAAGCAAACAGTTAGTGAGCTGGGAGTGAAACTAGGACCCAACCCACCCTGTAGCAGAGAAATTACCATCCACTACAGCTTTGACTACGCACAGCAGGTGAGGCATATGATAGTGACGAATAATGTAATAATGATACATCACTTCAAGCCCCAAAACAGATGTGTTGGGTTTGTATCAATATGTATGTTCACATACATTCTTGAAGAGTGATATGTAGATGGGGAAATAAACTTATTAGGATTTTCTTAACAAATGAAGTCGGAGTATCTGTTTTTCCTCTACTGTTTATAGACATCACCAACACAAAAGCACAGTCACAAAATACTGCTAATAGAATTAAAAAACTCATGTTGTCTTCCTCATTACTCATTAGTCCATACATCTGTTGGTCTGGTGTTACAGGTCCACTACCCCAGTGACCCTCTCCAGCCGGGGCCCATATACTTTCTGGTTCCCTGGAAGTGTGGAGTATTTGGTGTCTGCTGTGAAGGTGTTCCTCAGCAGGTCAACTACCTCATTGATGAGGCTCATTGCAGCAGCAAGGGCTCTATTGCTGTCATCTCGTACCTCCACCACTTCTTCTCCCAGTATGGGCTTGGGGAAAAACCTTCTGCACTGCGACAACTGCTCTGGGCAAAACAAAAACAGGTACCTTATCTGGTACCTTGCTTGGTGATGCATGGTGGGACTCCATACAACGATATCTTTACACTTTCTGATTGCTGGCCACACCAAATTTGCGCCTGACTGGTGTTTTGGCCTATTTAAGCAGCGGTTCCGCCGCACACCAGTGTCCTGACTGGAGGACATCAGCCAGGCTGTCAGGGCCAGTACAGAGACTGGAATCAACATCCCCCAGCTGGTTGGGAATGAGTCAGGGGAAACCTTTGTCAAGACAGACAACTGGAATGACTTCCTTGCCCCCAGCTTCAGACCTCTGCCAGGTATCAGAAAGTACCATCACATCCGCTTCACAAGTGCCGAGCCTGGAGTGGTTTATGCCAAGGAGCTAGTGGACAATCAGGAGGTTTCCTACATGCTGCTTCGTCCAGGGGGCGTTAGTGACCGTGTAGCACGTCCTACTGACCTAAGTCCTCCTGGGCTTGATGGAAAACGGCAGTGGTACCTCTATGAGAGAATCAGAGAGTTCTGCACGGAGGAGGCCAAAGACATCACCTGCCCCAAACCCTCAACACTTTATTGCTAGAGAGTGAGCTAGTGAGTGAAGGCATAATTAATCATTATTATGTCATTCTTAATATTCCGTAAATGCTGTAGTGATTTGTAAATATATTTCAAATTGGTTTAATGTACTTGTTTTTACTATGTTGCTTGCTTTTGCTATATTTGGATGCTGTTTTCTGCTTTTTCACTTCACTTTCACTTCATTATTCCAGATGGGAAACTTGATTTGCAGTCAGAAGCGCATGATCATTTTGATTGATAATCGATATTGTACATTTTATTTATATATTATTTTGCTTGTGTGTTCACATGCAGCTTCTTTCTGAATTAACGTGTGCCAAGTTGTTGAACTGTATATAATTTGACATATTCATCCAAATATTTATTAATGCCAACTAAGTTTAATGTGCTTTTTTTTTTTTTTTTAATACAGGTTCCAGAATGTTATGCTTTTTACATGCCTACATGCACCTATGCCCATGTACATATCACCTCGTGCACACCCATACCCACGTGCATGCCCATTATCACGTGCACGCTCATTAGTATACAATTTGAATGTTTGCGTGCTCAAACATGACCACTAAAATGTACACAAGTTCAACTTTGCATTCAAATTGTATATTGATGAGCGTGCACGTGACAATGGGCGTGCACGTGGGTGTGGGCGTGCACGTTTATATGTGTGCCTTAGTTCTAGGGATTGAAGTGTGCATGTGACAAAGGTGGAACAGTATAGTCTGTGTATGTGTTTGTGCAAACATGCCATGGTATCATGATTCATTCACATGATTTCATCATTTAAAGAATCACATCGGCTGGACATTCATTGAACAATCTCATCTCTGAACATCCATATCATTTAAACTCATTCAAACTAACTCATCATTTTCATCAACATCTGTATATGGGGGTGGATCGTCCTGTTCTACTAGCATTTGTAACTGTCTCCTCATGAGAAATTTACCCTCCCTCCTTTCATACCATTTAAGGTATGAAAGTAATACCTCCCCCCACAGTTCAATGGGATACAGGGAACACTCCTGTCATCCCAGGAACAGTCTTGCGCTCCATTCAGAGCTGCAGGAACTCCTGTTGAAAGAGGCTATTTCCAGGGTTCCTCAAAGGGAGGAAAATCAGGGTTTTTTACTCCCGTTATTTTTCTAATCCCGAAAAAGACTGGGTGAATGAGACCCATCCTCGATCTGTCAGTATTCCACATGCTGACGATCAAACAGGTGCTGGAATGTGTTCACCAGGACGACTGGTTCACTTCCACCTGAAGGATGCATACTTCCACGTACCCATCACCCCGAAACACAGGAAATTCCTGCGTTTCTCATTTCAGGGAATATCAGACCAGACAATCGTCTGCCGTTCGGATATTCCCTGGCTCCTTGCATTTTTGTGTAGAGAAGGCTGGAGCCGCTACACAGAGGAGGGATGAGAGTGTGGTTTTCTCTGGACGACCTGCTATTGCTGGCTCGCTCCAGGGAGGAAGTCGCTTTACAGACGTTACATCTCGTATCGCATCTGTCAAAGCCTGGGTTTCATAATGAATTGGAAGAAGAGCTGTCCTCTTCCCTCTCAGACAATCGTTTATCTGGAGTGGAATTAAACTCAGCCAGCAGAGCGCGGCTCTCGCGGCAGCGAGTGGAGAAACTGACAGCTCTCCACCGGCGTGTCACAAACCGCACAGCCCTCTCCGTGACGCAGCTGCTCGGCGTTGGCGTCAGCTGGTCACGTGGTGATCCCCCTGGGTCTCTTCCAACAGGGGGACACTCCAGAGGTGGTTCATTCGCTGCAGAAGCCTGCTGTTTTTAACCTATTGGTTTATAAACTGAAGAGCTTGCGGCATTCCTCTGTCCCAGATATGCCTCCTACACACGGTCATAATAAACCCACGAGCTAGCACTTCGCCCCGTTGCTACAATCAAACATGTGTTGATTCGCACAGACAACAGGCCACGGCAGCCTACCTCAATCGCCAGGCAGGAGTACGATCTGCGCAGCTTCTGAACGCAGCCAGGCGGCTGCTGTTCTGGGCGCGCACACACGTTGCTCTCCATCAGAGCAATGTATATTCCCGGCTAAATGAACAGAGGGGCTCGCGGAACGCAGCAGCCGTTGTATGCGAGGAGTACGGAGACTCAGACCTGTGTCACGCACACTGGCGCCTCAGTGGGATTTGGCTTTGGTGTTACGCGCACTAAAGCAAAGCCCCATTTGAACCTTTAGACCAGGTTCCCCTTAAACTGTTGTCAGCCAAAGTAGTATTACCTTTGGCTCTCAGCAAAAAGGGTGAGTGATTTGTCTGCTCTCCCTGTGGCTCCGTCATGTCTCCGGATCCAAGGAGATGGCAGTTCAGCTGTTTTACGCCCTAACCCGGCTTGTATGCCAAAGGTCATCACAAGCTCTTTTAGGTTCCCCCTCCTCACAGGTCGGAGGAAGAAGCCAAGTCTCATCTCCTCTGTCCTGTGCGCGCGCTGTCCTGCTAGTGGCGCGCACGGCTGCTTTGCGCCGTTCTCAGCGCCTGTTTGTGCACTATAGAGAGCGCTCATTAGGGCAGCCTCTGTCTGCACAACGGCTGTCACACTGGCTGTGTGAAGCTGTGTCACAGGCTTATGTCTCCTCTGGGGTGGAGCCCCCGGAGAACATCAATGCGCACTCCACCAGAGGAATTTCCTCCTCCACGGCTTTGCACAGAGGAATGTCTGTGGAAGACATTTGCACTGCTGCATCTTGGTCTTCCCCCTGTTCATGTATTACATTTTATTTGAGGGATGTCTCCCATTCCTCTCTGACACACCCTGTACTGGGTGTCCTGTCGGAGTGAGTGACGTCAGGGATCCAGCGGTGCGCCTCTCTCCTGCCTCTCGGCACGCGGAGAGCGGCCCTTTTTCCCTCTTATGAGAGGGATGTTTCCTTTTTTTCCTCTCACACATTTTGTACGGAGTGTCTGGTCAGAGTGAGTGACATCAGGGATCCAGCTGTGTGCTCTCCTGCCTGTCTGCACGCAGAGAGCTGCTGTTCCCCCTCTTTTTGTCACTGGGCAAAGTGTGACCTTCGTCTCTACTTTCTCACAGCGGCAGGTATGTATTGTTCCCAGCCTTCGTCCCCTCATGGAAAATATTCATGTTATGCTATATTTCCAGGGACGGTGATGCGCCATTCGCATAGCGCAATAGGCATGGGTTATTATCTGAGCAGGTGTGTCTGTGCTTCTAGTACCGGGCGGACCCAGTGGGGCGCAGACTACATCATGCTTCGCCCTTAACCCAATAGCGATAGCCTTAGAGGGCGAAGCCATATACGAAATAGAACTGAAGTTACCTACTGTAACCCCATCTTCTATGAGTAAATGGCGCAGCCCTCTAAGTGCTGGGCCCCACTGGCTCCACGAATAGCTGAAGAAAAGTTATTTTGTATGGGAGCAGATTGTCGGGCCTCCTTCCTATTTATACCCAACCCAGTCTCATGGCATTTCGTGTTCACCAACACGATTTTCTCCTTTTTCTGGTGTTGCACAGCACGATTTTAAAAGCAATGTATTTCTACTGGTAATGTGTTTCGTGCCTGCAGCACGTCTTTTTCTCCGGTCGGGTCGTGGAAGACCGGAAGCTGTGTGGTTCATAAAAACATGTTCTTACTCAATATCAAGCCACAATTATTGCTTTTATTTTAAATCGTATAATTTCAGACTTTTGTTGCCGTCTGTGAGGAAAATAAATGGGGCTCAGAGCCTCAGAATACTGAAATCTGTATTTTTAAATCTTTCTTTCCTTCTAATTTGTTATTCTTTTCAAAATAACACACTGTTATTTACTCACCAATAACACACAATTATCCTTGCTTTTATTTATTGGTTTAATTCCATAATCTCAGGCTTTTTTGGCGTCCGTCAGGAACTGAATTTCAAAATAAAAATAACCGGAAACAGACGTAGGCATTTCGAGCGATTACCCAAGATCCTCAGCTATGGTTTAAGCTCGCTGATTGGATGTTTTAGCCGCAATGCATGCTGGGATTTGGTGTTTATATTATATGAAATCCGGAAAACATTTTAAAAGAATAAAATAATACTTAATTCCGAGTGCTCTTGCTTTTCTCTTTGAAAGTCATCACATAACGGCATTGTAATACACGGTTCGGCTGCATTACATATTACAGATCTGCCGTAGTTCTTTATTTATAGAGCCCTGATGAGAAGACCTTTGGAAAAACTGAAGAAATGCCGCCGAAACTGAATACTTGACGTGGATCATAAATATATCAACAATTAAACAACATCTTCAATTTCTCTTCACACAATACGTCTCCTTGCAGTATCAACACTAATTCGGCTGACTTTTACATTTGATCTAATTCATAGATAGGTTATATTTACACCATAACGGTGCACAGCTGATATAAAAGGACTTTTAAAGATATTACTGATTTTCTTTGAATATAAGAATGTAAATACTGAGTCTGAAATAGTATAGCAATATGCTGTAAAATGATGTGAAAGCATGAATAAAACTACACATCTTCAGATGTTGTACATACATAAGTGTCCTACACTAATAATACAAAGTTATTATGGCTGTGTGCACAGCCTAGTGGTTAAAGCACATTATTGAATTATTGTTTTTATGTGTTATATTTTATTAGAGTACATACTTTCATAAGGGGAAAGTAGAAGGTCTGTGATAGAAATATAGAATATAAAAAATCAAGAAGATACTATAAGTGATCTCTACAATAAAACAGTTTAGTGCAGGATGTACAAAGATATTAATACAAACAAATTATCATTAAATATAAGCAAAACAAAGATTATGTTATTTGGAAAACATAAAACAAATCCACAGATACAATTAATACTAGATAACATACACATAGAAAGAGTATATGAAATTAAGTTCCTTGGTGTGGTTTTAGACCACAAAATCAGCTGGAAAACTCATATCACTCATGTAAAAGCAAAACTGGCTAAAACTATCGAATATTGGGAAAAGCCAGATACATTCTGGACTATAACTCATTGTATACTCTATATAACACACTAATATTGCCATATCTGATTTACTGTGTGGAGATTTGGGGAAACACGTACAAAACCAACCTACAGCCGTTATGCACATTACAAAAAAGGGCTATAAGAGTTATCAATAATGTTGGATATCTTGAACACACTAATGTATTATTTTTGAAGTCACACATATTGAAGTTCATTGATCTGGTTAAATTTAAAACGGCACAAATCATGTACAGAGCCAGACATAATCTACTTCCTAGGAAATTAAAAACATTGTTCATAGACAGAGAGGGTGGGTATAATTTGAGAGGAAATCTACATTTTAAACAACTCAAGGTCAGAACAACTCTGAGAAGTATGAGTATAACAATCTGTGGGGTGATTTTATGGAATGGTTTGGAGCAGGAGTTAAAACAAAGCACAAGCATAATTCAGTTTAAAAGTATGTACAGAAACACTTTTTGGGAAAAATATGAGAATGAAGAAAGGTGATTGAAGATGAGAAATGATTGTATATGTATAAATGTAAATGTGAGTAGGAATAATTTGCATAATGATTTAAAGGACAATCATTGATCAAGTAAGGGGTGGGAATTAATAAGCATTTGCTTCCTCCTACTCCCTTTCGGACACATATGATTTATTATTATTATTATTATTAATATGAAGACTTTTTTTGTTTTTTTGTTGAATATACAAATATTACCATGAATGTGGATAAATACTGTATTATAACAATACGGTATTCTGTTTTTCACATTTGTTATTTTTATTTTTTAATCTGTTCGAAATAAAGACTGAAAGAAAGAAAGAGGTGCAAAACAGAACAACGAATTAACCTTTATTTAAACATTAAATAACAGATTAAGATCTTCTTTTAAATAAGAAAAAAGCTTTGGGGGTATCTATCTACAGATAAATATTAAGCCTGACAAAGTACTTAACGTCTAATATATTGCTTTCCTGCAATGTTAACTATGTTGAAGCACTTATTTTAACTGATATTATACACATTAATTATACTCTTATGTATGTAGATAGAATAAGAAATGTGCAGAATATGACAGTTTAATGGTGGAGGTACACACATATTGATAGATGTCGTAATGCGCTGTTGAGGAACCTGTGACCCAAGTTTTTCATTCATTGCATAACTACACCGTAGTTGTGTATATGATATGTCAATAAACCTTTGAAAATCTTGAAAGGGATGTGCAAAATAGCCATAATATACAGTCTTTAATTAACTATTAGTAGAGAATAACGAGTAATGAATATACTTTATTACTCGTTTCCATTCATGTCAATTGCAGATACATGTTTAGTCTTCTCAAGCACCAACTATCAAATATCTCTCCTGATTGTTGGCACTTGACAATCACCTTACCTGAATTTTACTGTAACTAAAGTCTGATTTAAGGGTTGTTTATATTTCACATCATTAATCAGAATCTGCAAAGTAACTCAAATAAGTGTAGTGGAGTAAAAATACCAGGTTAACCTCTGAATTGTAGTGGAGTAGAATTACAAAGTAACAATGAGCTGTCATGTTGGTATATATTAATGCTGCGCATTATGGACACAAGCGATTTTCACCCATTTATTAATTATACGTTTTACATTTGATAACACCAATGTGTTTAATACTGGCAACTTCTAATTGTGGGAAAAACGAAAACGTTCAGTAGAGACGTCCCATAGAACATTTTGCGAAACACAATAGCCAGCATGTGTAGTTCTGGGGGGGGGCGTTCGATTCCAGTTTTGGATAGTCTGACGTGGTTTCGTTCCATTTCAGACAGCTGTTTGACGCTTGGCGTAACCTTGGCGCACTGCCACTCAAACATCCAATCCCAGAGTTTGAAGATTAATCACGGGGACTGTAGTCCTAAACGATAGCTGGGGATTATAGGTAGTGTAGTGTCTTCGGCCATCCTAAACTCAGAAATGTTGACAATCGCAATGATGCTCGAAATGTCCCTTATAGGCCTACGTCTGTTTCCGGTTATTTTTATTTTGAAATTCAGTTCCTGACGGACGCCAAAATAGCCCGAGATTATGGAATTAAACCAATAAATAAAAGCAAGGATAATTGTGTGTTATTGGTGAGTAAATAACAGTGTGTTATTTTGAAAATAATAACAAATTAGAAGGAAAAAAAGATTTAAAAAATACAGATTTCAGTATCCTGAGGCTCTGAGCCCCATTTATTTTCCTCACAGACGACAACAAAAGTCTGAAATTATACGATTTACAATAAAAGCAATAATTGTGGCTTGATATTGAGTAAGAACATGTTTTTATGAACCACACAGCTTCCGGTCTTCCAAGACCCGACCGGACAAAAAGATGTGCTGCAGGCACGAAACACATTACCAGTAGAAATACATTGCTTTTAAAATCGTGCTGTGCAACACGAAAAAAAGGGGAAAATCGTGTTGGTGAACACGAATCAATAGATTAAAAATCGTGTTGGTGAACACGAAATGCCATGAGACTGGGTTGTTATACCGGAAGGGAGCCCGAGGGTGGTGCCCACCTTGCGGGTGGGCGTGGACTACAAATGTTTCAGTGCTGCGCGGGTGCGCAGGGGGATTACCCAATAGCGATAGCCTTAGAGGGCTACGCCAATACTCATAGAAGCTGGAGTTACAGTAGGTAACTTCAGTTGTTAGCCTTGTTTGAGTTTGATGATGTTCTTGATTCCAAATCTGTGAGTGCAGAGTGGGCTAATTTGAAGTGATCCAGGAAAGCACCCACCGTCTTCCCTCTGGAGACTCGCGTGTGTCCGACATGAGTGGTATACCTCCTGTTTTCCTTTTGACACTTGAGTGTGTTTCCTTGCTTCCTTTTGGTTCTTCTTGTAACATGTGTTTTCTGACAGCAGATGCTGAGAAAAACACTGCTATATTCTCAATGGTAGCCATGGTGTTCCTAATAAGGGGGATGTCAGAACATCCATGGACTATGAAGTATTACAATTACGTGTTATAGCAGAAGATTTAATACAGCGTATTTCTGGTATATTCATTTTTATGTCACCTGATATATAGGATGTGTGTTAAACTTGAATGGGACAAATTGATGTTTTCCTCTTAAGCATACTGAGGTTTTTAAATGATGTCCCATTTTAAGTAGAAGTAGATTAGCGCAAATGGTCTTTTCTTCCACTTTTTGTGTTATAATCAAAAGGTGTTTTTTTGGCTATTTGTGAGTAGGTAAGGTACAGTACAGCCTGTGATTTCTGCCTTGAGTAAAATGATTACCCGTTGATGAGTATTTTTCAGAAAGTCATTTTGGGCTTTCAGGGGCAGAACTCAGTAGGTTGTCTGTAAGAGTTTTCTGTATGATCTGGAAAGCTTAAATTAATACAAGAAGGAAATATTATGTCAATTCTTGGACCTTCTCAATATAAACTATACTTTGATTGCAGTTTCCAGATATTTGAAGAAACGATAAGGATGTTGGTGTGCTTCTGAATTGAGTCACACAGTTAGAGAGACAATGGTCCTTCTGAGTTATCAATAGATGCATTCATTCTAAGTGAGCTGACTTCGAGGTGGAAGGAAGTTCAGAGAAGGCCTGAGGGTATGGGAACAGTTAACCTTTGTTAGTTAACTAATCCAAAAGATGTCATAAGACAAGAACGTTTAAACCTATAACAAGCATAGCTTTCAGAGAGGAAAGCAGGTGACATTTGTGTGGGGGGCTGCATGATGAAATGAGTGTGCGTTAAAACCATAGACTGTATATATAAATGGACGTAGTGTCCGTGACGTCACCCATAGGATTCTGCAGAGTTGCCGTGAAGCCCTTAGTAGGCGGAGTCGGCCACTAACGGCTCGACTGTGACGTCAGTCTAATCCCGCCTGCTCCAAATAAGGGCAAAGAGGCGGAGCTGAGGAGGGACCTGCTGCCTCCGAACTGGAAGTAAACAGAGCAAGCTCAGGCTAAGAAGCTAAGCTAACATGAAATACATGCATACCAAGTTACTGCTAACAGTGTAGTTCCCCTATATAAACGTTACATTCATAATCAAATGAGACAATCTGCAAGAGAATTAGCTATATTTTGTTATTCTTAATGCTTGTCATTCACACGTTGAGAGAAGACGGACTCCACCGCCCGGACCTAACGGAGCCGCAGTGGGCTAGCTCCGGGACGCCGGCTGGAGCTAGCCCCCTGCGGCTCCGTTAGCTCCGGCGGCCACCACTGGGATAATTGGGTCCCCTATTAACATTTGCTCCCGTTTAGCATTATGGGCGTCATAGCCATAGACTATAAAAGTCTTACCCAAGGCTGAATCATAAACTAAAATATATATGTATGCATAAAGGGTTACGTGCTTAGCTGGCTAATAAGTAACAAGCTAAGCTACCAAGCACACAAACACCTGCGAACGGGGTTAACATGTATAATATTATCATTTTAGACTTCTTGGAGTTCTGTTAGTACATTCAAGCGCACAGCACGACATTTTAATGGTCTGGTATTTGTAACAATATTCCCTAAAAGGCACAATCACCACGAACACGGCTAAAGCTAAAGGGTCAAGTACAGTACTATGACTAACTAACGTTGTAGCCTCTATGGTTGTAGCCTAGCAGAGTGGACAAGTTGCTGTTAGCTGACAGTGAGGCATGTACGTGTCCATCAAAGTGACCACGCCCTAATTTATGCAAAAACTTTAAGACCTAATATAGATAAAAGGGTCGTGTTAGAAAACAATTCACTTACAGATTCATAATCATGAAGGTGGAATCTAACTATATCGATAATAATATTTATTGCATCCATGGGTAGAAACATGTTTTTTTCTGCTGTAAAGTTGGGCATTTTAACATGGGGGTCTATGGAAATTGCTCCTTTCTGCAGCCAGTCCCTAGCGGCCCATGTATGAACTGCAGTGTGTGGCACTTCCGTATTGGCGTCCCGGCTGTTCCCCAGAGTTTGCCGCTTGGTTAAAACCTGCTGTAAAGTTCTACTATTTGGAAAACATGGCTATAATTACTGCTCAACTATACCTGTGTTTGTGTTTTATTGATTTCTCTCTGTTTTATTCTTTCATGTTATGAGTACTAAATTGCCACCACATTTTGGAGTAGTTGGCTTAAACAGATGTGTGTGCGTTAAAGGGGAATGAGTGTGCGTTCTGTCATGACTCCAAAGAATTGTTGTGGGACTGCCTGAGGGCAGAGGGACATAGACACACACACACTGTAAGGAGAGGGGGCGAAACAGATGGAGTTAACAACTGCTGACTCATTGCCTAGGGTCCCGCCCAGAAGTGAGACTGGCCAATGGAGAACTACCAGCTCACGGTCTGGGGTTCGCCCAGAAGTGAAACTGGCCAATGGAGAACTGCCAACTCACTGGCTAGCTCGCCCAGAAGTGAAATCGCCAATAACAAATAGCTAACGAGGAGAAACCGACACCAGCATCTAACTTGACCAGGCAATTGGCAGGTCCATCCATCCATCTTCTCCCGCTTATCCGTGGTCGGGTCTCGGGGGTAGCAGTTCCAGCAGAGAGCCCCAAACTTTCTTTTCCCTGGCCACATCAACCAGCTCTGACTGGGGGATCCCAAGGCGCTCCCAGGCCAGCGAAGAGATATAATCCCCCCACCTGGTCCTAGGTCTACCCCTCGGTCTCTTCCCAGCTGGACGTGCCTGGAGCACAATTGGCAGGTGCATTCATATAAATCAAATCACCATAGTCTAGTCCAGGTAAAAAGGTCACAGTGACTAGCCTTTTCCTGGCCTCAATCGAGAAACAGGACTTGTTCCTGTAGAAGAAACCTAGCCTAACCCTCTGGCCAAGTCTTCACCTTATCTGTGTTACGGGGGTCAGGACGAAGCCCCCCGGCGGAGATGACGTGACCAAGGAATACCACGTGATCACGGGCAAGATGGCACTTCCTGGCGTTCAATCTAAGCCCAGCTGCCCCAATCCGAATGAAGACCTCCTCCAAAGCAGACATGTGGGCCTCAAACGAACTACTGTAAATCAGTATATCGTCAAGATACACCAAGCAGATGTGCCATGGCAGCCCCCTTAACACCAGCTCCATAACCCTCTGGAAGGTAGCGGGTGCATTGGTTAGACCCATAGGCATGGATTTGAACTGGTATAGGCCCTGGCCAGTGGTGAATGCTGTCTTTTCGCAGTCCTCCTCAGCCACTTCCACCTGCCAGTAACCGTCAGAAAAATCCAAGGGGCTGAACCAGGAGGCCCCCGCCAATGCGTCCAATGTGTCATCCACCCGTGGCAGTGGATGAGAATCCTTTATTGTCACAGAGTTGAGTCCCCTGTAATCCACTCAGAATCGCCATGTGTTGTTCTTTTTCTTGACGAGGACCACTGGGGTGGACCACGGACTACAACTCTCTTCAATTATGTCATCTTCCAACAGGCGCTGAACCTATCTCCTTCCGCTTTTAGTACGGTAGGCCCGTCGCTTGACCGGGGAATGATCACCTGTCTGTATGCGGTGTTTGATCAGACCGGTGGTTCCAATTCTGCCCTTCCCAGAGCCGAACACCCCCTGGTGTTTCCCCAGCAAGGCCTGCAGTCTCTGTTCAGCAGACAACGGGAAGTCAGCCACATCCGTCAGAGAGGTAGCCCCCTGCTGAGAGGGGAAAACTTCAGATGGGGTGAGTAGATCACAGTTCTTAACATGGTGGAACACACCTAAATGGGAGCTGGGGTGCAGCTTTAACTCCTTCTCTGTCGGGTTGAGCAGCCTTGCCACAGTGCATCTGATCACCTCACTGTCATGCTAAAACCTGCATACAGACACCACGTCAATCACCAAGAAAGCCCAGCAGTGCCTCCACTTCGTCCGAAAACTGAAGAGAGCCGGAGCTTCCCCCCCATCATGCTCTTCTTCTACCGAGGCGCCATTGAGAGCATCCTCAGCAGCTGTATCACGGTGTGGTTCGGAAGCTGCCCAGCATCGAACCGCAAGACCCTGCAGCGCATCGTAAACACAGCTGAGAGGATCATCGGTGCCTCACTCCCATCACTCCTGGACATTTACAACACCCGCCTCACCCGCAGAGCACGCAGCATTGTGGGTGACCCCTTCCATCCCTCCAACTGCCTCTTCCGCAGCCTGAGATCGAACACAACCAGACTAAAGAACAGTTTCTTACACCAGGCTGTCAGGAGGCTGAACTCTCTCCCCTCCTTCCCCTCTCTCCCCTGTTGACATTAAAGTTGACTTTGATATTAGATAGAATAGATAGAATTGGAGGATGAAACCCTCTTTATTGGTTACACATGTTCATGCACACAGCACACACACACACAGTGAAATTTGTTCTCTGCTTTTAACCCATCCTAGTGCTAGGAGCAGTGGGCACACACCAATATTCCACCAATATGCCATTACTTAATGAAAAAGTAATGAAGTATAAAGTGCTATGCTTGTGTACTATGTTTGCAGTAATAGTATTTTGGGCAATTCTGTGTACGTTACATTACATTTAATTTAGCTGATGCGTTTTTCTAAAGCAACTTACAATCAGTGCTTTTGACCATTAACAAACAAACTCAAAATAAAGAACCCTGCAGGTACATTAGATATCTATAATCCAAACCCAAATAAGTGCTAATACACAAGAGAGATTATTATGTGTTGGGCCTTGGTGCAGTTGAAACAGGTGGGTTTTCAGTTTGCAATGGAAGATGTACGCTTTTATACCTACTCCACTAAGGTTTACAGGAAATGTACATACTTAAGTCCCTAGACAAAACGTCTTATCAACAAATGAAATCTGATGGTTTAATCAGACACGGTCAAGATAATTAACCCAACATGTAATTAAAGTGTTTGTAATTTGCATTGTAAAAGCTAAATGGCATTAAATAATTGTAGTTGTTTTTGATAACAGCACCAGACGTTGCAGTGTGTCTACTTATTTCAATGAAAAAAACAAGATTCCTCGTGCAGTTATTTAAAAAAAAACAAGTTAAACTTTAGTGTGATGTCACATTGTCAGCAGCGTTTCTCCCTGCTGATCTGTTTTGTCTGCATGATAATGTGTGCATGCTTGTCCGCAAATATGGCGACATCCTTTTGGTTTCATGGCTGTGTGTATGCATCCCTGCCTCCATATGTGTATGTTTGCTCCAACATTTTTTTAAAGAACTTGACTCACCATTAGGCATGCAGTGAACTCACTTACTCTTTGCTTAAGCATGAAAAATTGATGTGGTTTTGATAGTAATATTCATATGAGGATGATTTGCATATGCGTGTGTATGAGTGCATACCACAAACGCATCAATGCCTCAGTGTGTGTGTGTCTCTACTTATGCATGCATGGCTTTGCATTTGTGTACACAACAGGCTGTTTGTCAGCATCACAAATGACTCTCCTATTAATTAGGAATGATGCCCAAACCAATGGAGACAGCCGGGAGAAAAGTCAGAAGCCAAAAGTTCAAAAAGGTAATGCTTCAATTAAAATATTAATTAAGAGTACCCTGTTTACTCAGTCACTCGTGACAAACGACTTGTGCCGCTGGTCGGACTTCAATTTGTTCCAGCACATACACACTTCCCTCTTCCCCATCACTCCGCATAAAAGCAAATCTGTGTTTTATGACAGAGCAATCTGTCAAAACAAGAGATATGCAAGTGAAAACAGTAAGGCTCCAATATGCATCTAAAGTGCATGTGTCAGATTGTAAACTGACCTGAATTGGGTGAGTAAATGACTTGATACACTTGTCACATCCTCTGAGTTTTATTAGGTACTTTGTATCTGTCATCTGTTGGGGCAGAATCAGTTTGCCTACTCCTGAGCGCACTCACAACACTTCTCTGTTTCTGTTTCACACAGTTGGGGACCTCTGGGATTAGATTTGAAGGAGTTACCGGCTCAGTCTAAGAATCTCAATATTTGATTTAACGGAGTGTGTATTTGCATCTGGGGGAAAATAGCTACACCACAGCTATTCTAATGTAACCATTAAAGTGAACGGTACAAGCAGGTCAAAGATAGCCTCGGGGTCTGTGGAACAAGTATACCCTTACAGCTACGTTATATAACACCACTGGTATTAGTGAAGTTATCAATGAGTAATTACTTTTACAAAAATACCTATAGATTCAAAACATAATCAGATGTGTGCCTGGTTGTAAATAGCACTGTCTACCAGTGACGTGCGGTGAGGTTCATGGCTGGTGAGGCACTGACTCTTTCAGAGTCAGATTTACAAATATTATATATTTTGACCTTAAAGGTGGCGGGGTAGGTAATTTTGGAGAAACCAGCTCGAGTGCGCTAGAATTTGAAAATACACAGCCCCTCCTCCAACACACACGAACGCGCACATGACCAATGAGGGCACGAGATAAGTTTGTGCACAGATGGAAGGCTGACAGGCAGGTTATTTTAGCCGGGCCGGCTAAAATGAGTGGTCGTGCTTTTTACAGTACTACGGCTTCCACAGATGAAATGTTTTTATGTATTTTTTGTCAAAGCACTTAAGATATTCATTGCTATCGGGATGTTAAGAGCATTCCATGGAATATAACAAAAAGTGTATATCGTGCCGGTTTCTCAAACTTACCTACCCCACCTTTAATCGAAATATTCTGTTATTTTCAAAAGCTTTTTTAGTCTGATGCTTCGATTCATTTTTAAACAGACCGTTCAACAAAAGGATACCCAAAATCTAAATATTGGATTGTTCTCTCTTAGTAAGATCCAATTTTCATTACAAATGTGGTCTTACCTTGACTTGAAGATGAAGTCCATGCTATCCTTCTGGACAACAATCTCTATTACTTTTTTGTAAAAGTCCTCCTTATCTTCCTCTAGTTTCAACAGTCTAGTTTGTTGTTTGCTCTGCCGTCTCTGCGTAGAATAACAGTAGCAACAAGAACCTGTGGGCTCACTTGCGCCCCCTTCAGTGCGGCAGAGGTTGTGGCTGCCTCCCCTGGTGCTTTTTTCATTGCCGTTGTATGATGAGACCAGCGAGCCTAAATATCATATATACGTGAAATAAGTTATTTAGAGACTATGGATGGCGAGGATAAATGTAATAAAGGGATCTACAAACATTACATTGGTGACATACAGTGAGATGGTGCAGGCATGCGCTTAGGGCCCGCTTTCCAGACAGTTTCTGTGGGGTGACGCATTCTGAGGTGAGGCAGAGCTCATCTGTGCCTCACCTCACCCCACAGTAACTGGCTTGAGCGCGCTCACAAAATAAGTGCCCGCGCTAAATTAGTGCCCGTGCTCCAGCAAGTTACTGTGGGCTTCTGTGAGGCAGAGCTCGTCCCTGCCTCACTTCTCAATCTCATCGCTTCCCGTAGTTGTCGCGGAGCTCGGCAAATTAGCCGATTTTTACTATAAAAAGCGATTGGAATCAAACAGAAATCACATTTACAACACAGATCAGTGGACACATTTTATTATTATTATTATTTGTATTATTATTCTTTTTTTCCGTTACATTGGAGAATGACAAGTGAGGCTCTGCCTCACCTGCCTCCCCTGACCGCACGTCGCTGCTGTCTACTATGCATGTGTCTTTTCCATGCTATATACACCCGAGGGGTAAATAACCAATGTGCCTATCGTCACCACGGTGCAAATAGCATCTGCCTTGATTTTATCATTAGATAGAATATAGATTATATCATTTCTTGTATTAGACCTACTATCGTCTCTACCCATAGACTTTCCTATTGTTCTTCTTTATTTTGTATGTGTTTGTTTTAAAGTGAAATCACGTTGACATTGTCTTGATTATATACAGGTGGAAAATTGGTTCGACACGCATCATAGGCCTACATGCTTCTGTCATCATCTTTGCAACAATGTATATGTTGCTTTAAAGAAATCAAGTATTCGTGAGTAACATGTAAGCATCAACCATGCAGGATCATGCGAGAACACATGCAGTCTCTTTTCACTTTTCTTTAGCAAGATTGCAAGGAACAGATGTGTGTTGTGAAAAGGCATGTCTGCTTGTGAATATGGTGACATTCCCTCATACTTCATAAAGGGATGCATGTTTTACTTCTGTTCTTTATTTTAGTAGTTGATCATTCAAAATTAAGTAAAATGCAGCTGTCATAGTTTACATCTGATAATGCTCATAATGACCGGGGGGGGGAGCACGCACGTGAACTGTGAGCACCGGAGCCTCGCAGCAGCGAAACTGTTGCACGCTTAATTGCGCCACATAAGCTGAAGTGCGCTGCATTTGCGCATCAGATGAGGCCCCCTCCACAAGATGAGGCCCCACGCAGTCTGCCTGATCTGCATGTCGGGAGGGGCGGGCCTGCAGAAAACACACATGGTGACAATAAAAGTGGCATTTTAAAAATAATATATGTGTTTCTACGACAGATGGGATGTCACTCCTAGTCTGACAAGGCCATGCCTAGAAAAAAATATTACAAATAATTCTACCAATAGATTTAAGGCATTTAACATGTTTTAACAAAATTATTTGAAACCCAATTACGGGAATCACTGACCATCAGAACAGCAGCTAATGTAGCTGGTGTTCTGATGTCGCCAGGGGTCAAGACTAAGGTCAATAGTTAATCAAACGTTTTTCAACTTGAAATGCGAAAATAGAGTTGAAGTTGAAAAAAGATGTTGAGGATCAGCTAAGATCAGCTAAGTTGATCATTCATCACTTTCCTTCGCAGCCAAGAGCTCAAATGTTTCCTCAGGTCAGACTTCCACCTCAGCTGCATGGAGTTACACACCTCATCCATCTTCAAAGTCCAGCACACAAAAGGTTCATTTCCCATTAAAATAGTAATTAAGTTTAACCCATCTACTCAGTCATCCCTGACAAATTGCTTGGTTAGTGCTGACACTATTCTTCTGAAGTTCCCCGACTCATCCTGTGTTCAAATGTGCAAATCAAACTCAGTCCCATTTTTCATTTCATTTTCTTTCTGTGTCATGGTAAAAAACAACCACGTTGTACATTATAGTAAGGGAAAAACTGCATTCTGCTTTTTAATCATTCCTTTACTTATATCTCCAAATGACTTCGTGACTTCAAAAACTGCAGCTTCATGACGTGTCTTATTTATTTGAGTCGTTTATTTGGCAGGGACAATGCACAGTGATGAACACTTAAAACATAAATAATGTGTCAAGCGTAACAGTGCCAGATTTAGCTTTGAGCTCATTTCCATCCGCAATCCCTCACATAAAACATTTAAGAAAAACATTTTACAAACATAATAAAAACAAAGTCCATGTAAACATTTATAAAAAAAGCACATACTTTTAAAAGACTTTAAATGGTCAAAACTCAAGAAATTGTGTTTATCTAGGATGGTACAGTGGAGGTATGAATGTGGCTTTCTGTCAAACACCTTGATCGCTCTCTTGTACAGCTGTTCTCTGGGTTTCAGGTTTGTAGCTCAAGCAAACGACCAGTTTGTCAAACAGTATTCAATGTGGGATAGAATCATACAGTGGAGGTATGACTTTGTAGCTTTGACAATTAAGAAAGGTCTGATTTGTTTAACATTTTGCAAGTTGAATTTAATGGTTTATTGCAAATGATTCTTAATATGTTTCTTAAAAGTCAAGTTTGAGTCCAGTATGACTCCAAGATACAAGATAGTGACTTCAAAAACTGCAGCTTCATGACCTGTCTTTGATTTGTTGAAGCACTTAGTCTGCAGTTTCTAACCTGCTGCTTGCATTCTGTATGTATGTATTATACAGCTTTCTAAATTGGAATGCATCCAGTTACATTTATATATAAATGTTTAGCCATAAAGTGTTGCAAAAATGTGTCCTAAAACCAAGAAATTAGTTAGCATTTTACCACTTCCTGTTCCTTCCTGAAAAAAAGGCCTGGGGTTAACACAAAGGTTGTACAATTGTGTTCTATGACATACATAACAGTAAATAACCCCCTGGTGAATGTCCAGCTTTTATATGTCATAGAAACGGCGGTGGCTAACAAGTGATTAATGCTGAAGATTAGCCGCCTTTAGCTTAGCGGTGATGTGCAGCCATACGACTGTGATATTGTTAGTTTATAGCCCAACGTTAGCTTTTTACTTCTGGCGATCGCATTTAAGATTCCAAAAACATAGAAGAGTGAACCAAACATGAAAGTGTCATAAACATGTGTTGGCCACTATTCTTATTTTCTGCAATATTCCAAAAATATAATATTCCATATCTTTTAATCCTGAAAGCCATTGTGATGCTTACTTCCTGATCGGCCCACAAAAAGACGTCATCACTGCACCACTAAAATGGTAAGCAACAGTGCACACTGTACATTGAAGCAAGAATCCTTAGGAGTTCAGTCCTAGTTCGGTTCCTCGTGTTAAGAGACAGTGCAGTTTAATACTACAGAATGATGGCAGCAAATTGGTCATAAAAACAGCAGAAGAGCAGCTGGTGTATGTGTTTACAGTGCAGCCAAACACAATTTCAGTTCAGACGTCAGTCAATAATTGGCCTTTTTTCATTTTTCCCTTCACGTCATCAGATCTAAGATGGACTTTTATTAATCCCAATTGTTTCTCTGCTTTTGACCCATCCTAGTGTTAGGAGCAGTGTGCTGCCATTTTGAACGGCGCCCGGGGAGCAGTGTGGGGAACGGTGCCTTGCTCAGGGACACCTCGGTAGCACTTGGTCTTGCTGGGACTTGAACTGGTGACCTTCCAGTTACCAAGCCAAGTCCCTATCGACTTTACCACCACCGCCCCCAAGCCACTGCAATATGATTTGATGCTGCACATGACCTTTCATGTGTCGTTTTCCACACAACACTGAAGTCTGTTGTCTGCTGAGGAGTTGGAGATGTGCAGCCTGTCGCCTGCAGCTCTTTATCCAACTGCTCAATGCAGCTGCTCCCGATTGTGCCATTACTCCCTGAAATGTTAACACTGCTCCGCTGTCAAAGAATGTTTAACATGACAGCAGACACATTTATGATGTACGTTAAGCACTTTGAATTGCCTTGTGTTGAAATGTGATATATAAATAAACTTTCCTTGCCTTTGACATCGGAGACATGCCTTTCCTGAGACTGCTTCATAATTAAAGGCCACCTGTCGTTTCACTAGGTGAATGGAATGCATTTATACAGCTCCTTTCTCTTTCTAGTCTTTCAACCCTTCAAAGTTATTTTAAATATAAAAGTCAGCATTCCTACACATTCATACAGAGGCTGCCATACAAGGGGCACCTGCTCAGACTAACACACACACACACACACACACTAGAGATGGGCGAGTCATGATTCATCCGGATCATTAACCCGGATCCTAGTAATGAGCCGGTCGTGACGAGTCTCCCTCTCGATTAACCCGAGTCCTTTGAGTCCTACACCTGATGTGACGTAAAAATTAAAACTATAAATTGCGTCACTCTTTACTCTCTTTATAACGTGTAAAATCACATTACAACGTTGTTGTATCCAGAGATCCAGCAGACTCGTCGCCATGCACGAATCAACAGCAGATTCAGCCCCTCCTCCGGCTCCCGCGAGAGTCCCGTGAGCCGTGAGTCCGCAAATCTCTGAGTCTGCTGCGACTCGTCGAGGGAGCCGTGGGACTCGCGGGAGCCGTTGGACTCGCGGGAGCCGTGAGTGAGCCGTGAGCCGTGAGTGAGCCGTGAGTCCGCAAATCTCTGAGTCTGCCTGCGACTCGTCGAGGGAGCCGTGGGACTCGCGGGAGCCGTGGGACTCGCGGGAGCCGTGCGAGCCGGAGGAGGGGCTGAGTCTGCTGTAGATTCGTGCATAGGGACGAGTCTGCTGGATCTCTGGATCTGCTGCCTGCTATATGTTACGGCTCTGAGTCCTCGTAGGCTACTGGTCTCTCTCGATCATTGACCTGGATTCACGGATCCCGCGATTTTTCCGGCTCTAAATTAAGTTTCAGTGTAGACTTCTAACAAAATGGTCATGTTGTGCAACAGTCTCCTGTAATAATAGCTGCATTTCCAATAAGGATCTTACTTGGAAACTCGTTTATTTTGAACATGGCACACAAAAAGAAACAAATTATAGAACATTTCAAAACAGTTAGAATATATAAAATGTAATTATACAATTATTATTATTAAATGAAAACACAATTGTGCAAAATTAGCTTAAGTACAGGAACATATTAAAATAACTATATACATATAATGCAAAACACTTATTTTTTAAAATGCACACACACACACATGTTTTATTAAAGCAAAAGACACTGTGTAGCGGAGGTTAATGTAACGTTAGTTTAATATGCTGGTTAAATGCAACAACTTTTCGGTTTCACCGGTAGGATTTCTACGGTCTTGGTCATGCTGACTCATATGACTCAAATGACTCAAATGACTCGTATGATCCGGATCTCTTCAATGATTGACTCAGAAGACTCCGAGTCCATAAAATGATCCGGATTTGCCATCTCTAACACACACACACACACACACACACACACACACACACACACACACACACACACACACACACACACACACACACACACACACACACACACACACACCGTTGGACATCAGGTGCATCTTGAGTTTAAATATCTTGCCCAACCATAGACAACGTGTGTATGGTGTGGAACATGACATCAAATACAACGCCAGTGAGAGTGCTGTCAAGATAAATGTCTTACATTTCCTGATTTTAAATTGTCTGATATTAATCTTAGTGTCTGTAATAAGTTAAAATATCTTGGACACTTTATTACAGAACAAATGACAGATGATGAAGATATTTATAGGCAATGCCGCATGATGTATGCACAAGCAAACATTGTCCTGCGTGAGTTTAGTGCGTGTACAGATGGAGTGAAGATGTCTCTGTTCAGAGCATATTGCACACCGCTCTATACGGTACATCTGTGGTCAAACAGAAAAGCAAGTTTACGGAAACTTCAAGTAGCTTATAATGATGCCATGAGAATATTGCTGAAGAGACCTCGATGGTCTAGTGCAAGTGAAATGTTTGTGGCTGCAGGAGTCAATACTCTACAAGCTGTTTTAAGAAATCTTATGTATAAATGTATTTGCCGGCTTAATGACTCTGATAATGAAATCCTCTTGGCCTTATCGAACATAAGGTTTAGTACACGCTACCAATCACAGCTGTGGAGACATTGGTATAGTTGTCTCTTTGTAGGACACTGATTTAAATAATTCTTAAACTATGAATTATTTTTATGCTGTGTATGTAATTTATTATATGTAATGCCTTGTCTTTTATCAGGACCCTGAGTCTGTAATAAAGTTTTCATATCATATCACAACAACTCAACAATTTGCATCAGCAATAATGTAATGTACTGTAGCTCTCAACTCATAATAAATGAATGGATTTAGAAAGGATGGGCCCCCACGAGCAGATACCTCACATCCAAGACACGTCTCATGTCGTCTCCTGTATTGTGACATCAATGAGACCATTTTACAGCCTTACACAAACAAAACTTGTGTCTTGGTACGAAATGTGTATATACTCTGGACTTTTACCCGCTGTTTGTGCCCCGAGTGAAACCACAGCTCTGTGTTGACTTATTTTAAGCTAAGCACTTAACTTACAAGCCTTAAGTTACCCCACAAACATACTTTGTTTAACCCAAACCGTAAAATGATCCTTATCCTATCAACTTGCGTAGCTAAAGCTAGGCAGGTTTACCACAGGTTTCCCTGCATGTTAAAAAAGGATGTGATGCCAAGGTGTCATAACCAAGCATGTGTAGTTGGGCGTGAGATGTGTTGTTCAAATATTATGAAATATTATTTCTAACAAATTGCCTTGTCTAAGAGATAACTTGAACGCTCTGTTAAAATACAATGGATGGATATTGTCCAATTGCTCAATGAGGAGTCAGCAGCAGCTACATCTAAGAGAATAAGATATTATATATAGCGTTGGAAAATAGGTGAAAAACAGTCCTGCAACTTAAAACAACTGCAAAAGATTTCACTCAAAAAAAGATGAAAAGGAAGACAGATGTAAAGTAAGAAGCAGAAGACAGGAGAGCTCTTCATAATGATGGTGTATTTTGCTAAAGGGTATTTCTTTCTTCATAATTGTTTTTGAAGTGCTGTTTCTTATAAGTTTCACAGCAGCTGAAGATTAATTACCAACTGTCACATTTAAAACTGTCTCAAAATAACTTTTTTAATATACAGAAATAGTGAAATGATGTGTGTGTGCTTCTTTAAGTGGGTACATGCTTGTGTGTTTTTAAGTCTTCAGAATGTGCATGTACTTTTCGTGTATTGTACATGCGTGTGTTTATTGGAGATTTTTTTTTATTTCTCAATGAAAACAACACATTGTTATTAGCTTTTATGTATGCATGGGAATTCATCTTACATTTAAACATAAAAGCAATAGGACTTATAATTAGTTATTAAAGGGGCCATATTCTGCTCATGTTCAGGTTCATATCAGTATTTAGTGCCTCTACTGTGACATGCTTTAAAGGTCTCCTATTATGCTATTTTGAGGCATACATTATGGGTCTCAGATATGTGACCCGCTCTATCGAAATCAGTCGGAAGTCGCAACGGCTCATTTCAAAATAAACGTGGATTTACGTAAAAAACTATTTTTTCGGGGTTCGGGTGTTTTGTTTGATTTTAAACAAACAAAGTCTTGGCTTTCAGAATATGAAACTTTTATTTCCTAAATCACACGATAAATACATTTTTGAAGCTTGTCAAGGGAAGATGACAGCTCTCACTCGCACTCTGCTCTTCCTTAGCGACGCCCCCCCTCCCTCCGGCTGAAATTATGAATGTAAGAGTATAGTAATCATAGATAACACGGCAGAGTCCGTTACAGTTTGTTTTCATCTGATTTCAATTAAACAAAGTCTTGGCTTTCAGAATATTAAACTTGTTTCGGCAAATTCAGATGATAAATACAACTTTGAAGCTTGTATAAAAGCGTCAGCTAAATGCAATGTAATGTAATGTAATTGTAACGGCATAATTACAAGCGGAAAACAGAGTAACTTAACGTCACAGCAGGCATAACAACAGCCGGTGTTTCTCGTGAGTGTTTTCCCCGGGAAACAAACACAATACACACAAACGCAAAATTACACAAACACACACGCACACACACACACGTATACACACACACTCGCGAGCTTCCCCTCCAAACGAAAATATCTTCCCTCCGTAGTATTTTGATCATTTGCTCCGCTAATAATCAATCAGATCGATGGATTCCAGAGAAGAGGAAACTTTGAAGGCCTTTTTCTCAAAATGATGACTCTGTAACAGTCATTATATAATGTGACATATTTTGCTTAATATTTGGAGTACAAAAACAATCCTGATATCATTAGAAAGCTAGGAATCTCCTCTTTCCAACAGTGTATACAACTCAAAATGTGTCTTCGGGTCAATGTGACTGATTTCGATGGAGCAGGTCACATATATACAAATTTGTAAAAACATGTCTACGATGTGTTTTGCTCAAAATACCAAACAGATCATGCATGTTAGACATCCCTCATCCTCTGTTCCAGCCCTGTTAGAGAAACGCTGATTTTGGGAGCTAATGCCTGCTCAGAATTACCCGGCAGCGACAGCTAAATGCTGCCGTGATTAAACGCCATCATGTTCCAAACCACATCCAGGATTATTTCTGAAACAGTTTGGAGCTCAAATTATTTTTCTCTAGCGGGTTTAACACAAGGTGAGTTCCTTTTTACTTCCTGCTTCTTCACACACATACTCTCTCCAGTACAGGTTAGCTCTGAGTGTTAGCGATGCTAATGTAAACACAGACCATATTACGTCCAAAACAGTCGGGCATTGTTTCTGATAGCGACTTTCTGATTGGGCCGTGGGTCCGCATTTCAGATATTACGTCATATCGGACGAAAATCTGGATCAGCTCCGTTGTTCCCCCGTTTTTAGAGATTTGGGTACGGAGGAAAAGAGAGTGTTTTATTTCCTGACACTTTGTGAGTCTCCTGACACACCGGGGACACATGGTTATGTAGAGAAGACATCAAAAAGTGCATTTTGCATGATAGTGTTCAAAAAGCTCTTTATTGTTCTCATGCTGCAGCACCTCTTTTCACCCTCTGTCTGAAACCAGAGCCCAGTCTGCTCTGATTGGTTTTGATTTGAGCCTTTACAGACCATTTGCATGCACACAAATCTATATAACACACTACAGGAAAGGGACAATTAGAAACACATGAAAGGGCCCCTTTAAAATGTATTTTATAAAGGTTTTGTTTTTTAACTTTCCAACGCTTAATATGAGTTGGAATAAATACAAAAAATGTGTGTGTGTGTGTGTGTGTGTGTGTGTGTGTTTGCTCACCAAGCCAAATAAGATAACAGTAAGCTTTAATTAGGCACTGGAGGGAAACAAGTAACAGAAAGGTATTTTAGGCTGAAGCGAAACAGCAGTAGAACGATAGGCAAATTGTCTTTGACAAATGATAAGTGTTTCTTATTCCCAGAAGCATAATAATGACCTCAAGCTGTTTTTCTTCTCTTGAAATATTCATTTTTAGCGCAACCGTCATAAACAAGAAGGAAAAGAAACACCTATGTGAAAATATATGAAATATATGAAATATGTGAAATGCAGGTTTGTTAGTGAAATGAGACGTCTTGACAGTTACTAATGGCTTCTGGAAGGAAGCGGGTCAGAGTGAAAGAGAGGCAGCAGAGACAATTAAAATGATTCATGACTGCTGCTGTCAAACGTCATAACGGCGTTTGCCTCCATATCTGTAATGATGATGATGGGAACTTGGTTCATGGTTGATGCCCAGTGGAGCCAGGTGTTAATGAGACATGGCAGGGTAAAGTTCCTGATAAAGACCAAAAGTAGGTCTCAACATTTACGCAGCATCATAACTTCTGCAAAAACATCCCTGTTCACGGCAGTCAGAGAAGAAATACAAGCTTACATAAGTTGCAAGTGTTACTATGGCAACAAACCACCCAAGTCAAACAATGGAACGGTCTATGATGTTTCCATTTAGAAGTTCTGCTATAAAGGCTGCTATGTCTTTATTCTCGGGGGGTTTCATTAGAACTCGCTTGGCCTTCAAGATATACAGAGCATTTCATCAAGATCATAAGAGATGTCCTTTTGTTTTTGTATTATCAATGGTCTGGTATTGGAAGGAGGCATTCAATTTGGATCTGTTTATCATTAAACAATTCCAGGGAGATATGTTCGCAGTAAGTATCCACTTCAAGTGATTTAGAAAATAAAATATCACACGTAATCACTTGTATTGTTGCTTTTTCACTAGTTTAAAGATGAGTGATAAACGGCTAAACATTTTTCGAACAGATCTGTTAGCATCCAGCAAACCGCATATTCTTCTGCAAATACAGGCTTTCAATATAAACTGTACAACAGAGATCTGCTTGCATTGCATTAAGTACACAATACGTAAACAGGGTTCCAGTGTAGCCAGCATATATCTGGACCACGACTTGCTTGTTGGTGCGGCGGCAGTCATTGATTGCAGTCCAATTAGCAACTTTAGCTCGTTTAGTAGCTCATTTTGGGCTAACAGAAAGCAAACATCTTGTCTCATTGCATACATATTTTGTATTCTTATTAAGGCATATGTTTATAGAGATTACTTAAACACGAGGAACATCAAAGCTGCAATAATAAATGTTTGATTTGAAAATGAATCCAATAACTATGTGTCCTGTGAAAGGTGTCGTATGTAGTGACCAACCCACAGAGAACGATCTCCTAAGTCTACAGTTTGTGGAGGATTTGAGTGTCTTTCAGCTCATTGTTTTGGTTTCACAGCACACAACTTTGCTGTTTTGTATCTTGATTGCAGTTGCAGCAGACATGATGAACCTGCTATACACTTCTTAACAAATTGAACAACGTGGAGCACTTAGCAGCTACAGAGACAGACACTTCCCTCAGGAGTTATGACCCAAACAGAGCTAAAGAGTAAAACTATTAGGGATTCATCAGGTGGATACAAACATTATTACTGATGTCATGTGTGCCTGCTGGATGTGTACATGATTTAATGTTTGCCTTGGACTCGATTATATACACTTAATGTTAATGATGTGGTTAATTAGTAAAAGGGGTCTAAATGATAATTGAATAAAACATAAAAAAACACAATCTCCACACAAAGACTGGGGCCCCAGCCCAGAGTCTTCACATTGTTGAGGGGTGTGCTCTGTGAAATGCATCATCGTTGAATGTTTGTGCTCTGAGCCAGGCAGAGGATGCAGTGCTTGTGGGGCTCATCATCTCCCCATTAGAGATGAATAGTTTCAATCACTCAGCTAATTAATTGTGATTGCAAACAGCGTGGTATTGAAAAATGGGAACGTGATTGCCGGCAATGAATTAAAGTCATTTTAAGTTTGAATCTCAACCCCTTGGAGCAGCTCGATATCTGGAGGCCTCAGTGTATTATTAATGGAGGGTGGCTGTACAATCAGGTTATTTTGTCATTATAAATAATTAGAATATACACATGTATTATTGCAATGTGTTTGGCACTGAGGTGGGAGCTACATACCATTTTAAAAAGGCCAAATGATGCTTTAGTTTGATTTTCTCTTTGTGGTAGTGTGTTATATTTGTGTGCATGTAAATGATCTGCAAAGGCTCAAGTCCTAAAGAGGGAGTTCTCTTGAAACGCCTTCCATAACATAATGGCATCTCGAGGTAACGCTATTGGCTAGCACTCCAACACATTGTATGTAATAGGCTAAGGGGCAGGACTTTCCGACACATGTGTAAGCGATTGACCAATCAGAGCAGATTGGGCTCTGGTTTCAGACAGAGGGTGAAAAGAGGTGCTGCAGCTAATACAAATAAAGAGATTTTTGAACATGAAATCTATTTGAATCATTTAATTTTTTTCAGAGGGTAAAGGACCTTGTTGAGAGAAGCAAAACAGGTGACACCAGACTTTTGTCTGTGATCGTCTAAAGACCAATGTGTGTGTCTGTGTGTGTGTTCATTCTACATCGACCAAGTGTGACACTGGTTCTGTTCGTACATATACAGAAGCGGACAACTTGCTGTAGGTTCACAGCAGACATGATGCCACATCAGCGAAGGGGTGTAAAGTGGGGGGGCCAATGGCCTTTTCCCCACTTCCCCATATTTGTAAATGTTTTGTCAGTATATTTAAAATGACTAGGTAATGTTAGCGAGGTTGCTTACAACAGATCTGTAATATTATCGGAAGGCATCATGCGATCACATTGTTGAAATAAGACAATAAAACATACATTTTAAGTTTCCAGTGACAGTTGGCCAAATATCAACTGCTCTGGTCCCAGCTGTGTGCATCACTTTTTAGTGTCCCCTGGTTACGTTGTGTTCAGCTTCTCGCAGCGTTTCCCAGTTTGCACCTGTCGCCACCGAAATCTCCTACATTTCATTTAATACTGCCGTGTAAAGTTAAAATAACCCGAAAGGAATAATGCAGAAATGGAAAGGTTGTGTATTTATGGAAAGACTTTACGCTGTAACGTTGAACACTTCTGATACTCTATCTTTTTGCCCTCTTTTAACGTTCCCTTCTTTTATCTGAAGCCACTGAACCTCCTGATGCTTTACATGTGATGTGAGAGAATACAAGTGTGTGTGTGTGTGTGTGTGTGTGTGTGTGTGTGTGTGTGTGTGTGTGTGTGTGTGTGTGTGTGTGTGTGTGTGTGTGTGTGTGTGTGTGTGTGTATTAGTGCAACTTCAAGAGAGACAGAGACAGAGAGAAACCATGAATTAAAATGTCACCTGCTGCATGGTTGAAATGTATGGCATCTGGACATGGGCGTCGCAGCCATTATATGAGGGTGGGACAAGTCCCCCCCACTTTTTCAAATGATTAGTTTAGACCCCCCCACTTTTACCATGTGGAAAGTCCGTGAATCGGTGTCTCCACTCGCTGCACTTTGTAGAGCGCTGTGTCAGTGCTTCACTATCAAATCCATTCCACTTGCTTATTTAGAGAATCCCCAAATCAATGAAACTCCGTACCATGTTTTTACTGCTACTTTGAACCAAGGCAGATTCTCACATAGCGCGCGCATGTTCAAGGAGTGTTGCCATAGTTGGACAGCTCAGATCTGTTGTATGAAGCGATGCCGGTAGCGGAGGTAAGGCAGTAAAAGGCACACACACCAAATGTTCAGGAAATGGTTAATACAGCGAAAATCAAAGCTGACGATCTGTTGGTTTGATATGTTTTCTCCCCCAGACAACATGGACATAACAACATTGTTTTCAAAGAAGAGGAAAGTAAGTCTTCAGCTGGTAGCAGTTAATCAAACAGTGATGGCGGCGGCGGCAAAAGCGTCTCACTTCTGGAGAGGAGTTTCGTCTTTATGTCATGATAGAGAGATACAAATACTGAATAGTTTAGATGAGAAAAGGCATCGAAATGCCAGGTTACTAGTATTTATCATGTAAACAGGGAACATGAATAACCCCATCTCTCTGTGCTCATGTAAACACCATATCCCCAATATGATCATAACATGTCAGACGCAGTCAGTGTGTTTTATTGGAGCCTCAGTTCGATAAGAGATTATTTTCTGAGTTCTTTAACTTAGGTACTCTCTCTCAATATGATAATGTGCATTATGTTTTAATTATACTTCTTATCATTCAGAAGCTGTTTGTGTGTGTTTATGTTTTACTGAGTGCTTATCAGGCTTGGAATTTCGTCATTTTAGGGGCAAGGCCATTTGGCCTTTGGTGTTACACATTTTTTCAGGGCGCAAAGGCCACATGCCAGGGCACAAAGGCCAATGAGGGAAACATTTGGATTTGGAGCTTGCAAATAAATAACTTCACTTTTTTATAAGAAAAACACACGAATGACATGGAAAACAAATCACTTTTTTAATATCAATAATGTCAAACATGATATCATCATATAGGCCTATGCCTCCTTAGTATTACCGTATATAAAATAAAATAATTTACTTTGAATAATTAGTGTTTGGTATGTTTTCCATCTACTACTTCTCCAATTCACAAATCCAAAATCAAATCAAAAAATCTAAAATTCTATTAATATGTAACAAATATATTCCATTTCAGAGCAGAAGAAACAGCCTTCAAGGGACAAACTATGCACATACATCATTCAGCAGTGTGTGCGTGTGTGTGTGTGTGTGTACGAGAGTCTCTTTAATCAACTCCTCACAGCTCTGGTCAGAAACTGGACAAAAGTTAAACATGTACAAACCACAGACTGTCATGGCGAATACAATCGCTGCTTTAATTCTGTCTTTAGGACGTTGTTGTGAGTGTGGACGGAGCAGCTACAGGTTAGTTTAGCCTGATTGATCCATTCAGAAAACACGCATTTTAAAAGGTTTCTCGCTTGCCGTCTTATCTGCAGACTTGTCAAAGCATTAATTCATGTTTTTTACTAACCGGTATCAGTATTTAGTTACTTCGGCATCATTTAGAAACGTGTATTACAATAAATCACGGTAAAATATGTTCATTTTGTCGCAGTTGGTTTCCACCACAGTATTTACATGGAAATAAGCCCCGCCCCCTCTCCAGCGCGTTCTGTTTGAATGACAGGAGTAAACAGCTGACAGCCGCGGGGAAACTCCAGCGGTTAGAGCGATGAGAATATTCGCATCACGTCCGTTGTGAACGCAGCATAATGCAGTTCAGAAAACACTGTTCTGTCGCTTTTGAAGCAACTTTGAGATTTTAACAGTATCAGGGGCACACAGGCCATGGTGGCCGTAGTACGTACAATTATTTGTGGGGCATAACGGCCACGTTATTTGTGGGGCATAACGGCCGAGGGGCCACGACGGCCATGGCCGTCGTGGCCGTCGTGAAAATCCTACCCTGGTGCTTATAGGCCATTTCCATCCCAGTATTCAGTTAACTATTTATTTTCTGTGCACATTACATAGACTAGCTAATATTCTACCTACTGCTTGGGACTTTGAGTCTTCAAAATGTCCAATGTCACAGACTGGGACTTACTTTAGAGTCAGTTGTATTTACATTCAGTATGACTTGTTATGATTCAATGTGAAAGAGTATACTGCTCAATAGATAATGATCACTTCACCACCTCTCTTGACATCTAGGCGCTTGAGAGTGAGTCAGAGGCAGAACACAGGGACAGTGGAGAGAGGTCCGTTGCTGAGGTGAGTGATGAAAGGGAAATGACAGTTTAGAGTCAATTGTGATGTGGACTCTCATCCCAGAATGTTAAGGAAATCAGTGGGGATATTGAACAGGAAGCATTTCAGTCAAGGGGCATCATATGACCAATATAGACAGAAGAGCAACATTTAAGTCAATGATAGCATTCCTAGGTGAACTTAACATCTGTATGGAGTCAGATCAGTCTCAATATTAATAAATGCTCACAGAAGGATTCACAAATGTATTTTGAGATGTATATATAAATGACTCTCCACAACAATATCTCTCAATGCACTCACACATATTTATTGTTGTATATAAATGTACAAAAAATGGGCATTTAAACTGCTTTTTATTAATTCAAAGACGGCTCTGAATTAATAATCAAATATGTTTCCTTTCTTCACTACTGGATGAAATTACAAAATGTACCCATCATTTTCCTCATGCTAGTATAGCCACATAAAAGTATCAAACCACCTGTTAAAATGCACCAGAATACAGGAAATCTATTTTTTTTTTTTGTGGGAGGGGATCCCCACACCCTCCGTTAAAAATGTCCCCCCCACATTCAGGATGCTTCCTACGCCCATGCATCTGGATATATATAACTTTTTCTATTTCTCCCATAGTCTCTGTGCCATATACCACATATGTAGGCGAGAGACAAAGACAGAGCAATAGGTTAGAAACAAATGAAGAGGTAGAGAGAATCAAGGAAGGTGGGAAAAGTAGAATATTAAGCAACAGAAAGAAAGAGGCTGACAAACTAACGAACTGATGAAGAAAATATGAACAAAGCATTTAAATGCCTCGTAAATCTGTCAGTAACTAAAGAAGTGTATTCAGCCAGTCGATAGTAGAGAGTTGAGAGTAGGGGGAGCAGGTACCAAAAAGCCACATCTGGGACAAAGAGTGTTTTTGCGGGACAATATGGGACATATTACTGCGATGCTATGTAGTTTAGATTTAAATGTATTGTCCATCCAACCCTTAAAAATAAACATTTCTATTGCAAATGTTAGCTTATAAATATTAAAAACAATGCTTTACTGTGTTTCGTAAATGCATCTTGTACTATTGTGTCAAAGTACTCAAATCTGTCTCTGTAAAAGTTCCCGCTACAGTAGGAGCACATTTTGACTTGATATCTTGTAATTTTTTTATTGTGTAGGTATTTTTTTAATGTTTCTGCAGATTTTAATGCAATAAATGTTCTTTGCATAATGAGGGGTTCCCCTGAGGGTTCTAAGCATATGTTTAGGTATTTCAATGATTGCGCTGATGACTTGATATGTTTTTTTCAGAATTGTTCAATATCAATGAGTTCTCCGTTGACAGGGTTTATTAGAAGAAGCTTGTTTTGGTTAAGTTTATGTCTAATCTTTGAGAAATATGTTGGATCAAATGTATATCCTTTTCTTTATTAAGAGAAGATAAAGTCTTCCCATCGAAGGAGACCCTTGGCCTCAACGATTACATGAGGGACAGGAGCTTCCAGAGGCTTCCCATGACAGAGCTGCGCCCCATCAGACACCAATTGTTAAAAATAATTACATTTGGAAAAAAATTATAATCATTTGTGCATTTAAAAAAAAGTAACATGCCATGTTCCATTTAAATGTTTACATACATACAAAATACATTTAACGTCTGTCCGTCCTGGGACAGGGATCCCTTCTCTGTTGCTCTCCCTGAGGTTTCTTCCCATTTCAACCCAGAATTATGGGTAAAATGCTGTACACACTGTAGAGCCCCCTGAAACAATTGGTCTCAGGTAGCTTTACAGTGAAGCATATACATTGTTGTGTCTCGTCAAATGTGTTAGTTATGTTTGTGTATTTTGTCTGTCATTTCCTGTTTCATTTTGTATTTACCTCTTGTCTTTCATTGCAGGCCCTGTTTCTTCCTTCCCTTGTGTCTTTTTCCCGCCATCATCAGCGTCTGCCCCGCCCTGATTGTTTCCACCTGTTTCCACTCACCTCATGTTTAAATAGTCCTGTCTCTCCCCTGTCCTGTGTCAGTTCGTCTTGTTTGTTTCCTCGAATGGTCGTAGCTCTGAAAGGATCGCTTTTCACTCATGTCAGGTTTTGTTTATTTTTTGTTGGCTTAAGTTTTTATTAAGTCCTCTTTTTGTCATGGTAGTTTTTTCCTCCTTGTGAGCGCTTTTTGTTATTTCCACCTATACTCTGTTAAAAGGAATTACCTGAACTGTGAAAATAAATATACAATTGTTATATATTCAAGACTTTGTCTCTGGGTCGTGCATTTGGGTTCATCAGTTTGTGTCGAGGTCCTGACACACATACAGTATACACAACAAGAAAAAAAGTTTTGTATGCGTTTATGCCTGTTGGTATGGGAACATAATCTATTACAGAGGTTATTCACAAGATATTGATTTAATGGGATCAGTCATATTTTTTCAAATGTTACAATTAAAGAATATAGAGAATATATTTACTTATGTGATAAATGTAAAAGCAGAGAATACTGATACAAGAGAGAAAAAAGTTTTTCCCTCTTGCACAACATGAAATATTTATTTAGGTAAAAATAACGTGAACAATCATTTTGACATTTATCATTTTATCTCACAAGGTTTTGAATGTATCATTCTGTGATGATTAGAAGTTGACAAACATATCTGTAATTACTCTTAACGTGGATTTACTATAGGATAAATGGATATATGATTTTAACCTGTTAAGCCCTGAGCCTGTTTTTCAGGTCAGAATGCCCTGGAACCGGAAGCTGCAATACACTCCAACACAGTCTCACAGCATTTCGTGTTATAGTCACAACATTAATCTATTGATTCGTGTTCACCAACACAATTTCTAAAAAAAAATTCATGTCACACAGAACGATTTTAAAAGCAATGTAAATAATAACAAATTAGAAGAAAAAAACTGATTAAAAAAAATACAGATTTCAGTATTCTGACACAGAACGATTTTAGAAGCAATGTATTTCTATTGGTAGTATGTTTCGTGCCTGCACCAAATAATAACACATTAGAAGGAAAACAAGATGACAAAAAATACAGATTTCAGTATTCTGAGGCTCTGAGCCATTTATTTTCCTCGCGGACGGCAAAAAAACTCCGACATTATACAATTTAAAATGATAGGGTTAGGCTTAGGGTAAGATATTGAGTGAGACGTTTTTTTTATGAACCACACAGCTTCTGGTATTCCAAGACCCGACCGGACAAAAAGACGTGGTGCAGGCACGAAACATACTATCAATAGAAATACATTGCTTTTAAAATCGTTCTGTGTGACACTGATGTGAAAATCGTGTTGGTGAACACGAATCAATAGATTAAATAAATTTCGTGACTATAACACAAAATGCCGTGAGACTGGGTTGAACACTCTGGTGGCTATCATTAGCAGCTAATATGAAATATCCGTTTTTTACATAAAAATGGAATGATGGATTATCAGTAATCATTTCAAAGTGACACAGACACATTGGATTAACCTTCAGCAGCGTTTTTATCGTTTTAATGCCATTGAACACGACTTTTGATCAGAATAACAGCTAAGGTGAGACGATCTCCCTTGTTTGCTCCGTAATGCTACGTGTTGTGATGTCTGTGTTTGCTTCCCCTGTTGCGAGTTCTGATCGCTCAGTGATGATGCTAATACCTATAGAATCTGTGGAATCTCAGTTTGCTAATCTTGTTTGTGCAGATCAGATATGTAATAAGGGTATTTATACATAGAGTTCTGTGCTAAGTGTGTTAGCATTTTTTTCGCTCAGGGCTCATTTAGACGCTTCTTGTGAGACTTGTGTTTTGTTTCGGTAAAAATTGTTCATATCGTCAGTTAGCTAAGTTTCTTCCCGTTAAGTAGTAGACACATTAATAGGTTTTTAAATGTTAAGGCCAGGGCCTCCGGGTTGAACAGGTTAACCAGGCTTTTTTTTCACGAAACTGTGTCTCAGGGCTTCTTAACATTTAACAACCTATTAATGTGTCTTACCCACTTAACGGGAAGAAACTCAGCTACCTGACGATATGAACCATTTTTACCTAAACAAAACACAACTCTAACGCCAAGCGTCTGAATTAGCACTAAGTGAAAGAGTGCTAACGCACTTAGCACATAACTCACGACGGTATCAGAGTTCCCGTTAGAATATTTTTTCTCCGGTCAACATGTCCGTTAAAGTTTAAATCTTCCGGACAAAATGAGAAAAGTGCCGGTCAAAGGTCTTCTTTGCTATTTATTGTGCTTTAAAACAAATTGATATGATTCGATATTAAACAAACTAATTATAGTAGATTAACTACATTATTCAAAAGTGAACAGTAACTTACAATAACACGGGAATAATAAACGGAGCGCTCTCCCTCTCCTGACAGCCCGTCAGTATCATGCAGCTCGCGGATCAGTAATGAGTGACCAGACAGTAAAACTAAACTTATCTATAACTAGTTACGGTAGTTTGAGAGGTCATTAAAATAGCTTAGTGTGATATTCTAACCTGAAGTGTGTGTTTTGTCCGCTCACCGCTGCATGTGATCATGCAGAGCTGCGTGTCGACTCGTCAGCAGCAGCTGATCTCTCTCTCCCGTCAGATTAGACTTCACTCGCGTTTATGTCCATATCGATCAGATCCAGCTAGTTCTAGCTAATGCTAGGACTACCTGCTTATTAAAAGACACCTAAACAATAAGTGTCGCTATGCAACTGGGTGAGGCCACAAAGTATAGCGCAGCATTATGCATTTGTTTACATGCCCACCGGAACCCCGAGGCATTACCAACAGATCAACGCACAATCAACCCATACAGGACATCTCTTTCTCCACATTACGTGTTAGACATTAGAATGGACTATTCTTGTCTGTCACATAAATGGCACAAGTTGCGCAACTGATGTGGTATTGCGCTAAGCGGAAATTATTTTGAACGGACACTTTGACCGGAGAGATTTAGATTTGCCGGTCGTAGTCCGGTAATTACCGGCTAACGGGAACTCTGGACGATATACATATTTTATACTTCATCAGACCTGCACAAATTATCATATGAAAGCTGGAATTCCACAGATTCCAATGGTATAAGTATCATCACTGTGCGACCAAACCTCGAGGCAGCAAAGGCAAGCAAAGACAACACACAACTTCACTTTATGTTATTATGCTCCAAATATCTGGAACAAACTCCCAGAAACCTGCAGGTCCGCTGCAACTCTGACTACTTTTAAATCCAGGCTGAAGACTTTTCTTTTTGTCGCTGCTTTTAATTGAACTATTCACATCTTAAACTGCACTGTAACTTTTATCCATGTATTTTTTCTTTTAATGTTTATTTTATTAGCTTTTCTTTTTAATGACTGATTTTAAATGCCATTTTCTTAATGTCTTTCGTTTTTTGTAAAGCACTTTGAATTGCCTTGTGTTGAAAAGTGCTATATAAATAAACTTGCCTTGCCTTGCCTTGCGGGACCAAAACGACAACGTCTTACCTTTGCTGTTTTCTGATCAAAAGTTGTGTTCAATGGCATTAAAACGCATATAAACGCTGCTGAAGGTTAATCCAATGTCTCTGTGTCACTTTGAAATGATTACTGATAATCCATCATAACATTTATGTTAATAAGAGTAGTTCTCTATGGAGCGTAACCCAGCGTCCGGTTTTTGGCATGCTCTGGCTGCGCATCACTCTCATTCACCAATGGTAATGTTTAGATGGATTCAGGAACTTCCCCTCGATTCTATTGGCTCTAACGGTTCAAAAGAGGTGTCAATCACCAAAATCGACCGATGGGTGCCAGAGATATGGCAAATGCACCCAAATGACCCCAGAAGTGTTTTTTTGTTTCTAAACCTCTCTAAAAAGGTCAAATGTCACTTTTTTGCATCAATCTTGAGACAGGGTACTTATTATATGTTATAGTTTGGATTCCTAAATATTTTTGTCTACTATCCCATTCATTTTTCACTATGTTCAATCTGAATTTACTTTAAAATAAAAACATCTATATTGATTCGGACTTTTCTACATCCAACTCACAGGTTTATCATTGCTTTGAGAAAAAAGATTATTAATGTAACCCTTTTAGAAGTGAAGATATAGTCATTTGTTCTGGGAATGTCATTTTCGAGCCTGAAACATGAAAAACAGGCTCAGGGCTTAACAGGTTAAATGCTAAAGGTATACCATTTTTTGAAATTGCACAATTATTTTTGATGTGTGTGTGTAATCATTACGACTTCCCCAGGTCGTTTTGTTGGGTTAAATCCACAGTGCTGGGTAGTTTGTGCCACCCAGCCACTGGGTTAGACGCAGGGTCAGTGTCAGATGAAACAATGCAGACAGATTTACCAGCCGTCATGCAGTTTAGAAACTTTGTGTCAGAGCTTGAATAAATGGCTGCTGCCAGTGGTGCCAAGTTGCGAACGTTACGGATGCTTTTCAAAACCGTTGAATTTGTTTTCAAAGTGTTGCCATTGAACTATGGCATACAGTTTATTATGCCCTAGTAACACTTAGTAGCATAACTTGAAGGACATTTGCATTTTCACTCAATACAACCAAGACTACTTAGTGCTCCTTATGTCATTTATAACATTAAAGGTTTGGTGTTTGTTTGTTCAACCCTTGCTGAGCCCTTGATGTGAAAGGCATGAGAGAGTTGTTTTGCTAGTGCTATTGGACTACTCTAATGGTCCAAAGGCGGGTAGAGAGAAAGGCATCATCTGCCCATCAGTAGCAGGCAGGTAACAGGCAGCCACCAAAAAACACCACATTGCAACCATGATGAACCGGAATAGAACAAAGGAACTGGACTGGTATTTGTAGAGCTTGATAAAATAACAGGGACTGGGAAGCAAGTGGGTGATAAGGGGATTCGGGTAAGGAGGTAGGATGAGAGAGAAAGGATAGAAAGCCAGAGGAAATCTGGTGGATTGATAGAAAATGGCAATTGAGGGGCCATGGGATTGGAGTATGTGTTTGAAGAGGAAATACAGAGTAATAATTGTCCGAAATGCTCAAATTTCAATTATATACATCTAACTAAGTCTATTTGACTAGCTGGGGACATCCACAATGGCACCAAGAACCCCTTTAAAAAGAAATAACATTGGAACCAGCCCTCAAATCACTGCAACAAAGAAAGCTCATTTTAAGGCTCACTAAATAAAGGTTTTGGGAAAACAAGACCTAATTTGTGATAAACAGAAGCTCATCCAACAAATCAGCTCACTTGTCTGTACTAGATTGCATTGTTGTAGGGATCTTGGAATGTGAAGGATTCAAACAACTTTGTTCTCATTCAGCGTTTGGTGGGGAACAACTGTGTTGTGTTGAACATATTGGCAGCCATATGGTGTCTGTTTAGTATGCTGGAAGAAGTCTGGAAGTACAATTAGAGGGAAGTCTGGAGCAAACTTTGGAAAGTGTAGCTGTGAGACATACAAACTGTGTAAATATTTGTATTTACAACACGCTGTAGCTGAAACATAATCGGGGAGATGTTGTACAAGCAAAAAGCTCCAGGTTTTAAATCCTGCAATGCACACCACCTGCTCAGAAGTTACTTACAGCAAGAAGGAATATGGTAACTGAGAAACATAAATCGGCATGATAGAGTTGGAGCATTAGCATTTGTGTCTCCTCTTGAATCCTGATTAGCCCAACGGTCTTGCAAAGAAGAGTGTGAGATGTGATTACTTCCATCAATTGCCATATGTGGCTCTATTTTCACTTAACACAACAGCCCCAGACTACATTGACTTTACACTAATACTCCATAATGATTATAAGCTATGGATGGGTGAGAATTTCCTTCAGCTCAATCAGGACAAAACTGAACTCTTGATTATTGGTCCTGGAGCACAAAGAGAGAAATTGGGTGCAAAACTTCAAGCACGTAATCTTAAAGCATGCCATCAGGTTAAGAACCTAGGGTTTATATTAGATTCAGAGCTTAGCTTTGAACCACACATTTGTAATAGAACACAAGTGACATTTTATCATCTCAGGAATATTGCTGGACTTCAGCTATTTCTCTCTCAAGTCAGCACAGAGACACTACGCATGCTTGTATTAAATATCGAATTTATCATTGTGATGCTCTACTTTCTGGACAACCTAAAAAAAGACTGCAAAACTCAGCTGGGTCTTAACGAGGACCTGGAAAAAAGCACACATTGCATTAAAGTGCCTGCACTGGCTAACTGTTAGCTTCAGAATCGATTTTCAAATACTTCTTGTGGTTTTTGAATCTCTTAATAGTCTTGGTGTTTTTGCTATTATTTTAGATTTGCTTTTAAACAAGGAATCCTGTAGAACCCTCAGGTCTTCTGGTACTGGGCTTTTGATCGTGCGTCAAGTTAAAACACAGACCCAGGCGTCATTTTATTTTACGGCCCATGATTGTGGAAAAGCCTTCCAGAAGAACTAAGGGCGACAGAGTATTTATATTAAGAGCCAACTCAAGACATACCTTTTTAATTTTGATGGTAATAGAATTGCATTTCTCTCATTTTATTCGTATTTATTTGTAATATAGAAACAATTTAAAAAAGGCCTAGGATCGTTGTTCTTATGAAACGCTGGAAAAAAGCTTGCCCCATTGCCCTGCCAGCGCCTTAATACGGCAAAATAAGGCGTTATGTGGACAAAGGCCCTTGTTCATGTTTGTCTTATTTGGAGGTTACTTGAACCCAAATCAAGGATAAGGTTAAGCAGTTAAATCAGCATGCTAACATGCTAATACAATACAATACAGGCTTCATGTTAACCATGTTCACAATCTTAGTTTAAATGTGGCATGGTACTTTTTTAAATAATAATCTAAGCTCAGAGAAAAGTTGTTGTTTTTTTGGGGTGAGGCTTATTGGCTTATCATGCTGTTTATTTATACACCCATCACTTAAGCTAAGTAGTGAAATGTCAATCTATGAGTCCCTCTACTCAATCGTTCAGACAGTCGATCAGGCAGCCAGCTGCTGCCTCCTCAGACAGAAATGAGGTCAATCTGAAAACTCCGTCATGCCCGTCAGTCAGGAGAGAAGCCGCTCACCGCATTAAGCCTTTTAACCTCGTACATCTCTGCACTTTCACTATATCGCTCAGTCAACAGCTTAGATACATATCAGTGTTTATTTTCATGCTAATTGAGAAAAAAGCTGCATAGAAAATGTACATTTCTTATGAGAAATAAACGTAATAGTCCCAGGAGGAAAGCCTTTTTTCATGCTGTGTGGTTCTATACTTTGCAATTTGTTCAGTGCATGCAGTCAGTCATGTGGCCAGTTTATTTAACCAGTCATCCATTAAAGCCCAATTTGGTGAGCTTCTGAATCAGCCAGTCGTCCATAAATGTCATTTACTGATATTAGGGTGTTGAAATACATTGTACGTTATTATCCAGTATACATATTCTTTTCCAATCCCTTTATTAATGTAAATTAAATGTGTCAGACAAAAACACAACCAATTGTCAGCAAGACAGAAAAAGTTTCAACTCAATTTGCGAAAAACTTTTAATTGCTATGTCCATCTGGATAAAGAGGTTGAGTTAGCTTGTTATAGAAGCAGAACTTTGTCCCTTTATTGAACACACTGTAGTTCACTTTATAATTGATTTCACACACATTGTCCTACGATGGCGGACAGGTGCAAACACGTTACAATGACCCAAAACATTTCCATTAGGAGAAATGCACTGCAGTTTCAAAATGATATAAACAAATATAAATGCACAAATGTTCCAAAACACATGCAAATGAAGAAACATCTTTATCTCAGACCAGAGCGCTTGTTGACGTTCTGGGATTATAAAGTTGGCCAACTGGAAACTTACCTAAACTTGATGTTGTATTGGTTTATTTGATCAATGTGACTGCATGATTCCTTCTAAAATGATTGCAGATCTGCTGTAAGCTAGCTAGCTAACGTAGCTAACCTATTAATTTCAAACAGGGCCAGCCCTGACCTATTTGCTGACCTGAGCAAGTATTACATTTCCGAATAGTTTGTATATTTTATACAGGAATCATATGTGTATATACAGTATGTGTATAATTGTAATATTGCTTTAGAATACCCAAATGCTTCCCAATTGACTGTCATTTTGTGTGCTGGTACAGTACATCCAATAGGTAAAAGGGAACCATATGTGAATTTATGGGAATAATTGGTTATACTAAACAGTGTCTACAGAATGTGTTAAAAAGCTATGTTTATTTCGGTTTTGGGATATTTGATCTTTCATGCTTTTACACAGTTTCACTGGTGTATTGATTTGCATTGAGTTATAGCCCTGAAGATGACACTTTAGAGTTTGTGCAGTTTCATTAAGAGTCACTACTAAAAGCCTTTAGAAAACAATGAGTATACCCAGGAGCTTTGAAAACCATTTCACTGACTGGAACACAGTGCTTCTAACACCAATTATTGCTTGAGTTGTTCTTTGTGGAGCACCTTGACATATCAATACAAGAGCCATCGTGTCAGGAAAGCACAGTTCAGCTGTAAGCATTCAAATGCAGAGAATGTCTCACTCAGGACCAACTGAGAATTTGAATGAAAAAAATACTTACTACTAATAAAACCCTAAGTTTGAAAATAAATGTATTAACTGACAATAAATAGGATATGGACTAAGTGGGATGACTGGTTGGAGTTGGAGTGTATTGAGCAAGCGCCAAAGTAGAGACTCAGCAACTAAACTGCTGACTCAAACCTGTTTACCCCTAATTGCCTCTTAATGGGACAATAATATTCCAAATTGCCACAAATAAACCCATTTGGACGAGAGGTACCGGACATTTTGACCTTAATGTCATGCTGTCACAACTCAAGCCAGTTCTCTCCATGTCCTTTTCTTTCTTCCTTGCTTGGCACCAAAGCTTCGGTCATTTCAGTCCAGCCAATTCCCTCATCAGCTCAATTAGTATTAATGCTGCGCTCACACAACTCTGTGGTCTAAATGTTCCCAGTTGAACAGTAGTTCCCCACTACCACCATGCGTTCCAGGTGCGCAACGGCAAACAAAAAACCTGGCTGACAATCTGAACCCTTTGGCAGGTGGGTATACACACAACTGCAATCTGCACAATCTGCAGTGCAGCCTCTATATTTTTGGCATTTTTAACATACAACTAAATACATTTTAATTCAGAGAGGACAACTCTCTCAGATTGTTTACCATAACCAACTAATAATATTGGCTACACATTTTATTTATATATCAATTCACATGTTGACCACAATTTACTTTATGATAGCATGTATCATTTTACCTAAATGTAGTCACTTTTTGTAGCCATTAAATGTTGTTGTTTGGCATTTCCCCCTTTTATTTTATAGAGGACAGTATAGAAATTGGAGAGAGTATAACTGTGTATAAACAGTAGATCTGTACGTTTGTGTTCTGTTTGTGTGTCTGTTCATTTGTCTCCACATTCATCATAACCTGATGGCTATACTAAAAATCCAGAGAAGAGTGTTAGCGAGGTATGTCAAGCATAAAGCCAAAGTTAACGAAGGTGGCTCTCTTTTTACCTGGCTAGATCAACATGGCAGACAAAAATGTTTCTCGCGATGAGCAAATGGCGTATCAAGTGAATGTCACGGTTAGCTGGTGTGCTAACAATTGCAAGGCCCAAAGCCTAATGGACATTTGGTGCAATGCTCAGATAGAACCAGTTTGTATCTCAAAGTACATAAAGCAAGCCATCCAATTAACTCTTGTGTGTTGGCAAAAGAAAGCAATGCTTCAAAGGAACTTGTTTGCATTTCAAATGGTAATTTATTTGATCAAAGTCTTGTCTGGAGGCTAGAACCCTTTTAATATAGTGGAGTGCAGTTGCAGCATGCGGAGCTGATCATCAGAGGTGCCTTCACTGTTGTTTGTAAAAGAGAGAGAGTTATTAAACAGCATGACGTGTTAACCTGACAAGATTCAATGATAAAACATGTTCAGTGTAACCAAGTGACCATGGAAATTGATTGGTTGACAATGGGGCTGCCACTTTTTGACATGGTCACTGTTTCCCACAAAAAAGGTGCAACCATTAGGCATGGTAAACTAGACAGGACTGTGTGTAAAGACTTGGGTTACATTGCCGCAGACTCCTGGCTTACTGAGCAGTCCACAGCAAGAGAGGGTGCAACAAGCACCAATCCATACCACCCAGGAGAGGTTGTGATGGAAATGATTTTTTAGAAGATTAACTGGAAACAAATAAAGATGCTGGAACTAATATCAGACACTGTGGTTTAATGGAAGTTCTGGTCGGAGAATTCACAAATGACAGTTTGCCTGAACACAGAGATGTGTTCAAGTTCCTGTGACCACCAAATCTGAGTTTTTTGTCCCATTTTCCTGCTACATTAACTAACAGAAGGTTTAGAGATCAAAACGTAGGTTAAGTCTCATAAAGCTAAGGTTCGGCTCATCACTTTGACCTGATTCAATGTAAGAGTCTGTGCTGAAGTTTTGGTTGCATCATTTTTAATAATAAAAATAAATAAAAATAACTACCTAGCTAAATCAACAGAACATTTCCGAGCAAAATCACCCTCTGTGTCGTCCACAAATCCTGACATATGGCATGTGGACTAAATACCTTAAAACCAAATTCAAATGACAATTGCAGGAACCAACAAATTACAAATGTGTGCAGACAAAACAAATAATACGGACGATTATCAACACTCTTCAAACAAGCTATGAAAAGTAATGTCTCTCAGAATTAACTCTACGTTGTTATCATCTGGAATGATGGGGGGTTATGTCTTTGATTTGGATATATACAGAGTTTACAGAAGAGCCATATCTCAACACAGCTGTTGTGAATGCTCCAGAGGAAAGAGAGGGCTCGCTGATCATATAAGCAAGGTTTCATCCCAGAGGTTGAGCTGATTAGGAAAAGAGCAAACATTAAAGACAGAAAGAATAAGGACTAGTTCAATAAATCGCAAACCGCCTTTACAAGCCAACTGAGGGCCGGTTACAGCTTGATGTCAAGGAGGAAATATGCCTCCTGACTGTCATCCTACACCCTCTTCAGCGAGCGGCATAGGAAAGACAGGGCCCCAAGTAGAGGGCTTCGTCTGTGCTTATATAACTAGGGTTACAATACATAACCACCCGTTATATCTCACACAGGCTCCGCCCTCTACTGGACTCTATAGGTACAGTGGGTGGAGCCCTGTTGCATAAACGCCCTGTCGTCCAACAACATCGACCCATCACACTGCCCCTGACCGGCCTTTGGTTAACAGCCACCGCACCCCAACTTCCTCTCATCCGGTTGAGACCGTGGAGAAGTCGGGCCGCACCTCACTTGGCTAGTAGAGCACACTCACACACGCTTACCTTGTGTAGAGTGTGCATGGAAGATAGTGAGGAAGGCTCTCCCCGCCCGCCCACAGGCAGGCGGGGGACACCCATGTTTCCCGGGTCCCTAAGGATCATGGGGAGAACGTAGGTGCACTATGTCCGGGGGGGGGGGGTCAGATACCTACTGACCCACAGCCCCCCCCCCTCACCAGTCCTGTGTGGCCCCAGCAAGCACAGACGATGAAAAGGAGCCAGACATGCCCAAAAACGTGCACGACAGCACATGTTTGCCCTGTAGTAAGGGTTTGCGGTACTACTGCCCGTAGCTCTAGAACAGTGGTTCTCAAATGGGGGTACGCGGACCCCTGGGGGTACGTGAGATTTATTTTATGTTAATGGAAAGAAAAAAAACACAAGTAATGCATGCTGGCTGTATATCTGAACTCGCGCCCTCATCATTCTCTTCATCATCTTGCACTTGTTCTAAGCTGCTGCTGATAGTGCTCGTAGCAGCGCGGCTGCCAATAAGGTCTGTCAATTTGTGACATTTCTGCTTCACCTGCGAGTGACTTCACCTTTTTTTCTCTTGCCTTCTCGGCCCCACCTTTTTCTTTTAGTTTTCTTTGATTTGTATTCATGTTTTTTCATTCTCCCTGTCTGCCGCGGCGTCTAATCCCTTCTCTTCGTGTGGCCGGTCTTTTTTCTTCTTTGTGTGTGATTATTTGACAGATAAGAACCGCACAACTGCATTAGCGGCCGCTGTCGCCCTCTGTCGGCCGTCAGCGCAACTTAAATGATGACATTAAACCATTATTTTTTTTAAAGGGCCGGCCGTCAACGGCCCTTGACGACCGGCCGTTCTTTGGTTCTCCAGATTCTACAGATGGCCAGTCCGCCCCTGGCTGTCACGCTCCGCCGCCATGGTCATCACCAGGGTACAGACCTGGGCGGTGGACTTCCATTGACGCCGGACCCGGAAGTGCCCGACAACGAGAAGTCCTAGTCATCCTCCTCCCCGGCAAACGGAGCCATCTGCCCCGCTGGAATGGCGAACGTGAATGGCACCGCGTCGGCCATATCCTGGCGAAGCAGAGGTGGTGGGGATCGGCGCCCGCTATTAAGCCAGGGCACGAAGGACAGGCCCGGGTCTCATGAAGGTATGATAACTTCTTTCTTCTTCTTTCAAACGTTTTACTTTCTCTGTCAGGTGTTGTCCTGCTCGCTGAAGAGAAAAGGACGACAGGATCAGGAGGCGTGGCCGCCTTATATACTGTGTGCCTGCGCGCGCATTCAGGTAGGCTCGCCCTGATTGACCGGCTACGCTTATACAAACTCAGTGTGTGAACGCTCGCATAGCATGGTTGAGAGTAGTACCCATAGAGTCCAGTAGAGGGCGGAGCCTGTGTGAGATATAACCTCAGCTCAGTCAGGTAAAGTCACACCTTTATATGATCATTATAGTTATACAAAAATAAGAGAAAACATGAAAAACAGGTATAAAATACTATATGACAGTAACAAAAAAGTTGTTAATTCATAAAAAATAATACAGTTTAAAAGGGGTTTGTAAAATATCCATAAAGAAAATCTGTTTACAGTTCTCATCTGGGTGTTGAGAGATGTATCCATAGATCTCTTAATGTTGCTCTCAAAGTGCACCAGATTGATGCTTTTAACTTCAATATTAAAAAAAAATAAAAATAAAATCTTTGCACAGCATGAATGAAAGGCGAAATGAATGGGCAGGGATTTTTGTTATTTTTAGCAGAGGTTGAGTTCAATCATTTGTACGGCCCTCGGAAGATATTGTAAACATTGAAATGGCCCTTGAGAGGAAAAAGGTTCCCCACCCCTGCCCTAGAGGTATAATGACGGACACCTCTGACCCATAAAGTTGTAAAAAAAGGGAACAATTAATCTCATTTATTTTTATTAGGACTCAGCCCTGGTTGACAGTGATTTTGTCAACATATCTTTTTTCAGAAACCTGCTTGAGTTGAACATGCTGCCATTCAAGAAATATGTCAACAACACTTGAAAGTATATCTGAATTTTGTCAAAGAAAACATACACAGGAGCACACAGACACGCACCAGAGCATCACAACAGCATGATTGCAACCACAGAGGCATACACAGTGATGCTATACTATAGTATGGATACACACACGTACAGCAGCCACTGAAGCATGGTATCAGTCTGACCATGAGCCCCAGGTCATTTAGACCACACACAAGGTGATTAGATACCCTATGATTCTTCTGTGTGTGTGTCAGTTAGTTGGAAGGTACTCTAGAGCAGATGCTTCTGTAAGAATTGACAAACAACCCATGAGACACACACACACACACACACACACACACACACACACACACACACACACACACACACACACACACACACACACACACACACACACACACACACACACACACACACACACACACACACACACAGTGGGTGAGACGGAGTAAGCTGACAGCTGTCTCAGACACACACACTGCTCTTTCCATCCCAAAGGAAAGTGCAATTTTTACACCAATTCCCTAGGCATTATTTTCCACGGCATAATAAACAGCAGAGTGAATGAGAGAGAGTAATAACACTTATTGAATATCAATCCGTTGGTGCAGGATGAGCTCAGTCACACTCTCGCACACACACACATACTTCGGACTATACTTTTGAGGTCTTTCAACATTTTAAAAACAACTTGAAATGAATAGAAGACACACAGCTTGAGTAGTGTGTGATCTAAGTGTGAAAACACCACAGCATTCAGAGTCTGGAGCCACATACTCAGTGGCTGTATGAAATGATGCACGTCGCAGCGGGGCTGATTAGAAGGGGAGCTGCAATCAAGATGAGGGAACTGATTGTTGCAAATGGCCAAAGTGCACATGAAGTGCTTTATAATAATCTACTGTGTGATTAAAGTGATGAGAGTAATAGTACAGTTGAAACGAAATGACAGCTTAAGTAAAAAGTATTTGGACTTCGAACAGATGAGGGTATCAAATGGTGATGTTTTAATGTTCAGTTTGAGTTCTGTTAAAAGTAAGGTTTTAATCATAGACTGTAAGAAGTGGACATAGTCACCCTGAAGGTTGTTGAGTACCGATTTTGAAGCCTTTGATTTGACATGTTAGCTGTTACCACCTATGATGCACGCACAGGGTTCTGGCTTGTTTTGAAAGTCATATAACAACGCTTAGGTTAACACTCCCCAGCCAGAATCAGCAGAGCAGTATAGTCAGATAATCAGCTGCTTTCATAACTTCAAGAAATAATACAAGAAATCCCTGCAGATTGCTGACGCAATTCATATTACACAAGATGTCTGTTATTCATCTGCCTGTCTTTGTGGAGATGTGTGTTCTCTCTGCCCAGTTCAGCTGTGTGTGCCTTGGTATGTGTACTGTGTATGTGCCGGACACCAGTATGGTATCCGTGTGACAGTTTAGCAGCGGAGCTCATACAATGTAGAAAGTGGAAACACTGTACAGTTCTTTAGCTCAGTGTATCGTTGGCCCCGCACTAAAATAATACACTTCTCATATTTACCGAAGACTCATGTTTACGGAAGACAGGAAAGATATTTTCCGGCTTTGGTTTGTTTGTTTGCTGCTGCTTTCTAAAAGTTAAAGCTCACCTATTATGTTATATTTGAGCAATACATTATAGGGCCATATCTATACAAAACATGTCTCTGAAGTGTTTTTCTCAAAATACCACACAGATCACCCATTGTAGCATGCCTCATACCCCTCTATTTCAGCCCTGAGCTGCTGCTGGCCACGCCCCTTTGGAGCTGCTGCTGGCCACGCCCCTTTGGAGTCCGCATGCAAGCAGTGAGCTCTGTGAAGAGAAGGCTGTCTACCAGCAGAAACTCAGCTAAACGCTGCCGTGATTAAACCAGTAGCGTAGGCAGAAATGTACTTTAGGGCGGGTCTGTATAAAATAGGGAAAATCTTCATACCACCTTGATGAGAAGCACCTTGCTTTTCCATGATTAACAGTGTAGGGGAACTCCTTCAGTTTTGGCTGTGAAGGCGGTTCATTAAGTGCAGACAGATCAGCGGGTAGGCCTACACCTGCTTCCTGCTGACGACCGGGAGCGGGAGGGAGCACTGCGAGCGCCGTGGAGCAAGCGGCCGTAACAGTTTAGTCTCAGTCCGGAGTCGGAGAGCCTGGCCCTGGATTGCTGCTAAATGAGAGCATCATTTGCAGGCAGCTCTCTCACGTTACTAATTGGGCGCGCCGGAACCAACAACCAGTTTTTACCGGAAATTAGTTCCGTTCAGAGGATAAAACACATACAACATGAATTTCACTCAATATTTGTTCACTTAAATTTCAATTTGAACGCTTGGATATTCTCAATGGGTGAATAAAAAAATGTATAATAAAAAATAAAAAAATGACACCGAAGCTTTCTCAGAGCGGGCCAATGAGTAACCTGGGCGGGCCTGATATCCTGCTTCTTTACACACATTCTCTCCAGTACAGCGTTACCAATGCTTGCTAATGTAAACACAGACCATATTACTTCCAAAGCACGACGTTGCACATTGTTTCTAATACAGCAACGTTTCTGATAGGGGACGATGGACGTGGGCATAAAGCCAGCCCACATTTTAGTAATGTAGTCATGACCTTAGCAAATCTGGATCAGCTCCGTTGTTCCCCCGTTTTTAGAGATGTGGGTAAGGAGGAAAAGAGAGAGGGTTTTGTTTTCTGACACTTTCTGAGTCTCCTTACAAACCGGGGACACATATTGATGTATAAAAGACATCAAAAAGTGCATTTTGCATAATAGGTGACCTTTAAACTACTTTCAACTAAAGACAGCCGTATCTTCATTGACAACAGTGGATTTAAGTGCAATGCAAATATTAGTTTTCCTCAGAAAAAAAAGTTCATTCAAGTTTCTGTTTGCGCTTCACTTTTCAGAACCAGAGACATTCATTTGGTTCCAGGTGGAACATGAGGTGACGTGGATTTCACACAGCCAACAATTCATCTGTTTCAATGTGTTTCCTTTCAGTTCAATGCCTTCCACACCTCTATGGTTACGGTTTGGTTAAATAGAGCAACAACTAAACCAGCGCATGTCACAATCTGTCTATGTTTTCTGTTTTATTTTAAAAGGTGTTCACCCCCTGCAGTGGTCTGCAACCTTTTTGACCAAAAGAGCCATTTTGCCCCCTTTTCCACCAATTTGTTTTGTCTGGAGCCGCAAAACATATTTGATAGCTTATAAAGTTGTATTTATTGTTACATCATAGACAAAAACTACAGTTTTTTTGCATTTATTACATTCTAGAAAACTGTTTACCTCTAATAAGAAACAAAGAACTCTTTTTCTTTATTTTCTTATAGCTGTGTTTCGCCTTGGCCCCCTGTTTATGTGTCAGCTTTATTCAATTAAAAGCTCACTTTTTATCATACCTGCCTCCCTTTTGTACTGCTTTTGGGCCCGACCTCTTGCTTCACAGCACCCATGATGGGGAAAAATATATTTAGAAAACCTCTTCAGGATTGGCATTTTTATATACGGACACTGACCAAAATGTTACCCTTATTCAAATCTTATCCTAAATGTTATTCTTTATTGTACAACCAAATATTAAACCTGATGAAGAAATATAGAAACACACACACACACACACACACACACACACACTCACTCACTCACTCACTCACTCACTCACTCACTCACTCACTCACTCACTCACTCACTCAATATTTAGTGGCTCTCTACTTCGGGTCTCATTAGTTTTGTCCAAGTATTACTTTCTTTTCCTCTCATGCATATATTAGACACTGGGGTTACAGTGAGTTTCTCTTATTGCTTAGCTCACACTCCAGGCATTAACAATTAAGTCATTGTTGCATTTTACTACATACGTACATTGTTGTTGTGTTAAAATGGAAGTGTTTTGCAATAAGTATGTCAAGGACAATTCTTAATAGACAAAAATTAACAAATCCTCAAGTAGAATTGGAGGGATGAACCCCTCTGTAATGGTCACACATGCAGAGCACACAGCACACACAGTGACATGTGTTCTCTGCTTTTAACCCATCCTAGTACCAGGAGCAGTGGGCAGGTCAGGTCGTGAATATTCCATGGAAAGTGAAAATCTGAGAGAAATAAAACCTATTGAATCTGTAGTTTCTTTCTTAAACATTACATCAGCAATAAAACTAAAATAAAATGTGTTAAATAAAACATGATCATAAAGTAAATTATTTGTATTATTGACTACATTCGTCTGGACTCATAGGAAGCAGCTACATTTTGTATCAAATCCATTAAAAGAAAATAACTTTATAATCCATAGCAATTCACCATCCGCCTTGCTCATAAGAAGAGAATGCATGCATCAAACTTGATGCGTTCAAAACTCTGTATTCTTCCAAGGATACTAGTAATTTATAATGGTTGTATAATGAGCGCTTGTGCTATGTGGGAGCAGGTGGCTTTGAAGTTGAGAGCTACTACACACCCTACACAACACATGGTCAAGACCATCTGACCATGTGTTGCTTCTGTAACATCTGTGGTGCAATGATGAGGTATTTTAGTAGCCCCACTCAAGAGTCAGCGCCGCAAAGTTCTCGCACGATAAAATACAATGGGATTTTCTGTGTTAAACACAGGTTTCTGATACTGATCACGTTTTGTTTAGCAGGTTAATCTCCACATATTAACACCATTTTATGAATTTTGATGAAGTGTAAATGCATTTGGCCGATATAAAAAGCAAATTATTGGCTATAACTTACTACTAACTACTTCACGGTCACATGGCTGCGCATCACCACCGCTAAGAACAATTATCTTATCTTATTATTAGAAGCCAGATAGAAATGCAGTCATGACAGTTCTTATGACTTGTTTCAGTGTGTTGTTGGAAGCAGTGGGCATAAACCCATAACAGAGTTTGAGATGGTTGTTTATCAAATTTTAAATATTGTCCCTAACCATTTTAATAATATTGACCTGTTAATCCCTCAGCTTCTTATCCATGGTGTTGTGGACACATTGCGCACAATGTCATTAATTTAACATGCGTACAAATTGACACTGTGTTTAGAGATGGCAAATCCGGATCCTTTTACGGACTCGGAGTCAGTCATTGAAGAGATCCGGATCATACGAGTCCTTTGAGTCATATGAGTCAGCATCACCAAGAGCGTAGAAATCCTACCGGTGAAACCGAAAAGTTGTTGCATTTCACGAGCATATTAAACTAACGTTACATTAACCTCGGCTACACAGTGTCTTTTGCTTTAATAACAAATGTTGATCACAAAAAAAAGGGTTATTTTGCGATTTGGCGAATCTGAGTCTGCTGTTGACTCGTGCATGACGACGACGAGTCTGCTGGATCTCTGGATCTGCACAAGTCTGCTATGTTTTGCACAGTTAATGGAGAGGGGAGACTCGACACGACCAGCTCATTACTAGGATCCGGGTTAATGATCCGGATGAATCAGGACTCACCCATCTCTAACTGTGATGCGAATGATCAGTATCTAGTGTTGGCACAGACTCAAGCACACATAAGCCTGGGCTCAAACACACACATAGCTTATCTTTATCTATGGTGAAATATTTCATTTCTACCTGATGTTATTAACGTGGCAATGTGTGCCATATTTTCTGTGTGTCAAACAGTCACCAGAGCAAATAATTAGTCATCATACTTCATATGAAGACTGGGAATTCAATCCAAAATACAGGATACATAGATTGATGTGTGACTCAACAGTTGGATATATTTGAACAAAGTGTCTTTATAATTAAAGACAAATCTAGCTGAAAAATTACAAATCACTTCAAACATGCTGATGGAAATGATGGAAGAGGCCCTACTATGCTATTTGGAGTACTCCCTTCCCTGCAGTGTGTTATATAGGTTTGTGTGCATTGAAATGGTCTGCAAAGGCTAAATACCCAGTCTGCTCTGATTGGTTAGTTGTTGTGATTGGTCAACCGCTTCGAGATGTCACGCACCTTAGCCTATCATATACAATGTGTTGGAACGCTAGCCAATAGAAGCGCGAGTGTTATGTAGTGAAGTCACTATGTTACAAAAGTAAACAAAGGATACCAATGGAAGCTTTGAGCTATCGCTTGCCAAGTAAAGCCTTGTAGGGATGCTAGCGTGGCTGTGGGGGCATTGTGCATATTTATGGTGTTTTTCTTAGTGCCACAGTCAGATTGTAACTTTTTTTTTTACCTAGATAATGAACATGTTTTACATTTAACTTTCTATGACATGACATCTTTCTTTAATATTTGTCTGTCAGTTCAAATGTGTGATCTGTCACCGGGATATGAGGAGAGACAGGTGAGGATGATACACTCATTCCACTTGTCTCACACATCAAAATGAGTCTTCTGAATTTCATAAATAAAGCTCAGTGGCTGTTTTGATCTAAAAGGGTAACAAAACTACCTCTTGCAAAGTTCTTTCTGACAGCAGCACCTTTGTTCAGGACTCATTTCAGCCCTTAGTGTTAAAATAGAAGAGCTCTGCTGCGATAACACATTTAATCTGCGCTGGAGAGGGCTCCATTGTTGTTGATGTGTTGCTCTTTGTTATTCACTCCGACAGGCACACATGCCTTTTTCTGGTGTATGAGAGAATGAGACAAAATCAGTTTCTATGACAGAGATGTAGCACATGAATTGCAAAGAAAAATATTTTTGAGAATAAACCAGAGGACTGAGCCACAGAGCTGACAGCTAGATTTTCTCCACAGAATAGCCTTAACCGACAGAAAGGAAAATGCAAAGTTTGCATTTGCAGTGTCTGTGCATATTTAAGTGCTGAATTGTGAGTTTAGTGTCAATCCGCAGTTACATTAGGGATTACATTTAACAATGTGTACAGTCACACATTTAGTCCCACACACCTTCATGGAAACAAACTGCTGTAAGCATCGCTGGTGAGAGTCGAAGACGTTGTTTCTTGACAACAACGTTCCCATTGATGGCTTCTGGTCTGTTTTGACAGACAGGGATTTCACAGAGAACTTCAACATATCTTCACCATTAGCCTGAGTCTATGGAAGACACATCATGCCTTGTTCCTGTGCCTAAGATGCAGTTTCACATGGACTACTTCTGTTCATCTTGATGATCCATTGCAACACCCAACATAATATATAATCAACTCTCGTCTTGTCCTATCAGAACAACCTTCTTAATTCGCACCAGACTCGTTCCAATGCTGGCCACTGAACTGAGACTGCCCTCCTACAGGGTAACTCGGAGAGCGTCTGTGAAAGATCATTGTCAACTCATCACTGGGGTCCCACAGGTGTCCGTCATGGGTCCCTTTCTGTTTTCTCTGTACAACAAATTCACTTGGGTCTTTCATTCTCTCAGGGCTTCTCATACCAAAAAAATCTGAGAATGTACTATTTACTATGATAAACTAAATATCCATCCTTGAAAACAAATTATAATCATCAACTATTAATCACAGTTTCGACCTTTAGGAGGTTCCATTGGCCAATTTAGTCCTGATGCCCGATAAGACACAGAATGATGGATGCTGTCATTTGTCTGTTCAAAACAGTGTAATCAATCATGGTAACTTCAATACACCTATTATGTTGATCAAGAGTTTGTTTTATCTGTGCTGATTGGCTGGATGTTTGATTAATGTAATATGATTTTCAGAATGTGAAACAGATTAGTTTTGATCAGCGGTGTCAGGGCTGTTTGCAGCATCTACCTTAATTGTTGCATCTGGTTGCATTTCAAAAACTGTCCTTTACCCCAGCGTTTCTCAAAGTGTGGGGCCCGCCCCACTGGTTGGGTGCAGAGATGTGATAGGTGGGTCGCGAATGGATGCGATGAACGGGAGATTATTTATTTATTTTTTAATAAACGTTTTGGACCTCAGGCCGGAATCGAACCTGGGTCCTCGTGGGCGGTAGTGGACTGTTACAGCCGAGACTCGCAACGGTGGTGGACTTCCACGGGGCCTCGCAACGGCGGGTATTTGCGGCGGCAGATGCGGTACCGGCGCTGTGAAAGTCCACGGCCAACCTATGCCAGAGCCAGCGGCCCACCGAAGGCAGCAGCCCACCAACGGCAGAGGCCCACCGGGAAAAGTCCCGAATCTCCCGATGGCCAATCCCAGCCTGCTCAAACACACACACACACACACACACACACACACACACACACACACACACACACACACACACACACACACACACACACGAAACCATTGGGCAGAGAGCTGTGCACATTCTTCTTCCCTTCGCCACATCTTATCTCTGTGAAATGGGCTTTTCAGCTGTTGCAACACTGAAAACAAAATACAGATCTAGGCTCAACATTGAGCACGACTTGAGAGTGGCATTATCAAGCCTGCAACCGCGTTTTGCAAAGATGTGTAGTGCAAAACAGGCTCATTGCAGTCACTAATAATCCAGTGATGACACTCATGCATTCAATTGGTCATTTGCATTGCTGAATGTATTTCCTGAATGTATTGATTTGTTATTGATTTTCTCTATTTTGAACTGATGTTATTTGATATTGATGTTATTTGTTATTATTGTCTGATGTTATTTGTTATAAGATGTAGAACTTGAAGTTTTATATACATTTGACAATTTTAAACTTGGCCTACCATTGATACCACAATTGCATAGTTTGGAGCAAATGGGCTGAGTTGGAACTCAGCCCATTTGAGGCAAGGATTGACACCATTGCACTTTTATTTTCTCTATTTCTGAACTGTTATTTGTTATTGATTTTCTCTGTTTTTGAACTGATGTTATATTGTTATAGAACGACACATTTGACAATTTTAAGCTTGGCTTACCATTTTATTGGAGCGATGAGGGACAGGTGGGGCTTGAAAAGGCCCACCTGTTCAAAGTGGGGAATGACAGAAAATGTTTGAGAACCACTGCTTTACCCTCTGATCACCCATTTCATGCAAGCTTGGATAAAAACAAGTGTTTGAACATGTTAACAGGTAACTGCATATTTTGGTTACTTAATTCAGTATTATAATATTGTATCATTGTGAGACAGCGACCCTTTAGCGGCTGGATTTCCAGTGAAAGAATCAACCACGAGAGGAGGTAGAGTTGCAAACCATGGTGACTTTTATTTATCAAACACCACAAGAGAACAGGTAGCCAGCATGTAGGTGTTCACCACCTCCGACTGAAGACTGGCTCATTAATAGAGTGGCGAACTCCCTCCCCTTCCGGGGGAGCTCCATGGGACCTTATTTCGGAAAAATTATGTATTGAAGTCAATGGAGAGAGAAATATTATCTTTCAATCCCGTTTGAATTGTGCCACGAATTACACATATGACACACAAAAAAAATGTGTCGTAAAACTGTGAAGTAACACATTTGTTTGTGTGAAACGATCAATGAACTACATCTCTGGTCTTGCAGACTCTCACAACAACACACGTCACCAAGATGGCCGTCACTAGTGTCTTGTCAAAAAAGTGATTGACTACCCTCACTATCAACACGTCCAGAAGAATGTCATGCAAAGCTGCCTGCCTTCCTTTGATTCACTCTGAACTGCCTGATATTTTTTATGTTTAATGTCAACCATTTGTGCAGATAGCATGAAGTAGAACAGATCGCCGATGCTAATGTAGCGTTAGCGTTAGCATTTCTCCCCCGGGCTTAAATGGTATATTATAGAATGATCACACCGGTGTGACAGTACTCTTCAAAGGGTTCACGAAATATGACATTTTGGGTTACTTGATGTTACTTCATGTTAAGGCTAATAAAAATGACAAGGCTAAGGCTGTAATGCTAACTAACGTGCTTGCTACTAGCTAGGTAGCTAACTTGATCCAGCCACTCCTGGTCCTTTCATCAGACGGGAAGCGAAAGAACGAGCAAGACCCATTGCTGGTATGATTACAGCCTGGTACTAAGCACACAGGCATCTTGTTAAAGTTATCTTATCTTAGCTATCTCTTATTTAGGAAAACAATTGTGACATCAGTTATGACATCGCTTACGCGACTCTGGGATTTGTAGTCTTTCTAGTTGCGTATTTTTCATAGTCTTATATTTCAACAGTCTTACGACAAACTGTGACTTTTTTGACATGGAAATTATTTTTTAAGATTGACAAACATCATATGTGTAATTCATGGCACAATTCAAACGGGATCGAAAGATACGTTTTCTCTCTCCATTGACTTCAATACATAATTTTTCCGAAATAAGGTCCCATGGACCGGAAGTAGATGGGCGTGACTTCGCCGCTCTATAGAGGTTCTTCAGATGATGTAATTGGGAGAAACCACTCACAGGCAATGACAATAAAACCACATGTCATCATAACTGTCATACAGAATATCCACAACATTATTTTGACAGCATTATCAGTTGTCCATAGCCATCTGCCAATGTAACCCCAAAACCCACATTATAACTGACTATAATAAATACAAACACATTCCCACCTAAAACAGAAATCCCTGCGCCTATCTCGCCACTTGGTTAATCCCGGAACCTTCTTTGTCAGTGTTTGTTCCCCCCGAGGACCTTTTGGCCGAACACACTGTAGCGGACAGCCGGACACCAGACGAGACAGCATGGGTAAGCGATGGACGTAAACTTTACACAGTGTTCACTTATACAATTAAAGCAACTTTAACGTCATGATATATACACGCTCAAACATATTATTGCACACAATGATTAATCTCAACCGCTGTCATTCTTACACAAGCATAAAGACTTTAGGAGCTCCCACTAACTCCCCTCTCTTTTCAGGTGGAGCCGAGGACCCGACCAGCATCTTGCCAGACGGCATTCCAATTAATACGGTTGAATCATTTAATAAATACTACATCAATAAATAGTATAAATTACGTAAACATTTGCAAATATGCAATGCCAAACTGTACTGTGCAAATCACGCTAATAAAGTGCAAACTGTTCACTAAAGTGCTGAGTGACATTATTACTGTGCAAAGGGAAGTTGTTATATAAAGTGCAAACCCACATGTGCAATATTACAAGGCCCCAAAGCCGTCAGTCCATAGTAACAAAGTTACCTTAGTTACAATCATTAAGCCAGTGATAGACCGGTTGAGATTAAATTAACATGCCGTTTACTTGTCGTAAGTTTTACCTGCTTCCCATGAGCATATTGGGTCTTCACAAAAGGTTTGTAATTTTATGAAACAAGAATCAGAACTAGCTAATTTCTAAACCAACCCCTACACAATCCCACTCCGTGACAGAGTGAACTCCATCTGTAGTCACACAGCTGAATGACGCTCCTTATTTCAGGTATAGGGTAAATGTAGCGGCAAGCTTTGAGACGAAAGTTTGGGACATAGAGAAAAAAACTGTTGAAACTTTCCATAACCCAGGTTAAAGGCCCTGACACACCAAGCAGTCACCAGAGAACTCGCCGACGCCGACTGTTGCGTCGGCGAGTTCTCCTGCGTCTTGGCCATGTGTCGCACTGGAACACACCGCTAAGACTTCAGCCGAGCACGTATAAACTGCGCATGCGTGAGCGGCAATAACTCTCCTTACCAGCAGGCGGCGGTAGTGTGTATTCGTCATTCAAAAGAGGCAACAACCGGAAGACAGAGAAGAAGAACAGACTGCGTGATATAAACAAACAACAAATAGCGTGTGCGTTCCATTTTCACTCTCCATCGAAAACATGTTTCTACCCGAAGGGGCAAGTTTCCTGTACCGGGTGTACTGGGTTCGCAGAGAATCCCACTTCTTCCTCAGCTCTTTCTCTGAAGCACACAAATAAACGATGTAAGCATTGTGGCTAGTTAGCATGTCCAATTCATATCCAAATGCAGTGCCAAACAAGTAGCAACAGCTAGCAACAAGATAACAACAAAACACAAGGTTGAAATAACAAATTACATTTCACGTACGCTGGCAAACAATAAAAAACCAACAGTTTCTGCTAAAGAGCTCAATTGATGAAAAAAAAGAAGAGAATCTTACCTGAGAAACCAAGTTGAGTTTCAATCTCTCGAGTCCGGTTTTCACTACTCGGTTCGAGCACTTTTTCTCTGTAATGTCGTACAGAGGTGGCCTCTGCTGGATCAAGGTGATGAGCAGGTCTTCGTTTCCTTCATTCCAGATCGCCATGATGACAAATAAACCGATGAGATGAAAATTAATAGCCGTCTGTGTGTGTGCCTTCTTAAATCGTTTGTTTACGTCCCTCATTTCCGTTTCGCTTCTCATGCACTGATTCGCTAGCTGAACCAGCCAATCAGAGTGATTTCTTTGGCTGACTGCCTGTGGCCGACGCACGGCCGATTCAACATGTTTAATCGGCCGTGCGTCGGCCATGAAAGGCCAAATAAGGCGTGTCACGGCCGACGGTGCGGGACACACCAAATTGAGTTTGGGCGACAGGGCACGCTTCGTCGTCCGACTAACGAAAACGCTCGATTTCGGTCTGGTGTGTCAGGGCCTTAAGAATCAACATCTCTTGGTCAGAAATAAAAAGTAACATAAAACTCCATATTTTAGAATTTCCTGTTTATTAATTGGTTGTTTTTTGCAACAGTCCCTGGAAACGTACAAAACGTTACAATCCAATGCACATAATTATTACTTTCTCGACTAGACACTGGTATATGACTAGGTAAAAAAAAAAGAGGTTATCTTGAATTTCTTAACATCTTATTTTGCGCAGTGTACTAATAGATATTTGCAGAGAACAGTTTGTATACACCATGTTTCTTGACATACACACAGCATTGCACATGGTCAGGTACTGCAGCTGGTTGAGTCAAGACTGATGCAGGCCTCCTGTTGAAGGGCTTGATAACCCTGTTTTATATGGTAAGATGCTACCAAATTGCCTGTCTAACAGGATCAACGATGTGAACACAACTCCTTTTTAATACACTTTTCAAGTGCAGGTGTCTCATGGTGAGGTGATTGGTACCACATGAACGATTGCACGTATAGTCATTTCCAATATATAAACACGCTGCGATATATCTTCAGTGGCACACACACAAAAACACAAAGCACATGTATGCCCACACGGGTTATATATTTCCTGCGGCTTTTTACACACAGACAAAACAACACACACACACAACTTGTAGGTATCTTGTCAAGCCGTCATGTTGGACTTACCAGGAAAACACTCAGTCAAGCTCCTGGCAGAATACGTGCAGGGAATAATTTATAGATATTGATCCCTTCCGTGTAATCTAAAACGTATTACAGGGATGATCTTGAATCCAAATATTGACACCTTGCCAGAAGCAAGCTTCTACGATTACAGCAGGGACTGCTTTCAGTCCAATTAGAGTGCAGCCACTCCAAAGTGGAGTCCAGATCTTGGCAGTATGACAAAATATGTATTACAATTGACTTGGCAGAAAATAAGATTTCCCTGACAAAGATTCAATGTTGACAATGGAAACCCAAACAAAAAAAGAACAGTTGAAAGGAAGACTATGCTTGTACAATTTTGATTTGAATCACTTCAGCAGGAGGCAGTTTGCACTTACTGCATATTAATATGAACACATCTTATTTAAATAAATCATGTGGAGTAACAGCATGTACAATGCAGAGTGACAGCAAAGATGGAGCCAGAGCTGAACCCATAACATTCAAGGTTTATCATTTACCAACCAGGATATGATTTTTTAAATGGCACTTTTGCGATATTGGTTTCAAGAGAGAATGTCATGGGTTAAATAATGCAGCCATTATTTAACAGCAGTCTCTTGAATTACACTGGGGAAAATGTGGACAGTAGAATTTTTAATGAAAAAAGCCACAGACAGGTGTGTTGGTGTAGGTTATACAGTATACCTTTACCTAGCAAATAACACATTATGATTACATGTATTATTTTGCTATGCAAAATACTTAAACATGTAATGTTTGTACTATGTCTTAAAAATGAGTAGACCAATGTTGGATACTTTGTTGACATTTATATTATCCCAAACGTTTCTAACAATTTTCAAACCAAAAGAAATACATGATTTCAATCAAGGTAGCAGTTCATTTGGTGTCCTATAATGACAACTTATCCCTTATCAGCATGCATCAGTGTTGCGGTTGTCTGCTAGAAGGTCTCAAAAATGTACCTTTTTATCCAGTTTCAAGACATATTTTTGTGATATATATATAACTCTTGGTCATTTTTTTAATTCAGTCATCATCAGACGTCTGGATCTTAAGTTGTCAGAAAAACGAGCACAGCAAACATTTTGGTGCGACTCTTCCTGAAACCATTCCAGGATGTCTGTTTTTACTGGGCTGCTTCAGAACACCAAAGTGCTTTATTCAGTGTTTTACCCGGTTTATAATACAGCCCTGGGAAAACCTGCTGAACGATTACCACACAAATAATCCAATGAGGGAAATGGTGGTGAAGGCCACAACTTCATGTTACTTCATAACACCACCAAACATATTCATTTGTTAATCTTTTGATTGAGAGATCTCAAGTGGCAGGAAAATTAAACATTGCACTTTTAAAATCGCTGAGTGAATTCCATTATCAATAAAAACACATCACTACCTAAAATCATTGATGATGAGACAGAAAATGTATCTGCATGGTTTGAAAAAGAGTCCTCTACTTTATTGCCTTACCATTGATTGATGTTCAATCCTAGACTCTTTTTATGAGCAAATTAAAAGTTCACATTGTCAATAAAAAAAGCATTATACTTCTTCCAGTGAAAAAAAAAGATTCAATTAGACTGTGAAAATGTCAAACGAGCTTTGATGGCAGAACAGACTGTATGAAGTCTGAGAGGTGAAACTCAGGGCAAAAAAAAGCATTTGCTGCTACTGCTCGTAAAGTTTATGAGCAGACGTTTGTAACCGTGCCCTGAATAATGATTTATGCTTCTAGATGAGTAAATCTTCGTTTTTGTTCAACTCAGACCTTCACTCTTTTGGATTAAGACGTCTGGGCTGCAACTGCAATGAAATTGTGAAATAGGATTTTCAAATGTAAGTGCATCATGCCCTTGGCCACAGAAGTTCATTACAATGTATCAGGTTAAACAATGAGTAACCACTTCAATCTGAGTCAATGTCAATCAGTTTTAGTCGTTGTGGTTCGATCGACACATCTAAAACTATTTAAGCCCAGGCTGTGAACTTTAAGACATTAATGTTGCGATTCATTTGGAGATATTGGCACAAGCTACATGTATAGGACTGACTGGAGACCAAAGGCATTTTTGTGAATCATGCGATGGTTTCTTGAAGTTGCACAAGAGTGGGAAATAGTGGCCAGTTTTTCATGCATTTCTTTATTACAGCACCACATGTGCATTTTTTATATCTCCCCAAAGAATACAAGAAAATAATGTTTATAATGTTTATGATTAATCAAGAATTATTGTGAATGCAATTACATTTTTTAATCGATAGTAGGGATGTAACGATGCATCGTGAATCGGTTAAAAATCGGTACAGATGCGTTAAGATTAAAATCGGTTGAGCAAAAATGATTCGCGATGCAATTTTTTAAACGGCACAGGGCGTGAACTCATTTTGATTTGATTCGCTGGAACAGCAGTCTGGACATGATTGAACGCTATGACGAGATGCCCGTGAAATCGACACACTGGATAACTCGGACATCCGTGATGCCGTGTAGCGCACGAGGCCCTAGTGTAATTGCAGTCAGATTGTATTAGCAACACGGTAGTCTTTTTTTAAATCGTGATTTTTACAACCTCGTAGAACCCATTTTTCTATGTAAACTATATTTACATAGAAAAATAGTACAGTGACAAACTCAATGCTGTCCAGTTAAAATAAGTATTATTTTCTAAAAAATACCTCCCAAGAAGGATCCTTTCAATATATCTGAAGTGTACAATCCAACAGCAATGGTAGATGGTTAGGAGAGTCCAAGTGATGCATTGTTAAAATGCTGCTGCGGCAAGGAATGATTGGACAGCATTATGTACTTCTATTTCGTTAAGAATAGTTAAGCAGATAATTCTGAGTCATTTCACCACGTTAGGAACATGCTAAGCAAAACAAGAATATTTGACCAAAACAATTGTTTAAAAATACTGGTAAAGCAGAAATCTCAGTTCTGTCTTGTTAAAGTTAGAGCGTAGAATGGGTTCATTACTGCTACTTGTGCTTTTTGGGGTAAAAAGACACCTAAAAAAGTACTGTACCAGTGGGTGTTTTCCAACCTGAAGGCTTAGGGGTGTGGTGGAAATTCTATAATAAACCAGTCAAATAGTTCTAAATCTTATCTCAGCAAAAGAGGCACTCAGCACAGAGAGTACTAAGTCAATCTGCTTTTATACAGTATCAATTACACATGCTCAGTCATAAGATAATTGACCCATGATCATGTCAATAGTAACCCCCTGAAAGGTCACAAGGCACCTTTTGACTAGGCGTCTACCCAAGGGATGATGTTTAAACTGCATTGATACTACATTTCATAATCATAATTCCCAATGCAGGGTGCAATAATGAGCCTGTTGCAGCTTGGCAATCCACAATGATGCAAGGAAAACGTACTCAAATAGTCAACAGGAGGTGAAATGTAAGCTGTAGTAGTAGTGTTTTTTGTTTTTTTAAATGTCATGTTTTATTAGATAAAACACTGTTAGAATAAAGACTGTTTGGCGAATGCACATATGGTTAACTGCCCAAACTACATAAAGAGCAGAACAAGCCACTTCCGAGAGCTTTTCTATGGAACCACCTGGGAAGGTCTCCCTCTTAGTGGATAAGGCATTCCTTTGTGGGGCTATCCATGCATGTTTATGATGCGTTGTAGATAGTTAATCTTTGGCTGAAGTAACGCACTTGACTGACAGGTCACTGTATATCCCAGATCAAAATGGTATCCAATGAATTCAGATCTGTGAACTATCTATTAAAGAAACAGTTGACCTCATCTATAAACATAAAAATATGAGTGGCTGAGTAACTAGCACATCTTTGACTTCTTCTTGCCAGTAATCACATATTGGACTGGAATGAAAGCATCTCTCCACACCCAAACTTTCTGAAGAGAAAACCATGTGGCATATTCACTCACAGCACTTACTTTATTACAATTGACTTGCACATTTCCAAAGACTTCATACATGGTTCTCATACACAACCATCTGTGAAGCCAGATATCAGCCAGCCTGAGCAATCAACCAAGCCGTTATCCACCATGGTCCAGCCAGGCCAGCTTTTGTCCACCGTTAGTATCCAGCCCAACCAATCCTTTGTCTATAACAGCCATCATGCTGTCTAGTCGGCCAGATTTCTTAACGGGGCCTCATTCGGCACCAATGACACTCCACTAAATATGTGAATGTGTTTACACCACTTGCCTGGCTCAAATTTCTGAGATAACTTTCATATTTTTACATTCACAGACAGATTAGTTCTGCACCACTTCAGTTGTTTTGGGACACACATCTCCAAGATCTGACCGAATGACATATACTTTTAGATACATGGGTTTTATAGTTTTCTATTTTTTCGTTGACTGGAGATGTGTCTCTGTGATATTGTGTAGTATTCAGGCTTTCAAAATCATAAAATACATAATGCTGGAGATTTAAGCAACTGATTTCTATTTAATTTATATATATTTTTTAAATATATTTTTGGGCAACCAGCTCCTTGATTTAGGGGACAGCGCTGAAAGGGAGAGAGAGATGGGATGGCTCAAATTATGTATTGGTTTATATAATGATGCATATATGATTTATGTTCTGATTTATATACAGTACATGGGTTGGCAGTCTACCAAGTACATCAAGATTATTCCATTGCAAGCAATAATTAGGATTGTGTTGTTGCAATGGTACTGAAAAGAAAAAATACACTTTTACAAAATGTTAGGATAAGTATCAAGTAAATGTTAGTAATTAAAGCTGTAAGTAGCCCGAAGTGTTTAATTAAAGGGATTGCATGCACAGTAAGTGGTGAAAAGTAACAGTTGCTTGGTGTGAGGACAAAGTGCAACACGGACTGTTAGCCTTTAAGCTTTCTGTGCATCATACAGTGAGTCACGGAGATAATTGTTGTTCCATATTATATACATGAAGGTAATGATAAGTTTGTGTGGACGTTGTCAGGAATATGTACATGTATTCATCGGTTTCTTATTCTGGTTGTAGTTTGCAGTGGTATTGAACTAGATATATACCATTTACAGGTGTTTCCTGTTTTTTGTCCTCCCTAATTATATGAATTAGTCAGAATATTAGAAACACCTCTCGATATAAACACAGTACACCATTGCTTACTAAGACTTCAATGCTAGATGAATGAATGATCTACACTACTTCTATCAACTCTACTAATTATCTAGTGTCCAAAACAAAGTCTCAATCATCTCAATCTAATATTTTGTAGTGCTCAAAAGACCTAACAATAACCATAATTCCCAAGCAGATATTATAAAGGAAGAGCTGATATTGTCTTTAAATACAAATAAATATGTTTTCATACATTCATACATTAACATTTTAAGGACAAATTCAGTAATTTCTTACAATTTGACGTCTATGTCCTTTGAAATAAAACATTTCTCAAGCTGTCAAGAAATGCCATTCAGGCAGCATCCCTCTCATTTTCTGTTGAAAATCAGATGTATGTTAACATATTTCCTGGTAGTAAAGGGTTGTATTGTATAGTATCATTGGGAATAAATGTTCATTATTATTGAAATGAAATGAGAAATGTTTCTTTGTCCAATAACTGACAGCAAATGTTTGTTGGGTGTGCAAAGAAGACATGTGCAAGTGAAGCCAAAATGGAAAACGACAATGCGTAAACTTAGAATAATTTCCCTTTAAAGAAATGAAATTAAAATGGATAATATTACAATTGTAAATAAAATACACATAAGTGGTGTTGCACTGCCTTAGATATTCCTATGGATTCCCTGGATACACACTTGTATTGGCTCACAGTGCACTTGCTAACCCTGCAAAAAAGAAAGGATAGTTAGTGCTGCTCACTAGGCAATTCTTTTTACTTGTATAATTCCCCTTGGTATCTTGGCTTTTGTCGACTTGTTACATGTTATCTCAGCATGCTCAACTTGTTTTCTGAATTAGGCGGCTGTTGGCTCTGTTCCTCACAGAGTTTTAGATTGTTTCATTAGAACATTGCCAGACATCCAAGCATTCAATGGTGCAGAGCTCAGGTCTGAGTCTTAGCAGGGGGTCTGCTGTATATCCACAAGGGGACTGCCGAGCCTCTGTAAAGGAGGGGAGAGTTCTGTAACAATAAAAGCAACAAGCAACATGTTGAGTTTTAACCTAGTTTGAACTTCACCATTAGTTTTAAAGTTTCAACTCTTGGTTTTACCCTGCAACCTTTTCCAAAGCAGACTTGTTTTTTTCCTGCTTTGGCACCCAGTAGCTGTATGTCTCCACACCTCATTATCCATTTAGAGGAATAGGTTTAAAGTAACAGGGTTCATCTTATTTTAAATGTTGCAAACAATAGATACACACAACCATTATAAATCGACCTACATCCTTTTTTTTAAATAAACGATTAACAAAACAGCAATTAAAATTTGTTATAGCAAACAAAGTACTAGTGCAACTGCTCTTCGGTGTCACTAATGGCTGCAAACCAGTTTAAAGAGTGGTGCAGGAGTTAGTCTTAACCCGCAAATGTTAGCATATTAGCGCTTCCAGGCTTTCTTGTCTCAAAATCAAAGGTTTTTGAATGAGTTTTTGGTTAGAGTCCAGAAATAAGGTCTGCGGTTCATCCATGCTTACAAGATTCAACCTTTTGTTCTTTGACCTAAAAAGGCAGTTGCTAACAATTGGCTAACGAACATTAACCACCTTCAGCTTAGCAGTAGAGACATGCGACCATGATGTAGTTAGTTAATAGCATTCAATTGCTTTTTACTTCTGGCGATGCATTTATGCTTCAACTATTTTGAAAGTGGTGTTAATATGTGGAGATTATCCTGCTTAACAAACCATTTAAGTATCGTAAACCTGTATTTGCACAGATCTTATTTTCTGCAATATTCCAAAATCCAATTGAAAAATCCCTTTGCTCTAAGTCTCAGCCTACAAAAGTCATCATCATTGAACCACTCTAAAATAACTAGCTTGCAACGTATTGGTAAGTTTTGTGTTAAAAAACAAAAATATATGGGGAACTCTTTTAAAGATATACTTGTTTTCAAGTAGTATCAATCAATGTTTATTTATATAGCCCAATATCACAAATGTTACATTTGTCTCAGTGGACTTCACAGTTTGTACAGAGTATCAGTATGACAATACGACACCCTCTGTCCTTAGACCCTCACATCGTACAAGGAAAAACTTCCGGAGAAAACCCACAGTAACAGAGGAGGGATCCCTCTCCCAGGACGGACAGACGTGCAATAGATGCCGTGTGTAAATCGAAGAGATAATACATTTGCAACATAGGTAGTCCAAATGTTTGGAAATGCATGTGTCTATATTAAGAAGATGAATCCACAAGGATGTCAACAATCCTGTGGGAGCCATCAGGGAAGTAGTATGATGAGAGTCAGGAAGGACCACAGAGACAGGTTCAGCCACGACTCGAAATCCAGGACTCAGATCAGGACTCAGGACTCAGGATCAGCCACGACTCAAGATCCCGGCTTATATAGACACCAAAAAGACATTTGGGGAAGCTGGGTTATTCGGAACATGAGAGTACACAGGTATAGGCAGAGAGAAGGAAGAAGTAAGATGTCCCCCGACAAACTAAGCCTATATCAGCAAAACTAGGGGCTGAATCTAATCAGCCCTAACTATAAGCTTTATCAAAAAGGAAGGTCTTAAGCGCACTCTTAAAAACGGATAGGGTGTCTGCCGCCCGAACACAAACTGGAAGCTGATTCCACAAATGTGGAGCTTGATAAGAAAAGGCTCTGGCTCCCATTGTACTTTTAGAGACTCTAGGAACAACCAACAACCCTGCATTCTTGGAACGCAATGCCCTAGTAGGACAGTAGGGTATAATGAGTTCTTTAAGGTAAGATGGCGCCTGCCCATTAAGGGCTTTGTAGGCGAGAAGAAGAATTTTAAATTCTATCCTGTGTTCTATAGGGAGCCAGTGTAAGGCAGCCAGAACAGGAGTAATGTGGTCCCTTTTCCTAACTCTGGTTAGTACACGAGCTGCAGCATTTTGAATCAGCTGAAGCGACTTGACTGACTTCTTGGTACACCCTGATAATAAAGAGTTACAATAATCCAGCCTTGAAGTAACAAATGCATGGACTAGTTTCTCTGCATCGTTTTGAGGCAAGATATGCCTGATTTTTGCAATGTTACGTAGATGGAAGTAGGCGGTCCTTGAAATTGATTTTATGTGGGCGTTAAAGGATAAATCCTGATCAAATATAACACCAAGATTCCTTACAGTCTCACTGGAGGCCAAATTAATGCCATCCATAGTTAGTATATCTTTAGATAATTTGTTTCGTAGATTCTTCGGACCGAATACAATAACTTCAGTTTTGGCCGCGTTTAACATCAAAAAGTTTAAAGTCATCCATGTTTTTAAGTCCTTGAGGCAGTCTTGAATTTTATTTAGATGATTAATTTCATCAGGCTTGACTGATAAATATAGTTGAGTATCATCCGCATAACAATGAAGGTTTACAGAATGATTCCTTATAATATTGCCTAATGGATTGGAAGCATATATAATGTGAACAAAATAGGTCCAAGCACTGAGCCCTGTGGCACTCCATGGCTAACTTTGGTTTGCATGGAAGATTCATCGTTGACACGTACAAACTGAGAGCGTTCAGATAGATAGGACCTAAACCAGCCTAAAGCAGTTCCCTGTATGCCAACTAAGTGCTCTAGTCTTTGCAATAAGATATCATGATCGATAGTATCAAATGCAGCACTGAGATCGAGCAAGACAAGAATAGAGACAAGTCCCTTGTCTGAGGCTATTAGAATGTCATTTGTGACTTTAACCAGAGCTGTCTCTGTGCTATGATGTGTTCTAAAGCCAGACTGAAAATCTTCAAATAAATCATTGTTTTTTAAGTAATCACACAACTGTTTTGCGACTGCTTTCTCAAGAATGTTTGAGAGGAACGGAAGATTAGAAATAGGTCTATAGTTGGCTAAAACCTCTGGATCGAGGTTGTGCTTTTTAAGAAGCGGTTTTATCACTGCTACTTTGAATGATTGTGGAACATAGCCTGATAATAAAGACATATTCATAATATTTAATAAAGAAGTGCTAATTAATGGAAAAACTTCCTTCAACAGCTTAGTTGGAATTGTGTCTAACATACACGTTGATGGTTTAGAAGAGAGAATCATTGAATTTAATTGTTCAAGGTTAATGGCTGAAAAGCATTCTAGTTTACTATCTAGTGTAATATTAGAACTTACGTTTCCGGGAGCTGTTGATAACACTATACTGGTCAAAGGCAAGAGGTCATTAATTTTGTTTCTAAGAGTAACAATTTTATCATTAAAAAATTGCTATGGGAATAGAAGGCTCAAGGCTCTCTGTCAGCCTGGCTACAGTGCTGAAAAGAAATCTTGCATTATTCTTATTCTCATCTATTAATGAAGTAGATCTTCTTTACTTGATCATTTGCTGGTATTTTTGTGTTAGTTTTGTGAAGACTCTTTCCATTAGGGCAAGTTAGATTTTACATTCGTAATACTTTCCTTTATAAAAAACATATGTTCAATGGAAAAGCTAAATGTGGCTTCTTGCACATTACTGCTCCTTATATATCTATCTGTTGTATCTTAAATCCAAACAGTAAGGAGGAAGTTTGTATTTTTTACAGAAATGCTGTGAATTATCCAATTATTGGGACCTCCTTTTGCTTTATGATATACAGCAACTATTGCATGTGGAAACGTACAGGGGACATGACTTGATGTTAGATAGAACAAAGCAGGATATATGGAAAATAATGGAGGTGACAGAGCCCTGGTATATTTCATTAAACAAAGCTTTTCCATCCTCCTCCCTGTCCCAGGGGAGCACTGAGTAAAGTGAGCGATGTGTGAAGTTCATCTGGTAAGCAGGAGGAGCTTCATTTCTCCCTTCAGGTTTCTGTTGACGGGGCCTCAATAGACGGCTGGGATTACACGGCGACAGTGGAAGAAGACAGCAGTATTTCAAGTGGAATCAGGGGTATCCTGTAGAAGTGTGCAACAATCAGTCTGCCAACATAGAATCCTCCGAGTGGGCTCAGTGGAGGCAGTCTCTCAACTCTGAGCACTTTTAATCGGAAACACAAGTCATGTACGTCTATCCCATCTTGTCCTTTCTCTTTCACACTCACACTTTTGTCTCCTCCAATTTGCAGGGACTCTGAGCAGCATACAAATATAGCTCCTGACAAAGTGTCATATTTTCTTGTTTCCTCTGCTTTTGCACTGTCAGATTCTTCTGGTGTTGTTACCTCTTTTCATTCCACCACTTTAATCCGCATTGTTGCAGTGCTTGTGCCGTGTTGCATCAATATTGAAGCTCTCATTCTCCTCACTGTCTCCAATTCTTGAACTAACAGTGCCACCCAGTGGTGAGGAAGAAAAGGAGAGGCACAAAAGGAATCATGCACACGATTTAAAACATTGAAATTAAGGGGTTGATAATTCATACAATATTAAAGGGAATGGTATGAATGTGACCTTTATATAATAGTCTAATTTGATTAATATAGCAGTGCTCTACATAGGCTGCTGTCACGTTCATCATCCCATGAGGCCATGATGTGTAATTAAATAGAGAACATATAGAGGTTGGCAGTCAGGAACTGTCTTGATTTGTTTCTTCTTAATACCATGGTCTACCACATGTTTCACTTACTTTAACAGCAGCATAATAATAGAAGCAATGCTGTGAGAGAGGTTTGGCTACAAAACCTTATTTTCCCCTAATGTAGGATTGTACTATAGATAACACCCACAACTTAAAAAACATATCATTAATTTGCGGTCACACAAATTATTTTACATGTAATAAATGTAAAGCCTCTCACGCATTGACTAGTGTAACTCCCTCCTAGCAGGTCTACCAGCAAGTGCCATCCGACCTCTGCAGCTAATTTACAATGCAGCAGCCTGACTGGTCCTAAACCGACCAACGTTCTCCCCTTCACTGGCTGCCAGAATACACTTTACCATGGTCTGGCTTGTTTGAAGTGAATATGTAAGCACTTTTTATGTTCTTCTGAGTTTGAATTGTTATGGTTTATTGCACTTATTGTAAGTTGCTTTATATAAAAGCGTCAGCCAAATGCATTGTAATGTAATTTGTGTAGAAAGAAGAACAACGATAACAGAAGTCTTCACATTTCCACATAAAGCCTCATGACCCGATAAAGTGATGTAATGCTGGAATGGCAAACCGATTTGTCAAATGTGTGAAAGGCAACATCAAAGCAGCCCTTATTACAGGTATGCTGTCAACACATCTTCAGTCATCTTCAATGGGAAAATGTGATGCCGGCCCCCCTTTGACTCCCTTGTTCCTTTTACTCTGTTCAACGTTTTCAGATGCTTACCGGGTACGTTTTATTAAATAAATCCCATATCACAGTGTTTGTAATTATAAATCCAAGTGTTCAGGTTCGTTAAGTGGGGTGGACACAGCGAGGTAAAACTAAGCTAAACCAACAGAGAGACATAACACTTTGTTATAGATGATTGCATCTTTTCTATAAATAATATTGGGAAGTGAAGGGTATTCTGATGATTTCAGAAAAAAAGGAGCACAGATATTTCCCTCAGAAATAGGTAAAGATCAGAAACGACGAAATGAAAGTGAATATGGATACATGACGTATTTCAAGTTTGAAACCGGTTTGAAACCTGGCTAGGTCGAGGAAAAGATCACAATTTGGCTTATGCATGCCATGCATTATAAATGTGAAGTAGCATGTGACGTTGCAAATAACATGCTACCGTTGTAAGGTAATGAAGGGAAACCTGCAAGCTAGTTGAGTCAGTCAACTCGAGCACCAACGATTCATATGAAATGCTTTAACCTCTCATACAACCAACCAAACACATTATCCTATATCTGGCTAGCTATTTAAGCTGCACGATTTGCCATCTCTCCTTGCTGATGCTGCTACTGCCCTGTTATCATCACTCTTCAATGTTCTATGTTTAAATATTTGTGGGGAGTGTTGAGGCCGGAGCATGGGCGCCAAATTCAAACTATATGATGCTGTTAATAAACATTAAAAGTAACTATTTTTGTTGACTTTTGGTTTCAAACGGCACGCAAACTCACGCGAAGGTTCAGTGTTGTTAGGGCTGTGTAATGTATCACATTGTCATGGTGTCTAGAAATTGGCGTCAAACTAAATGCGTAAATATGGGTAGTAATAAGTGTCTAGCATCGACAATCGTTTTTGTACTGTGATATGGGGCTAGATTTGTCTCAATAATATGAAGAAAAATGATCTGTGTGTAAATGTGTAGTTTGTAAATGTAAAACACCTTCCACAAATGCATTAAAAAGATTTGCAAACTCACAAAAACATTTTGTAAATGTAAAATGGATCTGCAAATACGCAAAAACAATTCTACAAATAAAAAAAAGATTTTTGAATACTGTAATTCATTTACAAATAAAAAAAGGAATTTGTGAACATCTCTCTAACATTTACGACTTTCCACCAGGCATTTGTGAATGCACATTGTGTTTGTGGATCGAAAAACGCATTTGTGGAAATCTATTCATGTAATTCAGCTATATGTTTGGGTGATGACGTACTTGCTGCCTTTCAAATGTTTTTGTGAGTTTGAAAATATTTGCAATGCACTTGTGGAAGGTGTTTTACATTTACAAATGACACATTTAGACACAGATTACTTTTCTTTTCACACACGTATTGAGACAAATCTAGCCCCATACTGTGAGGACGGCTCTGGTCTGTCGACATAAGTCATAGACCCTTAGCTACCATCTATTGCAGTAAAAATTAAAGAAACTTAAGACATTAAAAGACTCACGTGGCAAAACATTTGTTTTAATTTCCTCCATTTTATCAAATGTAAAACTAGGACAGCCATGTCTGTAGCATCACTTGTAAAGGTATTTTCTCTTTAGCCTTCCTGCCTTCAGATCCACCCTGCTTCTCTACCCAAGACACAAATGGCTGTGAAATGTTTCCAAGTGATGTGGAGATAAAAAGCTCAAAACCTTCACACAGACTTTTTCCCTCTTCATTTCGACACATGTTCACACTCCCATGAATTCTGAGATGATTGATCCTGACATGTGTTAACTTAACAGATCTGGTCAGCAATCTACAGGGTATAACAGTGTTACTGCCCAAAACTTTGTTTTAACATTTTGACAAAATGGCTACCACGTTATTTAAAAGGCATAACTAAAAGTTACTACAAGTGTAATATCCCTTATTACTCATTGCACAGGAAACACAGCTACAACACGTACAGTAGTTCAAAGTAGAACTAGGAGGTAAGTGTGATGAATATTTTAAATGTGCAATATTTTAAAGATCTTCTCCATCCTAAACTCCGAAAAAACTATTTGTTTCTCCGAATCGAAGGGAAAAAACACAAAAGCATTGTACACCATTTAAACCAATCAATGTTGTGTAATTAACAAGGATAAACTGGTGTTTTCGAGTTGATGAGTAGTGCAGATATCACTGTAAAATCAATCGACATTAGAGAGAATACTTACTTCCGGGTGTAAAATTATCTAAAGCAACTACTGTGGCCAGAAAACGTGTGATCCTGACATTCTTTTCTCTTTGTATAAAGGTATAGTATAATAATAATAATAAAAATAATAATAAAGGCCAGCAAGATTGTTTGAATGAATAGCAGCCTTGTGCGTGGCCGGGCGCATTGTAGGAAAGCAAGACAATAAATGGCAAATATATGTAGAAAATGAACGTATTTGAGTTACGTCCAAAACAAACGTAATGTGGGAGAAAATACGTTTCTCGCTAAACTTAATTGAGAATGCAGTTTAGTTCTGTGGGAACGTAATTTTGAGGAGACAGGGTTGATTCTTGACAATAATCTCAAAAAACAACACATGTCCAATGACGGCTGCACAAGCTATTGACAAACATGCAGGTGTTCTGTTTTGGACCCAAATTGATTTAGTATTTTTTAATCAGAGTAATCTAAACTCTCTTTGCAAAGAAAACAATTAAGACAAATTAGATTGCAGTTAAGACAATTAGGAATAACGATTCACACTAATGGTTGCAAACAGAGGGCTCCAGAACATAGCCACCAAAGCAGCAGCAGCAAGGGAGAGTGCAGAGAAATAAATCCGTAGGTGGCAGAGCCTTTTCATTCCGAGCACCTCTCCTTTGATTCCTTCAAAAGCAAACTAAAAACCCATCTCTTCGCATCTGTCTTCCTCGGCAGCAAGGCAAGGCGAGGCAATTTATATAGCACCTTTCAACAGGTGCCTTCAACACAAGAGAATTCAAAGTGCTTTACAAACATGAAAGACATTAATAAAATGGCATTTAAAATCAGTCATTAAAAAGAAAAGATAATAAAATAAACATTAAAAGACAAAATACATGAATAAAAGTTACAGTGCAGTTTAAGATGTGAATAGTTAAATTAAAAGCAGCGGCAGGCAAAAAGAAAAGTCTTCTTTTTCTGGGAGTCTGTTCCAGATATTTGGAGCATAACAACTGAACGCTGCTTCTCCATGTTTAGTTCTGACTCTGGGGACAGAAAGCTGACCAGTCCCTGAAGACCTGAGAGTTCTGGATGGTTCATAATTTAGCAGGAGGTCAGAAATGTATTTTGGGCCTAAACCATTCAGTGCTTTATAAACCAGCAGCAGTATTTTGAAATCTATTCTTTGACACACAGGAAGCCAGTGTAAAGACTTCAGAACAGGAGTGATGTGATCCACTTTCTTAGTGTTAGTGAGGAACCAGTGTAAAGACTTCAGAACTGGACTGATCCACTTTCTTAGTGTTAGTGAGGAACCAGTGTAAAGACTTCAGAACTGGACTGATCCACTTTCTTAGTGTTAGTGAGGAACCAGTATAAAGACTTCAGAACTGGACTGATCCACTTTCTTAGTGTTAGTGAGGAACCAGTGTAAAGACTTCAGAACTTGACTGATCCACTTTCTTAGTGTTAGTGAGGAACCAGTGTAAAGACTTCAGAAATGGACTAATCCACTTTCTTAGTGTTAGTGAGGAACCAGTGTAAAAACTTCAGAACTGGACTGATCCACTTTCTTAGTGTCAGTGAGGAACCAGTGTAAAGACTTCAGAACTGGACTGATCCACTTTCTTAGTGTTAGTGAGGAACCAGTGTAAAGACTTCAGAACTGGACTGATCCACTTTCTTAGTGTTAGTGAGGAACCAGTGGAAAGACTTCAGAACTGGACTGATCCACTTTCTTAGTGTTAGTGAGGAACCAGTGTAAAGACTTCAGAACTGGACTGATCCTCTTTCTTAGTGTTAGTGAGGAGCCAGTGTAAAGACTTCAGAACTGGACTGATCCACTTTATTAGTGTTAGTGAGGAACCAGTGTAAAGACTTCAGAACTGGACTGATCCACTTTCTTAGTGTTAGTGAGGAACCAGTGTAAAGACTTCAGAACAGGACTGATCCACTTTCTTAGTGTTAGTGAGGAACCAGTGTAAAGACTTCAGAACTGGACTGATCCACTTTCTTAGTGTTAGTGAGGAACCAGTGTAAAGACTTCAGAACTGGACTGATCCACTTTCTTAGTGTTAGTGAGGAACCAGTGTAAAGACTTCAGAACTGGACTGATCCACTTTCTTAGTGTTAGTGAGGAACCAGTGTAAAGACTTCAGAACAGGACTGATCCACTTTCTTAGTGTTAGTGAGGAACCAGTGTAAAGACTTCAGAACTGGACTGATCCACTTTCTTAGTGTCAGTGAGGAACCAGTGTAAAGACTTCAGAACAGGAGTGATGTGATCCACTTTCTTAGTGTTAGTGAGGAACCAGTGTAAAGACTTCAGAACTGGACTGATCCACTTTCTTAGTGTTAGTGAGGAACCAGTGTAAAGACTTCAGAACTGGACTGATCCACTTTCTTAGTGTTAGTGAGGAACCAGTATAAAGACTTCAGAACTGGACTGATCCACTTTCTTAGTGTTAGTGAGGAACCAGTGTAAAGACTTCAGAACTTGACTGATCCACTTTCTTAGTGTTAGTGAGGAACCAGTGTAAAGACTTCAGAACTGGACTAATCCACTTTCTTAGTGTTAGTGAGGAACCAGTGTAAAAACTTCAGAACTGGACTGATCCACTTTCTTAGTGTCAGTGAGGAACCAGTGTAAAGACTTCAGAACTGGACTGATCCACTTTCTTAGTGTCAGTGAGGAACCAGTGTAAAGACTTCAGAACTGGACTGATCCACTTTCTTAGTGTTAGTGAGGAACCAGTGGAAAGACTTCAGAACTGGACTGATCCACTTTCTTAGTGTTAGTGAGGAACCAGTGTAAAGACTTCAGAACTGGACTGATCCACTTTCTTAGTGTTAGTGAGGAACCAGTGTAAAGACTTCAGAACTGGACTGATCCTCTTTCTTAGTGTTAGTGAGGAGCCAGTGTAAAGACTTCAGAACTGGACTGATCCACTTTATTAGTGTTAGTGAGGAACCAGTGTAAAGACTTCAGAACTGGACTGATCCACTTTCTTAGTGTTAGTGAGGAACCAGTGTAAAGACTTCAGAACAGGACTGATCCACTTTCTTAGTGTTAGTGAGGAACCAGTGTCAAGACTTCAGAACTGGACTGATCCACTTTCTTAGTGTTAGTGAGGAACCAGTGTAAAGACTTCAGAACTGGACTGATCCACTTTCTTAGTGTTAGTGAGGAACCAGTGTAAAGACTTCAGAACTGGACTGATCCACTTTCTTAGTGTTAGTGAGGAACCAGTGTAAAAACTTCAGAACTGGACTGATCCACTTTCTTAGTGTCAGTGAGGAACCAGTGTAAAGACTTCAGAACTGGACTGATCCACTTTCTTAGTGTTAGTGAGGAACCAGTGTAAAGACTTCAGAACTGGACTGATCCACTTTCTTAGTGTTAGTGAGGAACCAGTGGAAAGACTTCAGAACTGGACTGATCCACTTTCTTAGTGTTAGTGAGGAACCAGTGGAAAGACTTCAGAACTGGACTGATCCACTTTCTTAGTGTTAGTGAGGAACCAGTGTAAAGACTTCAGAACTGGACTGATCCACTTTCTTAGTGTTAGTGAGGAACCAGTGTAAAGACTTCAGAACTGGACTGATCCTCTTTCTTAGTGTTAGTGAGGAGCCAGTGTAAAGACTTCAGAACTGGACTGATCCACTTTATTAGTTAGTGAGGAACCAGTGTAAAGACTTCAGAACTGGACTGATCCACTTTCTTAGTGTTAGTGAGGAACCAGTGTAAAGACTTCAGAACTGGACTGATCCACTTTCTTAGTGTTAGTGAGGAACCAGTGTAAAGACTTCAGAACTGGACTGATCCACTTTCTTAGTGTTAGTGAGGAACCAGTGTAAAGACTTCAGAACTGGACTGATCCACTTTCTTAGTGTTAGTGAGGAACCAGTGGAAAGACTTCAGAACTGGACTGATCCACTTTCTTAGTGTTAGTGAGGAACCAGTGTAAAGACTTCAGAACTGGACTGATCCACTTTCTTAGTGTTAGTGAGGAACCAGTGTAAAGACTTCAGAACTGGACTGATCCTCTTTCTTAGTGTTAGTGAGGAGCCAGTGTAAAGACTTCAGAACTGGACTGATCCACTTTATTAGTTAGTGAGGAACCAGTGTAAAGACTTCAGAACTGGACTGATCCACTTTCTTAGTGTTAGTGAGGAACCAGTGTAAAGACTTCAGAACAGGACTGATCCACTTTCTTAGTGTTAGTGAGGAACCAGTGTAAAGACTTCAGAACTGGACTGATCCACTTTCTTAGTGTTAGTGAGGAACCAGTGTAAAGACTTCAGAACTGGACTGATCCACTTTCTTAGTGTTAGTGAGGAACCAGTGTAAAGACTTCAGAACTGGACTGATCCACTTTCTTAGTGTTAGTGAGGAACCAGTGTAAAGACTTCAGAACTGGACTGATCCACTTTCTTAGTGTTAGTGAGGAACCAGTGGAAAGACTTCAGAACTGGACTGATCCACTTTCTTAGTGTTAGTGAGGAACCAGTGTAAAGACTAAAGAACAGGAGTGATGTGATCCACTTTCTTAGTGTCAGTGAGGACTCGAGCAGCAGCGTTCTGAATCAGCTGCAGCTTTCTAATATATTTTTTAGTGAGACCTGTGAAGACACCATTACAGTAGTCCAGTCTACTGAAGATAAAAGCATGGACAAGTTTTTCCAAATCCTGCTGTGACATTAGTCTTTTAATCCTAGATATATTCTTTAGGTCAGGGGTTCCCAACCTTTATTGTGCCAAGGACCGGCAGATACATTAAAAAAAAATGGCGGACCGGTTGTCAATTTTAACTGATTTTAATATGTACTCACCACCAGCAGGTAGCAACAGAGGCTAATTGTATGAAACAGCCTGAACAAATACTAGAACAATATGCATCCAAAACATATTAACAACGTTTAATAAAGAACCGGTGTCGTTTTTTGGTTTTTCAGAAAAACGGAAAACCAAAAAAACGACGTTATTCAGTTTTTAAACCAAAACGGGAAAACAGATAAATCAACGTTTTGGTTTTGTTTGTATGATTTACGGATAAGCAGTGAATGCTGGGAAAAGGAGGAGAAGGCGCATCATGAAGGAGATGTCCGGTCGCCAGGGTGTGTGTGTGTGTGTGTGTCTGTGTGTCTGTGTGTCTGTGTGGTGTGTGTGTGTCTGTGTGGTGTGTGTGTCTGTGTGTCTGTGTGTGACACTGGCATTTGTTTTCAGAAGATATTATGATAGTGACGTTCGTTCCGGTGCACGTCCGCAGCATTTAGCACTACATCGAGATTAAGATTAAACTGATTTATTTTGGGAACACCCGCATATAGGCTACCTATGGAGTTAGCCAGATGTGTGTAAATTACTGTTCATGGTCATTTGAAAACAAATGCCGGTGTCGGACAAACACACCGAACGTACAGAGCTGAGCTGAGCAGAGCACACACACATCATGCGCCTTGGTGACTGGACATCTCCTTCATAAAACTAATAAAAGGGGGAGTAATCGGGCAGTTCGATGTGTGTAGAGATGTGTGTGGTTAACACGTAGCAGCCTGCAGTCACTCTTAAGCTGTTCTGATTAAGGTAAACACAGCGAAGGCAGTGCGTAAAAAGGCACAGCTCTCGGCGCGCTGGTGCTGCACTTCTCAGAGGAGGAGTTACACGTCCCGCTGCCTCCTGATGCTGCAGCCATTTCATGAAGTGAAGGAGGTTTTCCTTCTATAAAACAGCTGTGGCAGCAGATACCGTGAGAGTCCCGGACATGAATTCATAGATCAAGGCAGACTGGTTTACAGACTCTCCTGTTTTGCCAATCCGGTGCTTAAACAAATAGCTCTACACCCCTGGCCGACATGTCCTTAAAATGAAGTCAGAGTTTGAAATATATCTCAAATAATGTATGCACTGCCATTTCCCCACATAAACATAACAGTCTGCAATTAAACGGTTGTCTCCTGTGCACTCCTCTTCATAGGCGGATTTTGCGGGGTGGCAGGGGGGGCATTGCCCCCCCTAGTGGCTGAAATATGTTAACCCTCCTGTTATATTCGTTTTTTGTAACCGCAATAATATTCGTGGGTCAATTTGACCCAGTGCATGTTTAATTATCCAAAAATGGTCAGAAGCCCCAAAATCCAGATGATTTTTTTTACATAGTTTGTACCTTTTATTGATGTTGATAAATAGAGACGAGACACCTCTTCTGTTCAGGGTCAAATTGACCCGTTCACTTAGAATCAAGCCAAAGGAGTCATAAGGATTTGTATTGAAAGTATTTTATGGTAACAGCAATTAAGAGTGTGTGTGTGTGTGTGAACTCCTTTGGGTATCTGGAACCTTTATGACTTATTCAAGTAGGCCAAAGAGAGAGACTATTTGTGCTACAATAAGGCACTGCTGAGATTTGAAGCCAGGATCTCTTATTTACTAAACAGGCACTTTAACCAACTAAGCCACAGCACCCTCTTGAATATTTCTTCTTTTAAATCAAAGTATGAGTGAGTGTGAGGGGCTGTTCATTAATGGGTCTGTTCATTAATGAGCATTACTGAGTTTTACATTGCCTTTTTCAGTCAGGATGGCCGAGCGGTCCAAGGCTCTGCGTTAAGCTGGGGAACACTCAGCCGTTAAAGAAGGGGAAGAAGGGGGAAGAAGAGAAAGGGAGAAAAAGAGAAAAAAATGAGAAAGAAAATAAAAAAGTGACATTTTTACTTGATTGATGTGTTTTTAGCTATATGGGCACCCGGCACACATGGGAAACTTTTAATGTTTTTTACATTTTTCGGAAACGCTGCAAGCGGGATTCGAACCCGTGAACTAGGGAACAATATAAGTCATTTTCCATACATTTGGCATTCTGTCACAGTTTTATCTTTATTTTAAATATAGTCCCTTGTTAAACAGCACTTTGTTTTGTATTTCATTTGTGAAAAGTGCTATATAAATAGTATATTATTATGACTCAACTCAACTTAAGTCTTTCTACAATATGAATTGTTTTGAAAGTGTACATCACTACATCTTAGACGTTTAGAGTCATAAATGTGAGAACATTTTTAAATGCATAGAAACAACATCAGAAATTTAACACTTCTATGTACTAGGTTGCTTTCAATGAGGAGTAGAAGATAATATAAATAGAAAAAACAATATCAAAATATAGCCGGCATTTTATTAAACATTCATACAACACTTTCACAAACCCCTCATCCACCCCAGTGAAACCCAATCTGCTATCATGGACAAAACAACATTAATCGAACCCAGGTAGTCTGTAGTTTCTCTCTCTCTCTCTCTGGTAATCCAATGACCATCAGTCCTTTTTCTGGTGAGTAGAATCCTTTTTCTGGTGAGTAGAATCCTTTAGAATCCTTTTTCTGGTGAGTAGAATCCTTTAGAATCCTTTTTCTGGTGAGTAGAATCCTTTAGAATCCTTTTTCTGGTGAGTAGAATCCTTTAGAATCCTTTTTCTGGTGAGTAGAATCCTTTTTCTGGTGAGTAGAATCCTTTAGAATCCTTTCTCTGGTGAGTAGAAGACAAAAACTGCAGCTACAAAAACTTCCGTCGGTTCTGCTAGTTCCTGGTTCCCCGCAGCATCAAAAAAGCACATCATCAAACAATTTGAACACACACAGGGCCCACACTCAGCTGCCACTCATTGAGCCTCATTAACAACCACACCTGGCCTGCTCTTCCTCTCCTCCCTCATATGCAGACTCTGCTGCCCTAGCACTGCCCCGAGTGGGAGTTGCTGGTTATTACAGGGTGAAAAAACTCACTGCATTATTTGAGTGGGTTACATTCTCCCCCCCTAAATCTGCATGCATCCTTGCATGTTGCACCCTACACTATCTCAGAAGTTAAAGGGGTTAACTGGTATATATATATATATATATATAGGGTACAGTGTCAAAGTTGAGAGTTTGGGAGAACGCCTGATCCAACCCACTCAAGATAGAGTGCATAAGTGTCACCAGGGGGTTCCCTAAGGTTTGATATGTTAGCCTATCAGGAGCTCTTCTTTCTCTGGAGGATCTTCTCAGTTCCGTTTCCTCTTCATGAGAAGGGACAATACTTTCTGGCTGTGCGTTCTCTTCCCCATTTTCCGTTTGTATTCCACTTTCGGTTGTATTTGGGCTACATAACTCATTCTGGTTCACTGGAATGTGAGGGAGACTTTCCTCAGTTCCTACAATATGATGCTGAGGTGAGTGCTGAATTTGGATTTCTTCCCAGTTTTCCTCAACTTTAACTCCATTGGGTTGGAATGCTGGAACTTCAGGATTGAGAGAAGACACATTAAAACTCAAATCCACTTCCTGACTCTCAGAGACACATTGGTCTTCCATGTGAAAGTCTCTTTCAGCTGTTCCTTCAGTATGAGACTCTCCTCCGAATCCACTATTCTCTTGTGTGATCGGGCTACTTTGTTCCTTGTCCATTAATGTGACTGCTGTCTCTTCCATCAGTGTGTCGTAGTGGGAGTAGTACTCAACTTCATCTTCCATGTGAGGCATTTCATCTTCAACCTCAGCGAGAGCTTCAGGAAGTGAAACTGTATTTGGTTCTTGTCTGGTTTTAGATTTTTGACTAAAGCTTTAACACCACTGCCTTGCCCTGTCTGCCTCACCCTTAGCACTTTGTTAACAGGTCCAAAGGGTAAACAGAATTCAGCAATCTGGTCATCAGTATCTGTTGCTGTAATACCTTCAATATACACAGACTTCTTAACATCAACACCATATTCTTGCTCAGAAGTCATAGTTAAATGAATTGATAAACAGTTTCTAAACAGACGAGAAATTTGAATAACAGATTAAGAAAAGAAAAATGTTTGTATGAATTAACATATCTACCAGCAAACAATGTAAAATGTTTTTCCAATTATTCAATTCAAACTACTCCTCCTGGCTAGCTCGCCAAATAATGTAACACTTCTATGTACTAGGTTGCTTTCAATGAGGAGTAGAAGATAATATAAATAGAAAAAACAATATCAAATTAATATAGCCGGCATTTTATTAAACATTCATACAACACTTTCACAAACCCCTCATCCACCCCAGTGAAACCCAATCTGCTATCATGGACAAAACAACATTAATCGAACCCGGGTAGTCTGTAGTTTCTCTCTCTCTCTGGTAATCCAATGACCATCAGTCCTTTTTCTGGTGAGTAGAATCCTTTAGAATCCTTTTTCTGGTGAGTAGAATCCTTTAGAATCCTTTCTCTGGTGAGTAGAAGACAAAAACTGCAGCTACAAAAACTTCCGTCGGTTCTGCTAGTTCCTGGTTCCCCGCAGCATCCAAAAAGCACATCATCAAACAATTTGAACACACACAGGGCCCACACTCAGCTGCCACTCATTGAGCCTCATTAACAACCACACCTGGCCTGCTCTTCCTCTCCTCCCTCATATGCAGACTCTGCTGCCCTAGCACTGCCCCGAGTGGGAGTTGCTGGTTATTACAGGGTGAAAAAACTCACTGCATTATTTGAGTGGGTTACAGAAACATATCAAGTGAAACACTTTTACGAGGAGTAAGCTGTCAGGTCTTTATGCCAGAAATTGTGTGTGAAAAAGTTATTGTTTGGGTTAAAAAGATCTTTCTGGCAGTAAGCCTTGAAAGCCTCTCCAATGTGTTTGAAAGACAGCTCATAAGAACCTTAATTACAATCATATACAATATTTGTATAAGAAAACATTTAGGGACCTTTAACACAGTGTACATTTCCAATTCTATGATTGGGGCGATAATAACCTGCTCTTGATTCTGAATGTTTACTTTCATAGAGGACATGTAAAACTATGACTAACATATATCATACCTAAGCATGTTTTCATGCTTTAATAAAACACATTGTAATATTCATTGCATTACTAAAATATCAGGCCCTGTCACCACAGACACATTTGTGTATGTAATAATAATTTCCTAATGATTTATTTTGATACAAATAGCATTTTCTAATTAATGACATGTATTTTATTGTATATAACATGGTTTTGTAGTTCCTATAAAACATATACAAATCGTTAGGTCAATTGTAGTGAAAGGTAAGCACAGAAAACCCCTCTATTAAAACAAAAAACACTATAAATGTTAAATATACTTGACCTTTACATTGGAGGTTTTATATAAAAAGTAAATTGTGTGTTTGAAAATATCATGAATTAGAAAAGCATTTGATTAGCGTCAGCTACCTTCTTGGGCAAGTAGCCTGTGTAAATAAAGGCCTAGTAGGCTACTTCATAATGTGTCATAACGTAGTAAATAATGTTATTTCAGCTGTTCCGCTTCCAATAAAACACATGACAACCCTTAATATATTCGGGTATCCATCTGAATTTATAGTATCGTCTAAAAATATTACGAAATGCGGTTTTTATCGCCACCTAAATAAATTACATTAACAGTAAGAGTTAGCAGTATCCGGCGGCCGGCTAACAAAGCATAAACAGAGCGTCAGATAACGCAGTTTTTGTGACCTTAATAGTTCAATTAATCTATATGACAACACGACACAACAGTTTGAATGAATTGTAAACTTCTAGTCATATCATACAACACTGTAATAAGAGTCACCATGTTCATAAAAACGTAAAAACTTGTAAACTTTGTTAGTGTCCGCTCTTTACACAGTGGCCTCCTCTGGAGGCGTGGGTTCGAATCCCACTTCTGAAAAATGGTGTTCACTGTAACCTTCAGAGAGACATGATCTTGGGAAAGAAATGTCAGCAGATTGTTACAAGACAGCCCATGACCAAATCCAGTGTCGCAAGAGCTGTATCGGTTGATACCACTACGGTAAGGTGACCAGATTTTCAAAATTAAAACCGGGGACATTTTGAGTTTTGCGGTCAATATATCATTAACATATCCAATTTTCTTCACTGTTAAAGAAAAAAGGGGGACAATTCTGGTTCAATTTAATTTGAACATTTTAACTGTTGGATACAAACAGAAGGACGATAGCTCATATATGAGACTTCCAAGGTCTTTTATTTTGAAACTGTACATCAGATTGTCCAGATTCTGTCTGAGTGACTAGATGGGGTGTCCTGCTATCACCCTGAAGTGAAATAAGTCTTTGATAATTTGACAGTTTTTTATTTATTCTTGTATAAAAACAGAAGGACGATAGCCCATATATGAGATTTCAAAAGTATTTTATTTTGAAATTCTATATCAGATTGTCCTGATTTTCTCTGATTGACTAGATGGGGTTTCCTGCTATCACCCTGAAGTGAAATAAGTATTTGATTGACTTCGAATGACTCTTTGATTATGGACGGTTTCCATTAAATAATAATCAAAATATAGATGGACAATAGATCTAATTTGAGATTTTAAACAGCACACATTTTAAATTGTGCTTCAGAAAGTAATGTTATTTTAGGAGTGTTGTGAGATGGTCAACATCTATTGAAATTACTCACCCAGTGGAAATGTCAGATATGTCTTCATAACTGGATACTTACATTTTACATTCACTCAGTTATAATGTGGTAGTTATACGTAGTTTGTTTTAAATTATTATTGATCACATTATATAGTACATATTTCTTAATTTAAGCTCCAGTATATATGAATATGTTTGGTGTGTTTTTTAGGTATATTTGTTATAGCGCTTTTATTTTGAAGGCAGTGCTGCGTTTTCTGAAGTGGGGGCTGGCCTGACCGCAGTCTGTTTACCGTGTTTCCTGACATGAAACGTTTTATTTCACGTTATGTGTTTTTAACATATATTAAAAAACGGATGAATATTTCTTCTTTTAAATCAAAGTAGGTGATATTCTAGTTTGTTTTACCTGTGCAAGGAGGTAAAACAACCCCGAGAAGTGCGAGGGGCTGATAGGTAATGGGTCTATTCTTTAAGGAGGCGAGCAGAGTGGCGCAGCGGAAGCGTGCTGGGCCCATAACCCAGAGGTCGATGGATCGAAACCATCCTCTGCTATTTGTATAAGCTTTGGGTCAGTAGAGTCTTTGTCTTTCCCATCCTTATTCAGAAGGAAACATGTTCACAACACGAAGCATCCATTATCGAAAATGTTAAATTGCTTAACTCTTTACAGCTAAAGTGGACACTATATTGGGTCGATCTCAAGTTACTTATTTGTCATTTCCTCGGTCCTCGGTCTCACCGGACGTTGATTTTTAGGATATCAGACTTCCAGCAATCAAAGGGAAACTCCGTAGGTGGGAAAACGGGGCCACCCTGCCTGTACCAAGAGCCATTCAAACGACTTTGAGAAGATATATACTTCAATGTATCTGTGGATCAGGAATACTTAAAAAGAGAGATCATGTATAAACCATTAGAAAAAGGAGGGAGAGCAGTTCCAGAGCTGGGAGTCAAACTGGAAGCCCTATTTTTAACACCGATTCTAAATGCTGTGTTATCTGAAAAGAACAACAGCCTCTGGACACACTTTGCAACATTTTGGGTGGGCCAAAAGTTTATTTCTGGTATGGGCAAAAGAGCCCCTCTGAACATCCCCCATGCAGAGACTAGGCCAGCATGGCATGGCAGAGCTGTGACCCTCTAAGAGAAAAACCCTCTGTAGGCTTTGTGAACAGAAGTTGTGTTGAAAAAAGCCTCGCACCTCTGACTACAAGCCTAATACCAAAAGGGACATTAGCAGAACAAAATGCTTGCATGTATGGAAAAATGTAAACTCACCATTCCTTTTTAATTCCCATAAGGATTTGGCACGGAAAACAGCACATAGTTGTCTCCCTACGAAAGCGTGCAAAATGCCCCATATTCAGTTGTCCTTTTGAGGAAAATGTGGCTGATCTTCTTTGGTATTGTTCCTGTGTGAAAAGTGTGTGGGGGTCTTTATAGGGGACCCAATGAGTAAGATGTACTTTACGTCGATTTAGACCCCAAGGATCCTGAAAGACACCAACGATGGTGGCAGTGGCGGAGCTGGGGGGTGACTGGGGGTGGCCGTGGCCACCCCCAGCTGAATCCTGGCCACCCTATTGGCCATCCCAAACACTCTCACCACGGGGGCCCAAACTATTTTAGAACATTAAAAAAAAAATGTTTAAGTAACCTTTCATCATTCATCAAGAACTAACATTAATAGGACGTTATATCGATAATGTAAAGTACTCACTAAACTTACAATTCATTTAACTTATTTTCTTCCAAAAGTTAATTATCCAAAGCCTCTGTACACCCCGTTCTATTTACATGTAATGGTTTGGTCCTGCCTCCAAACGCGGTGCAGCACCGCCGGCACTTTCTAGCAGACACTAGTGTGAGCATGTGAGGAGCAGGGATGGTAGTACATGTCTCAACGACTCACAAAGTCAGGCTTTCAAAAGAGAAAAGAAAGGAGAGAAAAACAAGAGAGAGGGACTAAAGGGCGACAGTATGTCACCCAGTTTTTCAAAAGAAAAGGTGGGTGTGGTCCATGAGTGGTAGAATTGTGTCTGTTAGCTAAGCTTAGTCCATTGTAAATAATAATTGTTATGTTTTTTTTTACTAAGCTGACATTAAGTACTGTTAATATCTATACAGGTTTTTAATTGCACTGGTCTTTTAGCTGACATTTAACAAATGCAGGTAGATTATTAGCAGCTATTCATACAAAATCAGTTGTCCCTCCCCCTGGTGCCAGGACCAACAGATCCATCTCTAGGCTCAGCAGCCCTGTCCCCCCATAAGGCTGAACCTGAACCAGCTTTTCTCCCAACTGAAGGAGGTGAGCAGCATTGTGTTGAATGCCATGCCACTTAACATATCTGAAGGGAGACTGGAATACAAAATATATATATATATATCAAAACAAAAAGCTAGCATCTAATTTCAATTACACATTTCAAACACAGTATTTTCCCACATATTTAAGTTATATTTATTTGGATTTATGCATTCATGTTGAGAATGTTCCATTCAAAAATGTTATTATTAAAAATGCATTTACACCATAAGAGATGACTATTGAGATCTATTGTCAGGAATGTTAGTCTTATAGTGAGGTGACGTGACGTGCAACAACATTAACCTTTCTGTTGGTCGCTTGTTAGCAGACCCTTCACGCCATGGCAGAGCGAACAGGTACAGGCAGGGCCCATAGTGATAGCCCTATAGTTTAAATCTACTACCCACAAATAAACATATGGACATGGGTTACTATTTTTAAAAAAATGGTAAATTTATTTAGGAACTTATCAATGTGATTTAAAGTGGGGGTGGACCTCAAATCGTCCAGGGGGGTCCGAGGGCATGCTCCCCCGGTAAGATTTGTTTTTAAATGTTGGAGTTAAATGCATCAATCTGGTGCATTTTGAGGGGGAAATAAAGAGACTAGATCTATGGAAACACCTATATGAAACAGAACTGTATACATTTCAATAATCATAAAATCATGGCCATAACCAATAACATACCATTTCCAATATGAAAAAAACACTGAAACTTGTTTATTTATTTTTGGTTCATTTATAGTTGTGAGTGTGTCTGTGCTCCTGAACCAGCCTCTCCTGTCTCCCTCCTGCTCCTCTTTGAGGCAGCAGCAAAGACTAGTTTTAGCTCTCAGCAAGTTTTAAAAGTGTATCTTACCTTTTTTCACCTAGTTAACTTTTTATTTTTTATTCATGCATATTTTACTAATCACTACCCTCTCAAATGGAAATATGTGTTTACATAAATGGTGACCAAACCGTTTGAGACCCACAGAGAACTTAGACTAAGTTAACTATCTAAACACTCAGAGTGTCCTTTACCTCACCTGAGCTGAGGTTATCCCGAGCTTGAATGACACACAGAGACCAATCAACGGCTTTGATTTATGATCTGTATGACTGTGGCCATGTCGGGAGGCCACATCATGTGGACAGCCAGTCACCCTGTGTGAGGCAGGCCACTTAACAGGCCAGGCCATCAGGAAACCCCCCCGGTCCTCCCGATGGCCAGTCCGGGACTGGGTACAGGAGGCGTAGAGTCGAGGGATCATTGTCCACAAGTTAATCGATCGCAGATGGTGTCGTGGTCACGGACGAAAACAAATATATATATTATTAAAAAAAAAAAAAAATCTAAATGGGTCGCGAAATATACTTGGGCGGCCGTTAATATAACTGGGCGGCCCGCCCAAGTATAGTCTATGTGTGGGAAACCCTGTATACCATGTGTCAACGACTTACAAAGTCAGGCTTTCAAAAGAGAAAAGAAAGGAGAGAAAAACAAGAGAGAGGGACTAAAGGGCGACAGTATGTCACCCAGTTTTTCAAAAGAAAAGGTGGGTGTGGTCCATGAGTGGTAGAATTGTGTCTGTTAGCTAAGCTTAGTCCATTGTAAATAATAATTGTTATGTTTTTTTTTACTAAGCTGACATTAAGTACTGTTAATATCTATACAGGTTTTTAATTGCACTGGTCTTTTAGCTGACATTTAACAAATGCAGGTAGATTATTAGCAGCTATTCATACTAAATCAGTTGTCCCTCCCCCTGGTGCCAGGACCAACAGATCCATCTCTAGGCTCAGCAGCCCTGTCCCCCCATAAGGCTGAACCTGAACCAGCTTTTCTCCCAACTGAAGGAGGTGAGCAGCATTGTGTTGAATGCCATGCCACTTAACATATCTGAAGGCAGACTGGAATACAAAATATATATATATATCAAAACAAAAAGCTAGAATCTAATTTCAATTACACATTTCAAACACAGTATTTTCCCACATATGTAAGTTAAACAATCTTCAAATAAAAGAAAGTCACCGGAGGAGTTAAAGGAGAGTGACAGGGAGCATGAGAAGAAGAGGGAGAGGAAGTTTTAGCCAGCTTGATCGATGGAGTTGGCTTCTGGTGCAGTGACGCGTCCTAAAACCCTTTTATAATCTATCGATTATAAAACCCTTTTATAATCTATCGATTAGATTTATGATTTGAAAATTATAAAAGTAGGGTAGACATGTGGAGATTATCCGGCTGAACAAAACGTGCATTTATCAAACAGGTTTGTTTTCCACAGACCTCATTTCCAGCTATTTTCCAAAACCCTGTGGAGAAATCCCATTGCTTTTTGTCGAGGGAACCAGCAGCTTACTTCCTGGTTTTAGGACGCGTCACTGGCTGCACCTCTCAATATGATGCCAATACAAACAAGGTCTTCTGTCGGCTCTATACATCAATGCCGACCTATGCTGACAAGTAAGTGAAGAGTAGAAAATATAAAGGTATTGGCTTTCGGGAAATGTCCCAGCAGTTTAGGATAATGAAGGTTCTAATCTAATCTACTACATAGCCATTACATTTCTAACTCCTAATGACAGGAAGGCAGAAAGCGCATTATACAAATAATAATACTCATAATAATAGCAGACATTTTTTATCAATGACCACAATATCATTATTTTAATAAACCAAATATGAACAATTGAGGAAAATGAGGAAGAACTGATTATTCAAATGTTGTAGTACAAGTAGTAATGTAGTTAGTGCATAAATTACTATTGCAACAAATGTGTTCATTTTCTTCATTATTAGTCGATTTTCTTTGGACGAATGCTCCGGGCCAGTGGTTACAATGGTGGGGCCAGTGATAATACAATTCCACCGGCCCGGAGGGCCAGTGACATTTTACCCTTAATGTCTACCCCTGAACATTTACTGACTTTTTTAGGATAGCTTAAAATGTTGTAAAATTACAACCGGGGGCCTTACAGGGTTAAGGGCTATTGTTTATTGTTATTTACTTTAAGATGTTTATTCTTAACCTATCATTTAATTTAAAAACTCTTATTTAAATGATGTGTGTGTGTCTCTGTATTCCTGATGATACACTGAGAGAATGAGCCCATAGTGCTGCTGATCACCAGAAGCTAAACAGTCTGTATATTGCATTACATTTGTATAATGTAAGCTTCGTTGATACTTTGCCTGCGGGAATACAAAAGAAATTGTTAGATATACTGAATATTATTTGATCTATTCCACCACTTGATCCCAAATAATGTAGAGGTATGTTGTAGGTGCCTTAAATAACCCCTTATTTTATAGTGAGATGTATTTTTATGTTCATATAATAGTGATTTCAATGCCACCCCAAAATGATCACTGGTTCCATCCTGGCCACCCCACTGAAAATGTCCTGGCTCCGCCACTGGATGGTGGGCTGTAATGAATTGCTTAAAAGAAGGAATATGGAGGTGTAGGGACGCCTTTAAGAAATGTCAGATGTCCACACACTCAGTGGTAAAGGTTGGTCTCACAATGGTCCTTGACTACATCCTCTGGGACAGAGTGAAGTTTAAGGATGCCAAAATTAAAAACATGTGTAAAATTGATGACATCTTTTTAACAAAATACCTGATGGATGCACTTTAATGGTCACCTCTCATGCTATTTTTAGGCAATAGCATAGGTCTCAGATATATAAAAAACATGTCTATGAAGTGTTTTTCTCAAAATACCATGATCAATACATGAGTCTAAATAACCAACATATCCCTCTATTTCAAAAGTGCTGATTTTATGTATACAGCTTTAAAAAATAAAGAAATGTGTAAAAAAAAAGAAAAGGGGGCTGCGCTCATGCGGGACCCGGCAGCTACTGTCTACTCTAAACTAAATACTGCCGTGATGAAACACCAGATCATGGATTATCATGGATTATCTCTGAAACAGTATGGAGCTCAAAGGCTTTCTCTCTTGCCGGTTATACCACAAGGTGAGTTCCTTTTTATTTCCTGCTTCTTCACACACATGGAAGGTTTCTCATTTCCCCTCCTCGACTCCTCGAAACAGAGAGGATTATGGGACGCTGCAATGATCTGTTTGGTGTTTGGAGCCAAACCCTTCAGAGACATGTTCTGTATATATATATATAATATATTGATGAAAAACAGTATAATAGGGGACATTTAAAACATAAGGACTTGACAGATTGAAGTAAACTTTAGCATGCACTAAGGAATATGAAATCACAGCAGGGTAACATTTCAAATTTCAGATGTTTTATTAGAAAAGACAGAAACTATTATCTTGGCCCTCAATTTCCACTCCATTATATAATCCCGCCCACACACACAAAAAGAAAACAAATCGTCCCCTAATTCAGTTCTACACGCTGCCTCCTGCTGGCCTCACCGCTCTTTTCAAGAGTAGAGCCCAATGGAACACTATCAGGCAAGCCAGTAGCAGATGGTACACTGCACAGAGCACTTTGTGGCAGCAGGCATGACAGGGCCAGGCTCATCCTGCATTCCAGTATCTGTCTGAAGTAAACCCAGGCCTCATCCTCAATTGTTCCATTTCAAAACCAGATGATTGTGTTGCTAGTTTAGCCAGCAGATCTTTCAGACATGGTTTCACAGTCAGAACGCTGAGTAAGGACGCAAATATAAAAAATAATAATTGGGGTTCTCACAAATCAAGGCTTTACATTCTTATTAAATGAGAAAAGAAAACCTAAGGTTGACCTCATCCACACACTCAAACACAGATTTGATTTATTTTCTGTCCTTCCCCCTTATCACTGCTTCTCTACAATAATGTCCATCGGCAGTTTAAAAATGTCAGATATGGACAAAACAAGACCCAACGTAGCAAGCCTCGTGTTGTTGAAGCAATAAGGGCAAATAGGATCATAATTCCAGAACTCGAACGTGACAGTAATGAATTATTATCACAGATGTGCATTGGTTTGGAACTCTTGAGAGTGAACCCAGGACAAGTGAGAAGTGACACATTTCTGACAGAACAAGGCTCATGTATTTAAAGTGTTTTATAGAGTAACTTCCCACCTCCAGGTTGCTATGAGCGCACTTTTAAAAACAAGATGCTATAACTGATATAGAGCACAATATTACATTATGTAGACTGCGTAGGGCTGTCCTCCGCTCAACTGGTACAAACATGAAATGATCAGAGCCATGGACAGGCTTCTTCAGAGGATGGAGCAGAACCACATGGAACCTACAAAACAGAACCTTCACTACCTCAGAATGTAAATCAACAGCTGTGTAAAAATAAACAGACTTTGATTTGGACAATTAAATTACAGACAGACATGGAGGAGCCTACATTGACATTTATCATTTCGCTAGAGGATTTTACTGCCAAAACACAGTAGAATAATATATTATAGTGAGAATGACTTCAGCTCGTAGCTCAAGGGTCCACCGTTGTCATGGAAACGCTGACACACAAGTGAAAGATCTACTGCTGTCCCTCCTTCTTCTCGCCCTCTGAAGAGCCCGAGCTGCCGCCACTGCTGCTGCCACTGCTGCTGCCGCTGCCACTGCTGCTGCCGCTGCTGCTGCCACTGCCGCTGCTGCCGTCACGCTCTGCTGCCATCTGGGGGGGGGACCACAAACACTGTCACTCAAACTGCCAACACTTCATTTACAACTGATATTATAATTGTTCTCGCCAATAAGGTCAGTGAGAACCATGGCATTTGTTACTAAAATGAAGACGGCGTTTACTCTGTACTATTCCAAACATCTATTACCAGTAATTGCTAGTGTATACCAAACTATTTTTTTAGTAATATACGTTCTGCTGCACATGGAAAAATGTCAAATATAGTTTTAGTTAACAGCAACTGAATTAAAGTCTCATAAATGTGTGAATTCTGAATTAAATCTAAAGTCAGATAAAAAGGCAAACACATTTGTATAAATAGTTTTTTTTCTTGTGAAATCAAGAACTGATATGAAACTGTAATCAACATGACCAAAACAGGAACCAGAACCGTACCAACACCCAGGTAAGTGTTACATTGTGAGCTGCTTTTCTTTGTCTGGTGATAGTAAAACAGGTCTAGATTAAAAGCCCCCCAAAAGAGATATACCATTTGTTAGTTACTGCTCTCATTAGCAGGCACATTTAACAGTTTGAATCGAGTAGCAATTCAATCTACTTTTTCCCAAAAGGTATGAAAATACAACATTTTTTCCACAGGAATGAAATGACAGCTCTGCGCTGGGATATGTTTAGCACACATGTTCCTACCTTTTTGTAAGCCATCTCAAAGAGTTTGAGTGAGGCCTGCTGCAGGGTGGTGGCCGCCTGCTTAATGTTCTCTCCCGTTTCTGAGTCCTTGTTGGCCAGAAGGTCCCTGACCTTGGTGATTTCCTCCTTCAGCTTGGTGCACTGAGGACGGACGGAGAGGAAACAGGAATGAATATAGATGGCTCGTGTGAAAAATACATGAGGGGTACATTACATTGCATTTAGCTGACGCTTTTATCCAAAGCGACTTACAATAAGTGCATTCGACCAAGAAGGTACAAACTTGAAGAAAACAGAATCATATAAGTACTAGGTTTCATAGAGCCAAAACATTTCAAGTGCTACTCAACTGGCTTTAGGTAAGCCAGTCCTTTATTAGTATACAAGTGCTTAGTTAGTATATAAGGGCTTAGTTAGTATACAAGTGCTTAGTTAGTATATAAGGGGGCTTAGTTAGTATATAAGGGGGCTTAGTTAGTATATAAGGGCTTAGTTAGTATATAAGGGCTTAGTTAGTATATAAGGGCTTAGTTAGTATATAAGGGCTTAGTTAGTATATAAGTGCGTTGATAGTAATTGTATTGCTCGAAGTGGAGTGGAAGGAGGTGAGTTTTGAGTCTTTAGGGTACACACTGGAGGATTAACCATCAGAATAATGATAATAATAAAAAGGCGGTACAAAAGGATAGTACAGCAGAGAGTGTTATATGTCGGCAGGTTCTTCAGGATCATTATTCAGGGAGCTATATAAATGTTACCACCCATTTCCTCAATAATGATTTCCATAAAGAAAGGTGAAGTACATCTGGAAATGTCTGTTATTTAGTATTATAGAGCAGATGCTACACTTTGTTTTCAGTGTCCTCAGAAATGCTGAGTTGTGTATTGCTAGTTTGAACAACAAAGAGTAATGTTACCTCATCAGCAGGAAGCTGGTCCTTGAACTCCTCCATCTTGGATTCTGTGTCGTGGACGATGCCCTCAGCCATGTTGACGGCCTCCACACGGTCCTGTCAACAACCAAATGAGAGTTAGAGCCAACAGATCTGTAAATGACCACAACTATGTAGAGAGATTCCAAATACTCTAACTGGAGGATTTCATGTAAGTAAACACATGTCTAGAGTCTGACTATGGTCTAATGACAATCATGGTGATTGAGCCTCTGATGAAAGTATTGCAATATTACTATATTAGCAGTACATGTAACAAAGAAAATATGCTGTTAAAGAACCTTAGTATAGTAGTTTAAAATGTATATACTTTAAACATTAGAATATAATACTAGAGTTCTTTACATGGTGCATTGTATGATATAGTACCGGTGCTGATATATGCACCGTCTACTGCCTGTAAGTGAGGGGGCAGAAATAAGGGACATTCTATGGGACTACTGAAACTCTGAGCCAAATCAACCTGGACTTGCGTCTTAAAAGCCACTTCAAAATAAATGGACTCATTGTTGTGGTGGTAATGCACTTCAGCGTTTCCGGTCTTTACCTTCCTCCTGCGGTCCTCCTCTGCGTACTTCTCAGCATTCTTGATCATGTTCTCGATGTCATCTTTACTGAGACCTCCTGATGACTGGATCACAACTGAGGAGAGAGCAGAGACGCTCAGCAAAGAGCCGCTCCACATTTACATCTGACCATTTCAACTAATATCAACACATTTAGCTCCCCAAATGCTCTTCTAAACCAAACTCATTAATGAACCTTAGGATTTAACCAAATATTCACTGTTTGTTCATGCAGCTACATGTATGGATTGGTGCAAGAATGAGTCCTAGAACCCGGAAATGAGTCAGCATTTTACAACATCCGGTTCCATCGCCCTGACGTTTTTTGGCTAGATTCCCGAATTAAGATCTGTGGTCAACACAAGCTGGAGAGATTTTCAAGTTTTGTTCTACGATATAAATACGTAAGTAAATACTCAACAGGTGTATGTCTGAAGCTTCTAGAACGTCATAAACAGTGGTTACTAGAAAACTGGGTGGGAGTTTCAGCAACAGCTCTAAATTGGTTTAGTACCTACCGTACTTTTCGGCCTATAAGCCGCGACTTTTTCCCCATTTTTCGACCCTGCGGTTTATACAGCTAACGGCCACTAGGGGACCTCCTAAATCTATGGATTTTACAGGTTACAGTCCACCACCTTTAACTCTATGGGCTCTATGGCCTGTCCGCACCCCCCACCTTTAAGCGGCGGGCTCCAGCAGGAAAAGCTGGAGGCCGGAAAAGAGTGAGACAGGTAGCGCGCAAAAGTAAAAGTGGAACCGAGAGTGGTACGAGAGACAGAACGAGAGCAAGACAGACAGACATTACGAGAGCGAGACAGTTTGTGCAAAGGAAGTTTTCATGCACAAACCCTCATTATGGAAAACAAACGTAGACATGCATATGATGCAGCTTTTAAGTTAAAGGCAGTCAATCTGGCGATAAATCATTCACCAAAACTGGTCGCATGCGAAAAGCAACTTTCGCTCAAGTTTGCGAGTGGATCCTGACAGCGTGGAGGAGTGTCAAAACATCCACGATCACCAACGGGTTCCGAAAGGCTGGACTGCTGCGTGATGAAGAGGACGCCGCCGATACAGCTGAGGCCCTTCAGAGGCTGTTCGATTCCGACAGTGACGAAGAGGAGTTCGTTGGTTTTGAGAGCGACAACGAAGGAGAGAGGCTGACGAAGCCACCCTGAGCCTGTTCGTTTCCGACACTGAAGATGAGGACTTTGTTGGTTTTAGTACGCAGGAAGAAGACGAAGATGAGGATTAATGACTTTTCTGGTAGGCAGATTACCGTATATTTTAAGCAGCCGTGTTACTGTAACTTTAGGCTTACGCGCTTACTGTCGTGGTATAGGCACTTTATTTTGCACTTTTAAAAAAACACATTTAATTTAGCCATTGATATTGCCTCGTCAAGCGCTGTAAGCTTTGTTTTTTGTTATGGTACTACTGTAGGCTATAATGTAGATCAGTGGTTTGAAAGTTGAAAAGTGTGTGTGTCTGAAACACTATGTGATACAGTACAGTTCACACAGCACAGTACATGTTCTGTAGCTACTATTGCACTAAATGGTAACACTTGAATACGTTATGCAAATATGCAACTTGTTTGTTGAAATGTTAATAAATGGGAGCTTCCTCAAACAGCCATCTCTTTCCCGACAATCCCCTCTGTGCACGAACCCTGCTGCGGCTTATATGCAGGTGCGCTTTATAGTCCGAAAAGTACGGTACTTAAAGGACAGAGTCTCAAAAGGCAACTACACATCAACTTTGACAAATATGTCATGCGGGGTTCCTCAAGGCTCCACCTTAGGACCTTTGCTTTTTAATATTTATATGCTACCTCTGGCTGAAATTATTAAAAAGAGCGATCTAAGTTATCACATCTATGCAGACGACACCCAGATTTATTTTAAAATCACACCAGGATTAGAACACTGAGCAAGTGCATTGAGCACATCACTGACTGGATGACTCAGAACTTTCTCCTACTGAACAAAAAAAACAGAGATCATTGTTTTTGGAGCAAAGAAGGACCGATTAAAAGTAATCGCAGAGCTTCAGTCAGCAGACTACAAAACCACTAATAAAGCCAGAAATCTAGGTGTAGTGATGGACTCCGACCTGAATTTCAACAGCCACATTACAACCGTCATTCGGTCTGCTTATTATCACCTGAAGAATATATCGAGGATTAAAAAACTAATGTCACAACAGGACTTAGAAAAGCTTGTCCATGCTTTTATCTTTAGTAGACTCGACTACTGCAATAGTGTATTCACAGGGCTGACAAAAAAATCCATCAGAAAACTGCAGCTGATCCAGAACGCTGCTGCACATGTCCTCACTAACACTAAAAGAGTGGATCACATCAGTCCGGTTCTGAAATCTTTACATTGGCTTCCAGTCGGCCAAAGAATTGATTTTAAAGTACTATTGCTAGTTTTTAAATCATTACATGGTTTAGGACCAAAGTATATTGTTGAACTCCTACATAATTACGAGCCATCAAGGTGCCTCAGGTCTTCTGGGACGGGACTGCTATCGGTTCCAAGATTAACAACAAAACATGGAGAGGCAGCATTTAGCGGTTATGCCCGACACTCTGGAACAAACTACCCAAATCATGCACGTCCGCAGAAACGCTTACTATTTTTAAATCGAGACTAAAAACATATCTCTTTGCCGCTGCTTTTAATTGAGCTGCTCATATTCGAAGCCTTTTAAACATGTATTGTACACCTGTGGTGTTTATTTTTATTATTTTATTATCTTTGCTTTGTAATGCCTGTTGTAAGCACAGCCATAAGACCGGGATGTGGTTTGTTTATAGCCTAACGTTAGCTTTTTATTTCTGGCAATTGCATTTATGCTTAAAAAAAAAAAAAAAAAAATCACAAAGTGGTGTTAATATGTGGAGTTCAGCATCATAAACATTACTATTTCTTTGCACATATTTTCTTCAACGTATGTTTATATCAAAATGTATTTTATTGTAATATAGTGCAACTGTCATGAAACCAAATGATTGTTTGCCACAGATCCTCATTTCTTGATATTCTTAACACTTTTTGTCGAGGGATCCTTGTGACGCTAACTTTCTGGTGGGCCTTAGGGCTGAACGATTAATCGATTTTAAATCGAAATCGCGATTCGAGATGACGCGATTATCAAATCGCAAAGCCTGCGATTTTTTCTTCTTGTGTGGCAGTCATCTACACCAATCAGAAGTGCTGTGCTCCACATGTACCAGCCATTGTTAATCAATCAGAAGTGGCCCATGATAGAAGGTGATAGACAGATTGATCCAATCACCTGCCAAGTGCTTTTGAAAGTGCCTGCCCTTTCCAAATGGCTTCCAATGGAGCTTTCCTAGATAGTTTGGTGAAACAAACCATCTGAGTCAGGTTAGTAATGCTCCATCACATGTTCTACATCTAAAAGGGTGAATCTTTAACTGAAGCTTGACTTTAAAGCAACCCAACGGAAGTTGCATGTAAGTTTAGTTCTTTCACTCGTAGCTCGGGCTGCGGGGGTGCTAGAGACGGGAGCATGTTGATACGACCTTCCTAGCCGGAGTTATGGCCGCATTTTACAATAAACTTCCGTTGGGTCTCTTAAAAATAAATATCGCAATTCGAATCGCAATCGCAATATTTGTCAGAAAAATCGCAATTCGATTTTTTCCCAAAATCGTGCAGCCCTAGTGGGCCTACAGAAATATATCATCACTGCTCCACTCTATTCATATTAATATTGAATATTCATTCTAACTGAAGACTTAGCAGTCAATTCTTAAGTTCTTGATGTATGTTCAGCTCATTATGTGACACTCACTCTGCTGTTCCCGGCCCGTTCCCTTGTCCTTGGCGGAGACGTGGACGATGCCGTTGGCGTCGATGTCGAAGGTGACCTCCACCTGAGGAACACCGCGGGGGGCGGGTGGGAGTCCCACCAGAGTGAACTGACCCATCACCTTGTTGTCAGCAGCCATCTCTCGCTCCCCCTGACACACCTTGATCTCCACCTGAGTCTGACCGTCAGCTGCTGTGGAAAACACCTGGAGGGAGCAGTGAGATACATTAGGACATGTGTATGTGTGTGTGTATATATATATATATATATATATATATATCATCTGCTAACAGCTTTTTTTAAATGGCAAAGAGGCAACAGCTCACTATAAAGCTGAAGCATCTGTCAGTACCTGGCTCTTCTTGGTGGGGATAGTGGTGTTCCTGTTGATGAGTTTGGTGAAGACACCGCCCAGGGTCTCGATACCCAGAGACAGTGGTGTCACATCCAGCAGCAGCACATCAGTGACATCACCGGCCAAAACACCACCCTGGATGGCTGCTCCGATGGCAACGGCCTCGTCGGGGTTGACTGATTTGCTGGGCGCACGGCCAAACAGATCCTGCACCGTCTGCTGAACCTGCAGGAGAAACAATGATGCATTCAGGTTACTTCAGGCGAGTACGTTCGTCTTTGTTCCTTACAGAGCGCCATTTTTCTATGGGGAAAATCTCCTAAAATGTGTTATTTGCAAGCATGTAGGGAGCCTTTTATTTGTATTTGTTTGCATTAAAACTGTTGAGGAAACAGATGACTTGTTTTGGTCTCCCTTAACTATATGAACTTTGCTCTTTAATAAATCAAAAGTATTTCAACGTTAGAATACTCAATATAATAATGGAAAGCTTCTGCACTAATTAGAAACCGTAGTGTTGTGGATGTAACCGCGTTGTACACGGTGTGTTTACCTTTGGCATGCGGCTCATGCCTCCCACCAGGAGCACCTCCCCGATGTCTCCCTTGGACACCTCAGCGTCCTGCATGGCCTTCTGACAGGGAGCCACTGTGCGTCGGATCAGGTCACCCACGATGCCTTCAAACTGAGAGCGGGTCAGCTTTATATTCAGATGTTTGGGGCCGGAGGCGTCCATGGTCAGGTAGGGCAGGTTGATGTCCGTCTGGAAGAGAGAATATCCAGCATTTTAAATAAACAGGAAAACATTTTAATTAAAAAAAACTCACTAAAGGAGTCTTCTTGATATTTAATAACATATTAAATCAGTGAAGAATAAACAGCATGCCAAAATGTTTTTAGGTATAACTATGAATTGCTCATGGAGTGTATTTTGACTTGAGGCCTGTTGCATGAGGGACTATGAGGGTTATGTTACCTGCAGAGCAGAGGACAGCTCACACTTGGCCTTCTCAGCAGCCTCCCGGACTCTCTGCAGAGCCATGTTGTCTTTTGTCAGATCCACACCAGACTCTCTCTTGAACTCCTTGACAATGTGTTTGAGGAGGTGCTGGTCGAAGTCCTCTCCTCCAAGGAAGGTGTCTCCGTTGGTAGACTTCACCTCAAAAACCCCCTTCTGGATCTCCAGGACAGAGATATCAAACGTACCTCCACCCAGGTCATAGACGGCAATACTGTAAACGGAAAGGTCATTTCAATAACACTGGCACATCAAAAGCTGAAGAAATGACCGGACAGTGTTTCCTTATGCAGCACCATCACTTGTCCTTCAGTACCAGGCCCCTCTTGCGTCTTTATTATGATCCCCGTTAGCATTAGCATGACTAATGGACATTCTTTCTGGGGTCCACACACTCATACAATCTAAATACACATTTACACACTAAAGCCACATACACAAAAACTCCTACTACGAATACAATAAATAGTCATTCATATTAAACATAAGTAAACTTTCAACTGAGAGGATCCGAAATTGTCATCTATCTACCCTTATTTTTCTAATTACATTCAAGAAAAATAAGTTATTACAGATTTTGTTAAATACATTAATTTCTACTTTTACCCTTTGATTGCCTTTTGAACAGTTCTTTGGTTTTCTCTTTAACAGAATCTGGCCCGTGAATGAATTCTCCACTTACACTTTATCCTCAGTTTTCTCCAGACCGTAGGCCAGAGCAGCGGCTGTGGGCTCGTTGATCACACGCAGGACGTTCAGACCAGCGATCTGACCCGCATCTTTGGTAGCCTAAAAAAAAAAAACACAATAAAACATATTTGAGAATATTGTGTTAGCAAATATTTTGTCCACACTTTTAATGCAGCACCATAGGCCATAAGGTGAACCCTGTTATCGTTTCATCCCGCTCCACAGAAGTGGAACTACACAATCTTTAGTTCATAAAAAAGAACGAGTCATGCTTATCCACTAAAAAAAAGTTTGTCGCTAAAATTCCTGTCAATTCTTCTAGGCACGTAATTATTGGCTGAACTAGTCCCTTCAAAGCGTAATAATATCTTGATCAAAAGTAGTGCCACGGTTCGTCACGTGATCGTGCTACACCAATTGGGTAGCTGCATATTGTCAACAGAAGTGAAAGATGGCCGCCTACATGGTTACGCTAAACCAGACCAAATGGATTCTAAACAGTGCTGTATGCTTGTTTTATGTCATGTTTTGTCATATGTCTTAATACATCACTAAGTCCGAGGTATTTGCGTTATATACGCGGTATTTGAGAGAGGTAAAAGAAAGTCATTTGCTGTTGCATGTGAGAAAGATGACTACCTTAAGGCTTTTAGAAGTTTAGGTACTAACTTTAACTTGGAGCAATCAACACTTGCACTTCTTTGCCGGTATGTATGTCACCTATATGATCAGCCAGCAGCCGAAAATGTAAATGATGCTAGGTACAAGGCTTTCTGTATGGCATCATCGGCCTTGCCAGAATTAAGCATTCCCCCTACTCCTGATGCCCTCCATCAGCACTGCAAAAGGGCAAATGACCAGGCAGCAATAATGAGGTCCTGTCTCAAAAGAGAAATAAATGCTCCATCACCTGCTGGATATGGTTGGGAAACAGAGGATGGGAACTTACACGTCACCTGGATGACAAGAAATCCTGCCCCTGACAGTGTGTTGAATGTGATACACTGCAGCTGCAAAGAGTCTGCCTGTGAGAAAGGCAGATGTTCATGCTTCTCTGCAGGACTCTGTTGCACAGACTTATGTCGTTGCTCAAATTGTGCAAATAAAAAAGAAACAGAGGAAGAGAACGATGACTGCCCTGACACTGACAGTGAGGAATAGGAGTGTCCTTATTCTGTTTTGTACTGTTTTCTATGGCATACCTTTTATATTTGTAATAAATCTCGTTTTTATGGTTCATCAGTGTTGTTTTCATTTGTGGAGGGATGAATGAGTAAATAAATGAATCAATGGTCATTGGTATAAGTACTGCATTTTATTGATCTAAATTACTTAACGTAACAAGTTAACCTTCTTCTTGGACGCAGCTATGTATGAAATCAAGTCATGTTTATTTTAAGAGTGCATTTAACGTGTACAGGGTAACAATAACAACAGACAGACAAAAAGTCCTCAGTCTAATGGAATAATCCACGAGCTCAGCCAATGAACCTAGCGATGCGAACATGGTAGTCCAGGAATGTTGTTGTAGCTGGAGTTGGCTGATAAACGCTGCTAGCCAATGTTGATTCGATGGTCAACTCTGTTCCCAGATAGTAAAACCTCTCACAAATACCGCGTATATAACGCAAATACCTCGGACTTAGTGATGTATTAAGACATATGACAAAACATGACATAAAACAAGCATACAGCACTGTTTAGAATCCATTTGGTCTGGCTTAGCGTAACCATGTAGGCAGCCATCTTTCACTTCTGTTGACAATATGCAGCTACCCAATTGGTGTAGCACGATCACGTGACGAACCGTGGCACTACTTTTGACCAAGATATTATTACGCTTTGAAGGGACTAGTTCAGCCAATAATGACGTGCCGAGAAGAATTGACAGGAATTTTAGCGACAAACTTTTTTTTGGTGGATAAGCATGACTCGTTCTTTTTTATGAACTAAAGATTATGTAGTTCCACTTCTGTGGAGCGGGATTTCTTTTCTAAAGGACTTTTCGAGGTTCACCTTGCGGCCTACCAGGGATACACAAAATCTTTATTTGTCTGCCGCCCTTTCACATTGAAGTGTACATCCATGCGTGTCCTTCTTCGAAAACAATATTTTTGTTTTCGTCAAACTCTATAATTACACAAAAAATATGAAAATTGTGTCAAATAAACCGCCAGAGAAATTTGTTTTTATAAAGTTCAGAACAAATAGGGGATGGATGTCCAGTAGGTCTGCCGGTGGACGAGCGGCAGGCAGCATGCTTACACTTAAACTGTGATTTCTGAATTAGACCTTTTCTTTTACGGTCCTTTTTTCTGTAGAGGACGTAAAGAATTATTGTTGCCGTCAATTTTTTTTCGGAAGTGACGTTAGCAACCTCATACTATATTTTTCTAGATAAACCCATGAGATGTCTGCTGTTATTTCTGAAAGATAATTGCTTATCGGATTGTTTTAGTGCTCACATTGATTTATGTATATATATTTTATTATCAGTCAGACCAACTCCACTGACCAAATGGATTCAGACTGGTCCATCAGAGCATCATACTGAGTGTGTGTGAGCGTACCTGTCTTTGGGAGTCGTTGAAGTATGCTGGTACAGTGACCACAGCGTTCTTCACTTTGGTTCCCAGGAAGTTCTCTGCAACACAAATATAAAATCATTACTATAACCAATGTTCATGTATAGATAATAAAACGTCAAAGAAACACTGGCACTGTTTGCTCATACCTGCAGTCTCCTTCATCTTCATCAGGACGAAGGCTCCAGCCTGGCTGGGGGAGTACAGTTTCCCATGAGCCTCCAGCCAGGCGTCACCGTTAGAAGCACGCACAACCTTGTAGGGGACGTTCTTCCTGTGAACAGAAAAAAGGCATATTTAACATCTTTAGGCTAATGAATCAGGTTTATTCATCTGTTTATCCGTTCAGTCATTTAGTCTTTAACCCTCTGGAGTCGGTGGACGCACCGGTGCGTCCAGGTGCACATCATTTATGTAATTAATCATATATTATAAGGAGTAGAAATATGATTCAGATATCCTTGGAATCGCTGGAAGAGTAGCTTTCCAGCGGTATCTCCTGTGAGACTGTAACCAGGGCACAGCAGCCAATATGGCCGCTCAAAGCAGCTTGACTTTACACTGTGTGGGATTGGTGGATTCGTGTGTCCGTCAAGGAAATCTCGGCCGGCAGCCATCATGGTCTGAAATGACCAATGGACATCGAGAAATCACTAAGGACCTACCCACCAAGTAAAAAAAACATAAACCACGTGTCTCCCATCAGTTACGTCTGTGAGGAGAGAGAGAGAGACAGAGAAAATGGCTTTTAAAAAAAAAACTTTACAGTTGCCGACTTCGCTAGATTGTTTTCGCTAGCAGCAGTGAAGATAGATAGAGCCTCAGAACCTGAAGTCTTCCACTCTTCACAGTTTGGGTTCAACTCGCGATGCATCGATTGTAGCGTCTTTGCATCAGTAAAAAAACGATTCATTCATATAAAATCCCCTCATCCTGTCAGCACTCAGCAGAGACGATCTTTGCTTCGCACTACGGAGGCCGAGAGTCTCAGTTATCAACAAACATGGAAGTCGAGGAGAAAGAGAAACACAGCGCACCGAAAAACCTACAAATCAAACGTTTGGCAACACTTCGGATTTTTCAAGAAAGACGGACAACTTAAAAAATCGGTCGCAAATTGTAAACGATGCCGTGCCGCTTTAAAGTACACAAGTAGTAACTTAACGACGCACATAAAGAGGCGACATGGGGTCTGCGGCTGAAAAGAGAAACCTGAAAGTTAGACATATGAGATAAATCACTCAGTGAGGTGTAATGTCAGAGAGAGTGGTGTTTAGTTTATAACAGTTTGTGACTGCCAATAATAGTTTAAATGTCTTCCTTACAAGCAGTTATGAAATACCTGTTTGTGAAAGGTTATTTGTATTTGTTATTGTTCATATAGAAACCACTGCTTTCTGCTCACTGGTGAGTTAGCCTCTGAATGAGTGTTAAGCACATCAGGCTGGCAGCTGTATGGGCATTGCACTAGTTGTTATTTGCACATTGTTAATCATGGGTAATGCATCGTTAAATTGTTTAACTGTGAGGTGTTATACAATTGAACTGTACTCTGGAGACAGAGAACTACACTTGTGAAAAGGCCTGTTTGTGAAAGGACCAAGTGTTTGTTTTTTTTAAGGTAAAAAATAAACCGCATGATAGGATGCGCAGTACTAGGAGAGAGAACCAAATATGTAAAGCACTTTTTTGCTGTATATGAGAAATAAAACAAAAATCCTCTGTCGTACCATTTTGAATTGTATTATTATTTTGCATTGTGTTGAATCGCATCGTATCGCATAATGTTGAATCAAATCATATCGAACTGTATCGCAACAGGGGTGAATCGTATCGTATGGTGCTTCAAATGTATCGTATCGTTAGGAACGTATCGTGATGCTCAGTGATGGAGATGCACATCCCTAATGTGTAAACGTTATTTGGGTGTGTAAAAGTGAGATTGATTCAAATAATCATTTATTCGTCCCACAACGGAGACATTTACAGTGGCTATAGACATGTTTTTGCCATCGATTATTGTATCATACTGTTCTGTACAGATGAGACTTTGTTATCAGATGTATGTATATGTGAGTCTGTGATTTTATACTGAATGTAAAGTAACTGGAATTACCTTTTTAGTGTGTGTGAGAGAGAGATTCCTGTCCAACCTCCCAAACTTTCTTTTTATGTGTGCATTGTTATTTGTGCTTGAGCAACATTTTACTTGAACATTATTTCAATGAAATTAGTTGTAATTATTGTCCTACATTTTAATTTGTTTTACAGAGATGTTTCACAGCTGTCTGGGCCTAGTGGCCCACAGGTGGCGTTTATCCAGCAGCCAGAACATCCATCTGTGCCGGCCCCCAGGTCAAGATCTACCGTGGCTCAAGGGCCTTCACCAGAGCCATCACCACCAAGGACCAGCATCACTATAGCTGCCTCCACCTCCATCTGCCACCAGGTCAAGATTAGGGTTGCCAGAAACTGACCATGATCAAAATCGATTATTCGGCAGCCCTGACGAATAATAATCTATTATTATCTCAAAGTGCACCAGATTGATGCTTTTAACTTCAATACTTAAAAAAAATCTTCCCGGGGGAGCATGCCCCTGGACCCGCCTAGAGGAGGTGAGGACCCCCCTAGAGGAGGTGAGGACCCCCCTAGAGGAGATGAAGTCCACACACACACCACCTATAAAAATAGCACTTTACCCCTGCTTACACCTATATGCCATGAGTTGATTATCGAGCCTTCATTGTAACAGTCGCAGGTACACTGTGCGTGTGGTAGGGGTGTAACGGTTCACAAACATTTCGGTTCGGTACGTACCTCGGTTTTTAGGTCACGGTTCCGTACGTTTTCGGTACAGCAGAAAAAATTATGACAAAACATAATATATATAGATTTTTTATATTATTATTAAACTGTGAATAATGTATTCACTCAAATAAATACAAAATATAATAAAATAAACATTAAGGTGCAGCATTTCGATGAACTGAAATAATCTGTATTTGAACGGTACTGTACTAGTATCTAAGCAGCCAGTTTGACATTAGGACTTGCTTGTCATTGTATTTTCATGTTTTTTTAAAGAAAAATGAACTTGTCCACATTGCTTGCCGAAAGGGCAGATCTGCTGGCACTAACAATGTCTCCTGCTGTGGAGAACACCCTCTCTCTAGGGACAGAGGTAGCAGATACAGCCAGGTAGCGCTTTGCTAACATGGCAACATAAGGATACTTGGCGTTTGTAATAGCTTTGGCTTGGTCTGAACTTTTTGCGAGTGGTGGAGGCTTAAATGCGAGTGGGAGTTGGGTTTGCACTTCAGTCTTTTTTCTTTTGGTACCGGTGATATTCACGTTCGGGTGATGCCTTTTCAAATGAGTGTGCAAGTTTGATGTATTGCCAGCCGCGTAACAAATTTTAGTTGAACAATGCCGACAAACAGCTTTGGTTCGGTCCACCTGTCTTTGTCCGTCATCCTTGTACGTAACTGTGAAACCAAAATGTTCCCAAACCGGAGACTTCAATGATGCTGGAGGATTTTCGAGCTCAACTTTATCTGCGGTCGCCATTTCGACAGTTCCTCAAATTACTGACTACATTTGAACGCATCCCTGTGACCAGCTCTCATAGTATGCCTCTCGTCCAATTAAATGACTTGGTCGCTCTATGATGTGTTGAACCCAATGTGAGCAAATTAGTCTGAATGCTGCAACGCAGCACCTGAGATTACTTCCAAGAAGTTGTTCACGTTCTCAATTTTTTACGTTTAACGTTATATTCGTACCCGAATAATTTCGGTACGGGTACCGTTACACCCCTAGCGTGTGGGGATTGTTGCAGTAGAGAATTCCACTGTAGCGCCTGGTACATTAATGGGAAACCCTAAATGTTTGAGCACCCTCTATGAAACGTCAAGCTACCCCACAGCACCCCCAAATAAATCTCTGGCGCCGTCACTGAGCCTGAAACCCCGTTTTGAAGAAATGTGCAGTGCAACACAGGCTCATTGCAGCCACTAACGCTGTGATAAGAAGACACACTTTGCCAAATATCAGCATTTTCTTTCTTTTCATTTTTTTGCACAGATTGCAAAGTATTATAACTTATTGTTCTAGCAAAGGGATTGCACAATTGTATTTATTTTTTTGAGCACACAGAATTATGGAGCATTGTTTTATTATCACTGTTCTAGCAAAGTGATTTTTGTATTTGTTTGAAAGGAATGCTCACGTTCATATTGATGTATTGGGAAACCATTCACGAGTAATGTAGAATGCTTTATAAATGCCAAAGGTCACTCACATGTCGTTCTGCACCTCAGCGTCGTCATAGCGGCGTCCGATCAGTCTCTTGGTGGCGTACAGTGTGTTCTGAGGATTGGTGACTGACTGGCGTTTGGCGGGCATGCCCACCAGGCGCTCCCCCTCGCTTGTGAAGGCGATGACAGAAGGAGTTGTCCTAGCTCCCTCTGCGTTCTCCAACACCTGAGGGGAGGAGAAGTTCTTCAGTTCATTTACCCTGGCAGAGGCATTATTCCCTTGCATGGCGTACCCAAGTTTTCTGTTAAACTGCTGTAATGTATATGCATAATAGTTTCTCTTAGAGCTTTCTGATGATAAACAATTATTTATCTTAAATCAATTAAATTATTTTGCAAACTGATACATTTTTCAATGATAATAAACTGTAACCGTATCAGAATTGAGTTAATAAAAAGAGAGATGTCAGAACTTGTTGAAACTAAGTCTCCAAACACCTATGTTTGTCAAAAGAAAAAGTAATTTCCCTAAGCAAATATATGAGCTCTGCAATTGAGTGACACTGCAGAGCATGTTCAGACAGCAAACTATCTTAAAAGAATGACACCTTAATAAACAAACAAACATGGGTGGCATCGTTCAAGGTGCAAACAAGGTATATTTCAACTTAAGTAAAAACTGGTGGTTCCAAACTTGGAGAATATACCGAGTCAGGGCAAGATAGGAGACTGACATAAAGAAAAACAGTGACTGGCGCTGCGTTAGAGAATCCCCGGCTCTGATTGGTTGTATTCCTGCCCTGCTAAATCTCTGAAGTGCCATTAGCACTGAGGGAAAGACAGGTTATCCGTCTCATGCTCTTCTGTCAGATCATATACATCCCGGGCCCCGAGTGCAATTGAAATGTGTTTGTAGCAGACTTCGTGACATCTGCAAATGTCTTATTGTTTTCCGAATAATGTATATGATATGGTGTTGTGATGAATCCGGTGATTTACACCTCTTATCAACGCTTTAAAATAATGTACATCAAGAAGAAACTAACATGTCCGACTAAGTTTTGTATCTCAAGCTTACAAATGTTTTTGATGTGGTGTTGGTATTAACTTTGTGGAAAAAGCTTGAACATGCTTCCCTGCTCACAAAGCATGCCGTGTGGAGCTGTAAACTGATTCAAAATAGTTTTTTGTTTTTTTTCAAGCTAAAATATTTTGCCACAACATTAACAAAGATGTCTATTAGTATGTTAGAAAATGGTATGGGAGCAAACTAAAACCAATAAATTGGTTATCAATAAACAGGGATGCAAACTCATCAGGTATGAAAAAGGTGACAAGGATCCGAGCCCCCCCCCCCCCCGGAATATCGGCTTTAAAATGAGGAATAACAGATGATTTTAGAAGTCAGAACAACTAAAGCAGCAGGTAATAATAACAGAAACGACAAAGAGTCACATCTAATAGAAATATATAAAAGCATGTATTTTAATTGTTTAGTCAGTTTATTATTCTGGCAGCACTGTTGAGCATTTTGAAAATGTATTTTCATGCCTCTGTGCAAGGCTTAGTCTTTCTATCTGTATAGCCACTGGTGTAAAGTAACTAAGTTCATAAACTCAAGTACTATGTTTGGGTAACATTTTGAGATACTTGTACTTTACTTAAGTATTTCAATGTCTTGCTACTTTGTTCTTCTGCTCCACTACAGTTCAGAGGTAAAAAGGTGTACTTTTACTCCAATACATGTATTTAATACCTTTACAGATTTGGATGCATGATGTGAAATATAATCAAGTGTTAAAGGGCCCATGTCATGCTTTTCCGGTTATTACCCGTCCCCTTGTGTGTTATGAAGGTTTGTCTGCATGTAAACGGTCTGCAGAGTCACAAACCCTCAAAGTGCACCCTGTAGGGAATAAAACTCTAACACAGAGAAGACCTGTCTGTGCTGCCCCAGAAGGCCTCGTTGGACATTTATCTTTTTCCATTGTTTTCTTCCCGAGTACAGTGACGTAACCATGCCCAGGTCCAAATGGTCCAATCCCAGAACCCCCCCTCCCCTCCCAATTCACCAAAAATATTTTTATTGCAGATCTACATGAATCACACAAACGACCTATTTTGGATTCAAAGCGGTGAATTTCACGGAAAGGTGACAAGTTTGTATTCCTGAATAATAAAATAAAATCTTAAAAATGAAATTAATTACTAGGGATGCTCCGATCGATCGGTGACTGATCTCCATCGGTCACCGATCGAGATCGGCCGATACTCACTCTCTACCGATCGGTGCTCTCTAAACATGCCGATCGCGAGAGCCGATCGCATGACGTAAAATACATGACACTTTTCTCTGTGTGCGGCAAAACAAGCTCGCCAAAATGGCTTCACCGGTCTGGCATTATTTTAAGGTGTCTGAAAAAGACTGTAAAATAGCGGTATGCAACGTGTGTGAAGCAGAAATCCTGCAGCTCCGCCCGACGGACCGGTAAGCGGAGCGAAACACACAAGAGTTAGACCTAACACACTTAGCTATTTTATCTACCTCTGGAACAAGCTAAACTAGTTATTATAATTATATGTATTCTTCACTCTCGGGTCACTCATTACTGGATCAGTGAGCTGCATGAGATACTGACAGGCTGTCAGGAGAGAGAGAGGGGGAGAGAGAGGGGGAGAGAGGAAAAGAGAGCGCTTCCGCTCATTTCTCCCGTGTTCTCCAAAGTGAATGTAAACTTGAATAATGTACATCATTTGAATGTAATAATTAAGTTGATTGTCGTTTGTGGAAGCTCCAGTGAATGAGCCCCATTAACTGAGTTTTAAACATCACTTTAAATGGAAGATTTAAAGTGATGTTTAAATCTTCCATTTAGGCCTCGCCCACTCGATCGGCGATCGGTATCAGCCGATACTGATTCCGGCGATCGGCCCCGAAATTGGCGATCGGAGCATCCCTATTAATTAGTCAGTTTCATTCCTTTCACTAGAACTAATAAGTATTAAACCCCTGTCAAAAGGACTTGACAAGTCATGTTGATTAAGAATGTGTGTGTGTGTGTGTGTGTGTGTGTGTGTGTGTGTGTGTGTGTGTGTGTGTGTGTGTGTCCACCTAAATGTGAAGGCCAGAGATTCTGAACTACACTGAGTTCACATAAACACAAATGTAATAAACCCAGCTATTTCAAAAGCACAATTGTAACATAATTAAGGTCACAAAGTCGACATACTTTACTGTCCATGACAGTTGTGTGTTCAGTGAAGTTCATTCTCACCTTTGCCTGTTTCCCATCCATGACGGCGACACACGAGTTAGTGGTTCCCAGGTCAATGCCAATGACGGAGCCTTTGACCGCCTCTGACCTGCAACACAGAACATATACACAGTTGTTATTATTAGTAGGGATGATCCGATCGATCGCCAAACAAATTGGCGCACCAAGAACTGAGTACTTGTGAAAAACTCTTAATCTCAATAATCCATTAGTCACAAGTATTTTTGCTTATGTAAATAAATGACGCTTTGACTTTACGATCAGCGCCAATTTATCAACTACATTTTTACAGTACACCAAGATATTATAGGTTTTGTGCTGATGTTACTCACGCATAGTCTCTTCTGGACAGAGCCCTGAGAGCATCGGGTTGGAAGCCGCTCCAGGAAGCCTGTTTAGAAACAGCAAAACAGATACACATGTTGATTAGAGATAATTAAAAAAGTACACATCCATGGTTACAAATAAGTAGCAGCATTGCATAACAGTAATGAAGTAGAAACAAGTAACAACATTTAAGAAAGTGCCATGTAATAGTCCTAAAGTAGCAGCCATGATTATCACAATAGTAAATATTATGCATTTTACAACTGCACATGTTAAGTGGTATTGTACAACAGGGTTGTTATACAATTATGATACTCCAGTCACAAAGAAGTATGCCACAAATGACATGATATTACAATAAATGATGTTTGATTTAGACATTTCTCAGAGTAGCCCGGTAGACCACGAACAACTGTAAGCTTAAGGGATTTCATTCGAACAGGACAGACATGACATTAACCTTTAAATATGTGGGTGATCAAATGCATAAGGAGGTGACACTGCTAGAAGTCGATTAGCTCATGTACAACATAACAGCCTTTAATATGTTGATAAGCAGACCATCAAAGGCTTCTGAACTTATTACACTTAGGAACAACATGTAACAAATGTTGCACCATGCTAGGGGGTGGGGATGCACTCATTGAAGGTCACATTAATCGTGAGCCATTCTCTTACAACACGCATGCTTAACTTAAATCTAGTCAATTAGATACTAATTCAGTCATTACTTACATCTAATAAATGACACACATACAGAAATAATTTAAACTCTTTGTAGATTGTAGTTTCAACACATGACAGGTACTGCATACGGTTACATTAGCTCCAAACATCTGGTGTCCCTAACGCATTGTTAGCAAGTATGCACAAACTCTTAATACCGTGCTTATTAAAAGGAGAGGAATAACACTGACCACTTCGAGCCAACGTTAGCTAACTAACGCCACAAGTGACATATTGGTAGTCACGATGAGGTAAGCTAGCTCCAAGCTAACACATTTAGCATGCTAAGCTAGCCGGCAGATTGTCAAATCGTATACATACACTCGTCACTGATATTAACGACTGTTTAATAACCTAAAATACATTATTTTTCAACCCACCTTCTTCACCAAAGAGGAGACATTTGTTGTGGAGTTCTTTTTCGGGAGAGACCTTGAAACAATTTGGGCGACACTCAACATTTTGACAACTCGGCTAACAGGCTAATGTAAAAATAAATGCAAACGTAATAAAACGTCTAGTGTAGAAAGGAGCTCCCTGAAATGTTGAAAAGCGAAGAAAAACTAAAAGATGTCTATTCTCCGGGGTTCTTTTCCAGGGGTAGCAGCTTAGAGGGTTCGAGCTCGAGCTAAGGTCCAACACAAGAGCAACTGCGAAGCTTTTTCTAGAATTATCCAACACATGTTGCACCAGCACCGCTGAAGGACCCCGAATCAGGCTTCACATTTACTGCCTGAGTGATATTAATGGTTTAAGCAACATTATATCATTCTTTATAACATGTAAGTACACTTTTTATTCTTTATATTATATGCATACGAAATTAGAAAAATGCTTGATACTCAATCGTAGCACATTTCTGCTATTTTTGCCTTTTTTGTGATCAGTAACAGAAAAGGGCACACATGCGTAGTGGCCATGTGAAGGTCATGATGTAACCATGGATGTAATGTATAGATGGGTGTGCGGGGACACCGGTGTCACATGTGTTGCATCAGTGATGCTGAATGAATTTACGTGTAATGGGTACAATGCAATACAATTTGTGTCAGTGGTGTAACACGTTAACGATATACAACTCATTATTATGCATTGGAATATATATTTTTGAGAGGGAGACAATAAGACGTATGGTACAAAACATAGGACAAGAATGAGGTCTAAACCCAAAAGCAGAGGACAGGACTTCAGGATAATCAGAAGGGGGTTGATTATACATCATATATTATAATATTATATTGATTATATAGGCAGGACTTGGAAATAGGATGCGATTTATAAATACGTTGTTTTACAATGATTACTTTGTTTTAGATAACATAATGCTATGATAGGCCTTCTACACACTCCAATACAGTTGGTGGCAGAATAGAATAATAAGACTTACCTGTGTGTCTCAATTATGTATCAAGTAGAGCCAGAAGATTGATTATGATGAATTTGTATCACAAAATAACATACCCTGTTCACTATATCATTGTTCGTTTTATTAACTCAACCAGCAATAGAAATAGGTAATTGAGTTCCTTTTTAAATATATAAACTAATACATGATTACAATCTAAGGGACATACGCAGGTAGAAAACCTGCTCTGTTGTTTGTTTGGAATACTTTGTATATTTATACAGAGTGGGAAAATCATGATTATAAGGGCATTTCAAAAATGTTTAGCTTTAAAAAAGATGCAATCGATTTTTTGGACAATATTGAATAGGTGTTACCTAATTCAGCAGTTGTATAATACAGGTTACATTTTGACCCTCTTTTGTCATCACTCAGCTGTTGACTCGTCTTTTTTAAGGCCATACCTCAGACTTTCAGTTTTTAAAACAGAAAATAGAATACCTGAGACTTTGAAAGCAGACAGGGTCAATTTCCCTTATCAGTGCAATATGTGCTGTCTTAGCACTATAGCCATCTTCCAACTAAGTCCTAATTTTGAGGCAGAGATTGAGAGGGAGAAGAGTAGAGAGGGGCTCGGTGCACGTCCCTGGGCACCCTGAGCTTATGTTCAATGGGTCTAGGGCAGTCTATGGGCTAGGGCCAGCGTGTATAACTCATGTTCTGCTCAAATGCATGGGTGTTGCCATGTATCAACTTCAAAGGTAGGCTATAGCTGAAATAAGGCTTTGTTGTATGTAACGCGCCCTGTCTGTCAACATCTAGTCCACATTTAGAGATCCTTATTTTCAGGGACACATGTGATAAGTAAGATAGGAAGTTCATTTTGCAGTAAAATATGTTTACACTACCTTTATTTATTTATTTATTAAACAAGACATGAAAAACGAATGAAACAAACATGGTATTTCTCTGGTCTACCCATACTATGGTTCAATGGTCTACGATGGCTCTACCTCGGGTTGAGATCAAAGAAAGGTTTAGTCAATCTTTAATCCTCCACTTAATTATTCCATGTAACCAGCAGATGTCGCTCTTGTTATATCCTATTTTAAACCGTCTATGCAAGAGTATCCCACTGCATTCTGCCTGGCAGGGAGTTCGCTTGTATAATGCTTATTTTTGTATACAAACCTTATACAGCCAGTCTATGATATGAACCTTGTCCTACAGATTTAATTTCTAGAATCACCTACATTTTTGGTGTATTAGTTTCTTGTAGGAAGTTTGACTTGACTGTATTTACAATGGGTCAGTGAATGCTCCAAATCTTCCTCTCGCGAGAAATCTCTACGTTGAACATCATGTAGCCTACGTGGCTTCACAGCTGAGGCCTGGCAGAGTTTGTTTACAGAGAGGTGAATGTACTGTTTGTAGATTGAAAACCTGAACGTGGAGTACATGCTGTGTATTCTTTAAGTTTAGCTGTTCTCGAGAAAGCCTTTTATTGACCGGCGACACAGCAGCAGCAGCGGGAGCGGGGCTGTGACGTTTACTTCCTGCTGCAGCTGCTGAAAACAAGCTTTCTGCCGACTCTCCGGCCTGTTGGACTGATATGGCGGAGAGCGGCTCGTCGGTTGAATTTTCCGGCTCTCTGACGAGCTCGAATCTTCCGCCGCCGAGGACCCGTATCTTCAAAATCATCGTGATCGGAGACTCGGGTGTCGGGAAAACCTGCCTCACGTACCGCTTCTGTGCCGGCAAGTTCCCCGAGAAGACCGAGGCCACGATCGGGGTGGACTTCAGGGAGAGGCTGGTGGAGATTGACGGAGAGAAAATCAAGGTGTGCCTGCAGACACGGGACCCTGTTAAAAAAAAAAGAAACAAATTAGAAACGGACCAGATGCAGACCATCACTCTGGGTGTCTGTTGATGTGGAGACTATAGTCATGTACATCTCATCAAATATGTAGCTTACGTATACAGGAAGAGCAGAAACTATCCATAACAATTTGAGTAAGAGGTTATCAGCCCGTAGATATGTCAGTTATTGTTGGTCTAACTATAGGAATATAGTGTTATAAACAGTGTTGGGCAAGTTACTTCCAAAATGTAATATATTACATATTACTTATTACTCTCTTTTGAAAGTAATAAGTTACATTACAAAATTACTGTCTCTGAAATGTAATGAGTTACACTACTTTAGTTACTTTTTTAAGTTACTTTCACCAAAATAACCGCAAAATAATTTTAAATGCTAAAATGTAGTTTAGTGCAGCTCATTATACATCCAGTGAAGGGCAATGTGGTATAGCATAACAACTGTGTAGGCCCTTGAGGCTACTAACAACTTGTATTACACGGCTTAGTTGAATACTCGATTCTGATTGTAAATTCTTAACATGTGACACGTTGTTAATACAGTACAGACCACTGTCAAGGACTATAATGAAGGTTGCTAAGGAAAGAAAGAGAAAGGAAAAGAGGTTAAAAGACGGAGCGCTGGACGTCAGATAAATCACCAGAAGAAGGCAGACAGGAAGTAAACAATAACAGGGCACGGAATGGGCTCTGTAGTGTGTTTAGTATATGGCCATGTACAGGCCCGGTTCCAGAACAAAATGACTCAGGGTGCCTCTGAGATTACAGGGGGTGCAGCAGTAGCAGGTTTACATGAGCAATAGTGGCCGGCAACAGCAATGAAAAATAGCATTGATGGTCCCAATGAACAGATTATGGCATTTGTTATGTTTTGAAACCAAGCAAGTGAGAACATTTCAATTGAGTTAAAAGTGCAATCCTGAAATATCTCATATAGTCCAAAGTGGACTGTGGCAAAGAAAAGCACAAAAGCTTCAAAGCTACTGATAAAAGAAATGAGAACGTATTGTAAATCAAGGCAAATATGATTTGAACCAGCTCATGGTTTGAAATGGCAAACATTGAAAAGCAAAAGTATTATTAAAACCATGTACTACATCATCACCTTGGTCCCATCATATACTCTGGGAAGAGAATATTTACTGTGCTTGAAAACTGGTATCACATCATCATGTGAGATTGACTTTGTGACCTGGAGAACATTTCAGCTGCAACATCAGCTTGTTGATAAGCTTGGGATATGACTCATGAGATAGTTTTGTAGCCATTCGTGGTGAAGGCATCTGTGCTATTGTATGCATTATTTTTGACCCAACATTTCTACAGGCATGGCAGAATATGGCACTATTTTCACATGAATATTCTAGCCCTTGTCTATTTGTATACCACGAGCTGCAACATGACCGCCGAACCCCACTGTACAGGCGGGTACTTGTTTAGATATACCTGGGCAGGCTCTGTTTTGCCGTGGTATCCTGGCTGGCACCTGCGGGCCGCAGAGGGGCTGCGTAGTTTCGGGCAACGAAGACTGCTGCTCCGGGGGCGAGGGCGGCGAGTCAGGCGGGAGTAAGCTAGTGTCCACAACGGAGGGTAACGTGATGTCCCCATCCGACCTGTTGCTACTGTCTGCAGTAGATGCAGTGTTGCTGGCGTTTAGTGATGGTTGCTTTAACCATTCTCGTATAAATGATTATCCACAGATGTGTGTCACTTCTGTGGAAGCACTTTGGAAATGATGCACGCGCAGCGGAGCAGGTCACGCGCACCTGACACAATTTGTTGTTTGTATTTTTCGCTCCGTTCTCTTTTTTGAATAGAGGGTGCATAACATTCAACTGCCCGAATATCCCGACGCGAAGCGGTTTACTAATCTACCCGCACAATTTGTCTGGTGTCGGAATGTCTCGCTATGTTAGTACATTCTTAAAAAACAAAACACCATTTAATTTCGGGTTAAAATGTGTTGTAACTGCGTTACTGAGCATTGTAACGGGTAATATATTACCCACATTTCATTAGTAATGCGTTACATTACTTCGTTACAGCAAAAAGTAATATATTACTGTAACTCCGTTACTTTTGTAACGCGTTACACCCAACACTGGTTATAAATCATTATTTTCTCAGGAGAACATTGGATACAACGTAATTGATCCAGTGTTCCCATGCTGGAGATTGTCCTGATTTCCAGGTTTTAAGTATATTGTTGCTGCAGTGCTTGCAAGCATTAGAAAGACTTCTCATGGTTAGTGAGAGGACATCATCCAGTATCCAAACTGAAAACTCAAGGGGAAAACAGCAGTAATTCCACTCACTGGTTGCATTGACTAACTGACTAAGACACAGCGGACATACAGGGCCTTTCCCAAGGCCGGATTAATACCTCCAGGGGCCCCTGGGCACTGAGAGCTCAGGGCCCCTCAACCCACATAACAACGCGCCTAGCGAACATGACCAATATTTTACATTTTCATTCCATTCGGACACCTATTTGTCAAAAGCAGGGACGCAGCTACATAGTTCAACCAAAGTAGGTCTAGCCTTTTGCCCTTTCAGTCAAAAATCACAAGACAAGGATACAATGGATAAGAGCTAGGTAATATCACTCAAAACCTCAGAGCAGCACCCCACTTCAAATGCCAACATATGACTGGCTGGCTGTACAAGTCCACAAGGAGTTCTGTTTGTCACAAACATCGAGAGTTACAAAAGTAAAACATGTATTGAAAGTATGTGGTTGCTCAACTAAGTGATCAGTATATGTGTGTGTGTGTGTTCTTCGCCCTTTTCTTTGCAAAGTCTGTGATAAGTTCATCAAAATCCTAACATTGCTCGCTAGCTCAACAACGTCCTCAGGCTCCGTGGCCGTCACTGTTCCTTGTGGCAGCCCCTACACACACATCTGGACCCCCTCCACACATCCACAGCCCCTACACACACACATCTGGACCCCCTCCACACATCCACAGCCCCTACACACACACATCTGGACCCCCTCCACATGTCCACAGCCCCTCCACACACATCTGGACCCCCTCCACACATCCACAGCCCCTACACACACGGAGGCTTGTAAACACGTAAAGTCTGACAATAAGATGGAGAAGGGTTCTGTGAGTCCAGACACTGCCGGCCCTGTCCATGGTGCTGAATCAGCTTTTGATTTTCTTTGTGTGAAGTTTCCTAAATGATTGAACAAATGCAACAGTGTGGCTCTATTACGTGTTTTCAATAGTTTCTGGACAACAATGGAGCTCTGTTCTTATTGGAATTCATTTCATTCGTGATTCGGGTGCTATTAGGATTTGATTAATTTCCAAACTGTCCCCCTGCAGATCCAGCTATGGGACACTGCGGGTCAGGAGCGCTTCAGGAAGTCCATGGTGCAGCACTACTACCGCAACGTGCACGCCGTGGTCTTCGTTTACGATGTCACCAACGGCACCAGCTTCCGCAGCCTGCCGGCCTGGATAGAGGAGTGTAAGCAGCACGCTCTGGGCTCGGAGGTACCCAGGATTCTTGTGGGGAACAAGTGTGACCTCCAAGACTCGGTCCAGGTGGGTACAGACGTGGCGCAGCAGTTTGCAGACACCCACTCCATGCCCCTGTTCGAGACGTCCGCGAAAAACCCAAACAGCCAAGGAGACAGAGGAAACAGTGACCATGTGGAGGCTATTTTTCTGACTGTGGCACACAAGCTCAAGTCTCAGAAGCCCCTGGTACTGAGCCAGCCCCCTGTGGGGTCAGGGGGCACCATCAACCTGAGCAAGGGGGGGACAGAGGGGGGAGAGGGAGCGAGGAGCTGGGGTTGCAGCGGCGGATGCTGAGGGAGGGAGAGCTTCAGGGCTGCACTACACCATGAAGCTTGCATCGAGTCGAGGTCTATAAAGGGAGAATGGATGCTGCACAATCAGAACACACACACACACACCTCATATAGAAGAGGATCATTTATTCGCATGCCTGTGGGTTATTTTATACATGCTTTTCAGTGTTTACAGTTTGATTGTTTTGGAATCGTGTTCATTGGAGTGATCCTGAACAAGCAGCCACAAACCTAACCCCTTTCCCCCATTCTGCGTTCAAAACACAAGCAGCCGCATCTAGCAGTATGTTCCAATTCCCTCTCTTTGAGATACTGAGTGGAAACATATTAGGGCTGTCAAGTAATCAATTTTTAACCTGTTAAAAGTGTTCACATTTTTGGCAAGAATGAACAGTGACATCCCTAATTAAAAAAAATCACAGCCTTTTATTTTGTAGGGATGTGAAGTGTGTAATTAGATTTCAAAATGAAATCAATGTCATGCTTATGAGTAACAGAAAGTGCACTGCCAATGAACACTAAGTTAGAAAATGCAACACTTGCCCAATTCCACATGATGGAAATAAAACATGTCCAGTATTCTATCCGAATACTGACTTCTCTCTACATTCCAATAATCTTCTGTTTGCATATTTATGGATAGTCAAAGCACGATCTCAACCCTCTGTTGATTACTACGCCGGTGTATTATAAGATTCTATACGTTAAGGTGAGCAAGGTTTGAATGACAGGTGTTCCTAAACATCGGTGTGATTGGGCCATTTCGTTATTGAGAGAGCTGTAACTGGCTACTGCTAGCCCTGGTGGCTACAGTGTTAGCTCCATAGCTAGTCATGGGCTGCGTCTCACTTCGGTTATTTCTCATTTCCTCGCTCCTCGGTCTCAGTATCACCGGAAGTTGATTTGTCTGCGCCATCTTGAGTAGCGTCCCAGTGGCCTTATTTGTGCCCGAGGATCGATAATCGAGGAACTACCAGACCATCCTCCGGTGAAATCCTCAGACACTCGCCCCGCCCCCTTACTGTGTATCGCTCACTGATTGGACGAGGCAGTGCATGCACTGATCTGATGCTTCTTGACATGACAGCAGTTTCCCAGCGGAGTGAAGAAAATACATGAAACTCACGGGACTCACTCCTCAGTTTAGTGTTTTGTACATTTTAAGAATGGCGTTTATCTTTTTTGAGAATTAGTTCTTATTTTATTTAATATATTTGGGTTTACAACAGATGATACATAGGTTTATGTCGGTAAATGTGTGGCGGGGGTGTTTGCGAAAATAACGGGGACGATCAGCTGTGCGGCGTCATCACAAACGGACGTCGCTTCACGTGACGCTCCGGAGTAAAGGACGTCCCATTGCTCTTAAAACTCATTTCCTTGCGTCTCTCCATGCTTCCCTGGTGGGAGGGACTAAACGCAGGGAAACGACGCAAGTGAGGGACGCAAGGATTTCATTTAACCGAAGTGAGATGCAGCCTTGGTCATTGTAACAGTTAAGGTGAATCCTTAAAATCTGTATAACAGGGAGGAGGAAGTGTCACCACAAATTGTCTGAAAGAGTCATGAAAAGGGAACCTGTTAAGATCATGGAAATGAAATGAAGAGAATGTGATGATTTGCCTGTTCCCTCTTGTTTATGAATGCTGTGAAAGAGAGTGGTGCAGGAATGACTCCAAAAACCTGGAAATGAGTTAGCATTTTAGCAGTTCCAGTTGCCTCATCTCAAAGATAACGATTTTTTTAACGTGTTTGTGGTTAGAAGCCTGAAATGAGGTCTGTGGTTAACACAAGCTTAAGAGATATTCACATTTTGTTCTACGCCATAAAATACATCAGTAAATACCCCAATGGTGATGTTTTGAAGCTTCTATGTGTCTTAAAGGTCCCATGTCATGGCCATTTCTACTGATCATAATTCCATTGTTGAGGTCTACTAGAATATATTTAAATTGTTCAATGTTCAAAACTCACATTGGTTTCTCATACAGCATCTCTGTATAGTATGCTGAAGCCCCATCTGCGAGGCTCCACATATATTAGCCACCTTTAGCTTAGCGGTGGTGATGCGCATTCATGACACAATGTAGTTTTTTAGGCCTAGCATTAGCTTTTTACTCATACTTAAAAATATGAGATAATCCTGCTGAACAAAACGTGTTGTAAAAATGTGTTTGCCAAATATCTATTTTCTAAAATATTCCAAAATCCAATCGAATAATCCCATTCCTTTTTGTGAAGGAGCCCTTGCTTACTTCCAGGTGGGCCTATAAAAATACATCATCACTGCACCACTGTTTAGCTAGATTATCAAACAAGACTAAAGTACCGTGTAGGCTAGTGAATCAAACACATACCTCTTACAGTGTAAAAGAAGCCTACACCCACTATGGCTCCCGTATGTTAGCTTGTGATACAATATTCAGCTTTGTATGATAAACGCGGACACCATTGAATCCTTCACAAGCCAAGATGCACCACAAGTTGGGCTCCATGTCATGATTGTTTGGATGTATGTTGTGGCCCCAGCTGGTCCTGTGGCCCCTCTTCTGATCACGCAGTCACATGACCTCTCAGGACTCTCAACGACCCTCTCTGCGGTGGAGGACATCACGTGGGTCTTTTTCTTAGCTTCGGGTGCTGCTTCTGTTCTTCAAGTGACCTTTGTTTTATGAATGCTATCATTTCATTTGCCTTCTCTTCACTGCAGCCATCAACATCAAATACTGTATTTCTCATTGGAGTGACAGAATGCTATGTGCACACTGTGAGTAATGAATTCATCTACCCAGGACAGGTAGTTGCAATGGTGTTAACGTGTGTAACCCTGCAATAAACTACCCTGGACATTTCAAAATGTGGTCATGTGTTCATTAGGGTTTTATTTATTAAATACACATAAAAAAGAATGTATACATTGAGAAGATATCTCACTTTCACACCGCACACAGGGAATTAGGCGTTTCAGGCTGGACATTTTATATATACAGATATTCAACTTGGCAATTAAATGAGTTTGGCTCCAGAAATGTTTAGTCAAAAAGGAAATAAAGACTGTGTAGTCTAATCAGGGGTTTACAACATTCCAATATGACATCTTCAGTTGAGTCTTTAAATTCCCATAATCCACAAATAATAATTGTGAAGCTCAATTTTAAAAACATATATACCATAACCAGCCCATCCCCTCTGAGATGGAGACACACAGGACCAGGCTATGTAGTGTGGGGGTGTCAGGTCAGTCTGCTGTAAGGAGGCACTTTGGAGGGCCCCTCCCCATCCTCTGCTGGGCCCCGATCAGGGAGCGGAGCAGGAGAGTTGAACAGCCTGTCGTCTGCCCTGCTGGATAGAAGCACACCATCACTCACTGCTGAGAGCAGAGGGTTCCTTTAAAGAGGCCCTATTCTGCTTTTGGAGTTTCCCTTTTTTCATGCGTCCATTGGACTCTTGTTTACTTCAGTAACATAATGACATCACTGGCCAGCGCCTAAGCAGTTGACCAATCACAACAGAGCCGGCCAGCTAACCAATCAGAGCAGACTGGGCTCTGGTTTCAGACAGAGGGTGAAAAGAGGTGCTGCAGCACAGGCAGTATGAGAAAAATAAAGAGCTTTTTGAACATTAAAGCATGCAGAGATGTCACAGTAGAGACACTACATACTGATATACACCTGAACATCAGCAGGAGAGGACTCTTTAAAGTAGAGAAACTACATACTGATATACACCTGAACATCAGCAGGAGAGGACTCTTTAAAGTAGAGAAACTACATACTGATATACACCTGAACATCAGCAGGAGAGGACTCTTTAAAGTAGAGACACTACATACTGATATACACCTGAACATCAGCAGGAGAGGACTCTTTAAAGTAGAGACACTACATACTGATATACACCTGAACATCAGCAGGAGAGGACTCATTAAAGTAGAGACACTACATACTGATATACAGCTGAACATCAGCAGGAGAGGACTCTTTAAAGTAGAGACACTACATACTGATATACACCTGAACATCAGCAGGAGAGGACTCTTTAAAGTAGAGACACTACATACTGATATACAGCTGAACATCAGCAGGAGAGGACTCTTTAAAGTAGAGACACTACATACCGATATACACCTGAACATCAGCAGGAGAGGACTCTTTAAAGTAGAGACACTACATACTGATATACACCTGAACATCAGCAGGAGAGGACTCTTTAAAGTAGAGACACTACATACTGATATACACCTGATCATCAGCAGGAGAGGACTCTTTAAAGTAGAGACACTACATACTGATATACACCTGAACATCAGCAGGAGAGGACTCTTTAAAGTAGAGACACTACATACTGATATACACCTGAACATCAGCAGGAGAGGAATCTTTAAAGTAGAGACACTACATACTGATATACACCTGAACATCAGCAGGAGAGGACTCTTTAAAGTAGAGACACTACATACTGATATACACCTGAACATCAGCAGGAGAGGACTCTTTAAAGTAGAGACACTATATACTGATATACACCTGAACATCAGCAGGAGAGGACTCTTTAAAGTAGAGACACTACATACTGATATACACCTGAACATCAGCAGGAGAGGACTCTTTAAAGTAGAGACACTACATACTGATATACACCTGAACATCAGCAGGAGAGGACTCTTTAAAGTAGAGACACTACATACTGATATACACCTGAACATTAGCAGGAGAGGACTCTTTAAAGTAGAGACACTACATACTGATATACACCTGAACATCAGCAGGAGAGGACTCTTTAAAGTAGAGACACTACATACTGATATACACCTGAACATCAGCAGGAGAGGACTCTTTAAAGTAGAGACACTACATACTGATATACACCTGAACATCAGCAGGAGAGGACTCTTTAAAGTAGAGGCACTTACTACTGATATGAACCTGGAATTAGCAGAACATTGCCCCTTTAAAAACAACATTCATTAATAGTTCTTACCTTGCCATCTACAAGCCATCTCTGTGTCCCCAGGGTCACACTGAGGAACCAGCGTCTCCTGCAAGAAAGACAGACAGACTTTTAATTGCAGGGGGAAAAGGCTTTTTTCTGAGAATGGAAAGTGATACGTTAAAGGCATCCAAATGGGATTCCTTATCGGACAGCAATATAAATTGGTGCAGGCAGGCATACAGTATTTGTCTAGGCAGAACTGGAAGTTTTTTTCAGAAATACATACGCAAAACTGACTAGTTTTTAGCTTGTTCTATTAGCTAACTAGCTACAGCTGAAACAAGCTGCCAGCAACTGTTTACATTTTAGACGATATAATGGACAATTTCTGGCTAGAACTGAGAAGCTGCTCTGGTCTATCTCTGTCTGAAACCAAGGATGTTTGGAGATAAAGTAAGTATTGTGAGATCAGAAATCTTGCAACAGTCACTCAGTTTAAAAGAGATGTGTGATGACTGTTCTTCCTACCAGTCCGGTTCTGGCATCATAGCAGCGGCAGCCTGGAAGACTCCGGCATCCCACATAGGCGATGAGAGCGGAGAGAGCCATGCTGATGGTGCAGGTCAGCAGGATGGTGGCGTTCGCCCCCTTCACCATCCGATGAAGCACAAACGTCTGAGCGGAGACATACAGTGTAAACATCTTGTAGGTACACTGTCTAATGGCTCTGACACACCAAGCCGAGGGCCGATATCGGACGATATATTGGTCGATAACTTTCTGCCGGCCATGGTTTTATAGATGGGCCACACATTATTCGCTAATTCCAACTTCTTTCACCCGATTCAGCCTGTTTAATCTGCTAAATAAACCACTCTTATAGGCTGTTTATCTTAAGTGAATAAGTGCACTCAGGATGCAAGGAAAACCAACGCGATTAAACGATTAAAGTCAAGGGGAAAAACACAAGTCTCTATCCTCTCATCTGATCATTCTGATATACTGATATTGTAACAACGACATGTCCGTCTGGAATGCAGCCAAGTGGTGAAGTAATAACTTATGTTGCTACAGTCTGTTTTTCCTTTTTGAAAGCTGTTTGCTGTTATGGAGAGCTATTTCCTTTTATACAGGTTTAGAATGATATGATATTGGCAGTAGGGGTGCATTCACGTTCAACTTTTTGGACAACAGTCAGCCCCGTCGCAACTAGTTCGGAGTGTCAGGGCCTTTTGTTCACACAAATATTTGAACACACACTTTACCAAACACTGGGATCACCCAAAGGATATATGTGTGGTAGTGTGCATGTATGCATGTGTGTGTTACATGCCTTACCACTTTGGGACTGTCGTGGTGGTGGAAGACCTCCTTATCCTCCTCCCGTAGGTGAGTGTCAGACACGAGTAGCCTGATATAAAAGCTGCCGCCACACCGGAGAGGCCGGCTGCTGCCACCATCACACTCACCTGCAGGGACAACATCACAGAGTGCGCACTTTTCTTTTTCATACTGAGAGGGTTGAGTGTACAATAGAGCTAGACAGATAAACCTGCCCGATTTATATATCTGCCAATATTAGCTTGTTGAAATATATGGATACTGTTGTACATGCTGGACGATAACTAACAAGAACGGCAGGACGAGAATGGTAAATAGGCTCTACGTTTTAGTCATTTAGAAAGACATTTTAAAAGTTGGCCCACTAAACTGCACTGGCAATCTATAGATCAATACATCCATTCAATGATCTACCCTGCTACACTTCGGACACAACCAAGATAGCTCAAGATGATGAATATAGTAACCAGGTTAGCCTTCATGTTAGCAACAACAGAGCCCATGCTTACTTTAGGTGGACCAGCTATTCTCATACAACACAAGGTCTAGTCTAGATGTAATGTAATTGTAACGTATGGAAGAGCTCAGTAAATAAATGAAATAAAATAGAGGGTTTTATGAAATTATACATTTAGTGGCCAGTCTCAGCTTTCCTTGAAAAAGTTCACATACATAGAAAACAAGGGTGAAGGAACCCTCTCGGTCAGTGTATGTTTTAGTCATTGGATTTTGTTTTCACAAATGGATATTAAAAAAAAAAAAAGACGACTGGATATTTAATTTTCGTTTTAAATTTGAAAAAACTAAATTGAAATACAAGGCGTTTCTCTTTATCATGGTCAACAGGGGATTTACTAAACTTAAAAAACGGGATGATTTTCATGTTCTACTTCTCAAAACAAAACATAAAATCACTAGAAAATAGAGACAAAAAAACTATTTTTTTCATATTCTGCGACCAGAAGTTACCTTACAAAATAAGAGCGCAGATGAGGTCAGAATCTGAATCCGTGTATCTACCGTCCAATTGTTTTTCTTTATTAAACAAGTAAACGGAAGAGCGTCTGAGAGACGTTTTTGCCTTACTAAATGGTCTAATGGTCATTGGAGCGAGGGGCGGGGTGAAACTCACGGAAGTGATTTCAAAACAAAAGCACTCGTGTGCTTGGAACGGTGATAATATTATAAACAAGGGGAAACTAGGGCCCTTTCTCATTTCATCAAATCCCCCTCCTCGACTCCTCGGTCCTCCGGTAGTGACCCGGAAATGAATTTCAGCACGCCATGTTGAAGGACATCTCATTTCTCTAAATGCACACCGAGGACCGAGCATCGAGGAGGCTCTCTGGAGGAGCTATAACCGAGGATACACTGATGGGTCCTCCACGGCTCCTTCGTGGATGCATTTCCGGCAACAGAGATGTGACGCACGGCCGGACTTATCTCAGCCAATGACAGCTCTGCATGCATCCCCTGGATATTATTTTATTAACTGCTTTCATCGCGACGCGATGTTTACAGTGAGAACAGCTGTGAGGTCCGTGCAGAAAGCAGAGCAGTGTGTAAAATATATATCACTCAGTATAACAGGCCTACTCTCTTTATTTGCTTTAGTTTAGGAGATATCTACAAAGAGTCGATATTTTAAAAATGTCTAAAACCATTTAGTGCTTCACATAATAAAATATGTTTTAGTAACTGTATGTGCGTGTGTGTGGTGAGTGTGTGTGATACAGTGTGTAGGTGTGTGTGTTGTACAGTGCGTAGGTGCAGCGGACAGACAGGTCTTAGTTGGTTTGGTGTCCTCTGCTTACTTTTAATACTTGTAAATAAAACTTTTGGCCCGTAATTTATTTTCCTCATTGTAGCGACCAGAGAGAGAGCCCCCCACTCTCTGGTCGCTACAATGAGTCTCCGATAGTGTTACGTTATTATGATAGTGCTCTGTTTGATTCTGAAATTGTATAAATATATATATGTGTGTGTGTGTGTGTGTGTGTGTGTGTGTGTGTCCGCATCTGTAGCCTGTTATTGTCTCGTTATACCGCACTGTGAATGAATCAAAGTAAATATATAAGTCATCATGAACACATCTGTCCATCAGACAGAGGGCTGCTGTGCCTCCTGTCATCATTAATGGACGTCTCTTTAAAATGACCGCTCAGAGGAGAGGAGTTCTCATTTCTCTAACCGCCTGCTGCTTCCCCTCCTCTCTCCTCGGTTCCCCTCCTCGGCTCCTCCGCTCGCATCTCCTGTGGGCGGGACTAAGTATCGAGGATAGGAGTCGA
>CM053244.1:9961340-10073840 GCA_028583405.1 Pogonophryne albipinna
TACTTTAAAACAAAATAAACAATGGTAAAAGATAAGTAGACTGCATTTTTAAAGAACTGCTCTGATTTGTGACCACTCATTATTCATCCACTGGTGGCGTAGCTACCTGGAGCAATTAGGGGTCAAGTATCTTCCCCAAGGAGCCTTCCACATGTTGATGGTGGGGCCAGGGATTGAACCACCAAACTTGGTTGACGATAAAAAGCTGACACCCAATTTAGGATGAATGAAGTATATATAGGCTAATCTAACATCCTCTGGTGCCCTGCAGATAAGACACCGGTACAATCTTTTCATCCGTTCTAACATGGACTCAAGGCTGGATTAGCAAACAGGATCAGGCTCTGAAGGTCTCATATAAATGTGTGTCTTGTTTCTTTGTGGCAATTGGATGAATGTAAACGTGTGTGGACATTGATGAGCGCATTAGAAGCTTAGACAGACTTAAAGAACACGGGATCTTAGTTGGTGTAGCCATGTTGTCATGTGGCCATCACTTCAGCAAGCACCCATCGTGTATATCTGGCTGTGATGCAGAGAAGCACATGGTGAAGTGGTACATGCGTTTTCTTTCACAATAAACCATGTTTTGCTTTCAGGTATAATTACTGTTATGTCAAAGCAAATGTATCCAGGTCTGAAAGTGTTCTGTCGTCTGCCTGAGGCAACATCTTTAGGGGTACAGCCTTCAATACAACGACAGTGAGAGAGAGATGAGATAATAACCACAATTGATAACATGAATAATTATCAGCGTATTTAACTCAGGTTTAAACTTGAAAAAGTCATTCTATTTACCCCCAGATGGCTCTATTTCCGCCTTGTGACCGGATCAACTAACCCCTCATGTGGGGCAAATGAAGCCAGACACCTTTCTTTTGAGAAGAGACATTTCATAGCCCTTTATGATGCATTATGTTTGCTTTGATTGACAGAAGTCATCCTGAAGTAAAGGTTGATGTTGTCATCGGCCTCTATCTGATTTAACCTTGCCTAGAGGACAACACAAGTACAAATTGGCACCCCACTCTCCCCTACACCTGCTCCATACATTCTACTCTTGGAATTGTAATATTCAGTTCAGAAATGTATTCAACTCAATGATTATTTAATTCAGATAGTGTTTTTGTAGCATTCCGCTGAAAGGTGCTTTTAATACGCTGCCTCCTTCACAGTACAACAGTGTCCAGATCAGCATGTTTGTGTAGAGCAGTTATTGAATGGTAATATTCACATATCAACATATGTATTAAAGCAGTCAAATATCTGGTTTGTATCATGCTGATTTGATATGTCATTTACAAATGACTGAATGTACATAATCATTCACTATTATTGATGTCAAGGCATACCCTGATGAAATGAAGTTAATATGTCACTTTCTGTGCATTTCATTCAATCAGCGGCCTTAACGGATCGTCCTGCTGGAGGAAACAAGCAACAACAGAGATGTTGAAAATGCTTCACCCACATAATTGTTGCATTTCTCGCATCTAGTTGAGCGTAATCTTTCATAATCTTCTTCAGACACAACAGGGCAGTGTTTAGTCATACATGATGACAGTTGTTTAGTATCTGCGCTGTACATCAACATTATGCACCATAAAATGACCATCGGCAAATGGATTTAGATTAAAACTGCTTATACTGTGCGACAAGAGCCCCCCCCCCTGATGGGACAGTGTGAGGTGATGATGTCCCGCGAAATCACTTTAAGCTCTTTGTGGGTCTACAGGGCTAAAATGGGTAAACATAACAGCGTACTCTCAGAGAGGCTCCTTCACACAGTGGCAATGATATCTCCGCTGCACAGTCCTTCAGTGTGTGTGTGTGTGTGTGTGTGTGTGTGTGTGTGTGTGTGTGTGTGTGTGTGTGTCAGTGATTGGTTTCTGTTTTATGGACTGGCTAGAAGAGTGCTAGTAATCCGTAGAAATAAATCTGCTTTATTTGACCTTAGTGTTAACTCCAATAAAATACGCTTTACTGCTGGGAGGACACACACACACACACACACACACACACACACACACACACACACACACACACACACACACACACACACTAATGAAAGTGAGCTGTTGTCCTGCGGCCACACGTTAAACACGGAAACACAGAAATACTATTATTGCCAGTGAATTTATTTTGTAAGCGTTGACAGTTGGTTTTCACTGATAGTGCTTCTCAGTTTCAGATTTCTGTCAGTGTTTCATCGTGGAGGGTGCAGAGAGAGCGACATGCATACACTGCATGCTGAGGAGAGAAAAGCGCTCCTGTGGAGGGCCAAGAACTCAAGACTTACTGTGGGTCAACTGGTTAGTAGAGTCCATTAACATTTTCATTTACATTACATTTTCTGACGTTTTATCCAAAGCAACTTACAATAAATGCAATAAAGATTCAGACTCAGAATAAAAAGAAAAGTGTAGATATATTTGTTTAAAAAAAGCCAGACCCTTGTAAGTGCTGGGGAATTAATTCAACTCTCAAGAGCTTCCTTGTTTTCTTTTATTCATCGGCCAAGGTATAAGCAATACAGGTGGGTGTTCAGCTTGTGACAGAAGATATGTAGACTCTCCTGATGCCAATGGTTGGGCTCGTTCCACCAATGTAGAGCTACGATAGAAAACAGGCACGTTTTAGTTGATTTAAGTTTAGCACCTCTGTCACCTCGCAGAGAGGCAGTAGCAAGCTGATTGGCTGATGAAGAGCAAAGTGTTCATGCTGGAATGGTTTGACCATGTCCTGGACTTAAGGACCGGTTCCCTTCACAGCATGGTAGCAGGCCAACACCAGTGTGTGGAAGAGGACTCGGGCAGCCAGTAAAGGGAGAGGAGGAGCGGTGCATTGTGGGAGAACAATAAAAAGATGAGTTCAGTCATGGTGCTCATAATCTTTGGGAGGGGGGGCTACGCTCATGCTGATCAGGTACATCAGACTTCCAATGTCTTCAGTAAAGACAGGGAGGCGTGTGGCGCAGTGGGTTAATGCGCTGATCTTCAAATCAGAGGATAGCAAGTTCGAGTCCCATACCACTGCAGTCAGCATGTCGTTGTGTCCCTGGGCAAGACACTTCACCCCAAATTGCTCCTGTGGGGATTGCCCAGTATTGAGTATAGTATGTAAGTTGCTTTGGATAAAAGCGTCTAACACAGGACGAATGCTAAGGGCTCATCAACCCATAGGGGGCGCCAAAAAGAAAAAAAAGTTAGAAAAAAAAAAAAAATCTTTTTTTACATTTCATAACAACACAATTTCCCGATTTTGGATCAACAAAGTACATCTTATTAACTTATACTAACAGAACTACGCCTATATTGCGTACAGCGCCCATAAACTATGGCGCACCCCCCCCCCAAAATCAAGTTGAACCGCCCCAGCCCCAGTAAAAACCAGAGGTTTATGTGAAATTGTTCTTTTTTTGAAATAATGGTTTTAGTGTGCAATTATAGGTTTTAATTTTGTATTAGTGTTAATTTAAAATAAATCAAACTCCCAAAAAACGTACACAGCTTCTGTGTGCTTTTATTAACATTGGAATTTACTGTGTAAGCGGCCGTGGGGGGGGAGCTTTAGAGAGTTCTCTCCTGAAAGACTGAGCGGCTCTGATAACCTCAGCTCAGTGAGGTAAAGGCACATCTTTATATGATCATTATAGTTATAAAAAAATAAGAGAATAGATGAAAAACAGGTATAAAATACTGACAGTACAAAGAAGTTGTTATTAATAAACAAGAATACAGTTTAAAAGGGGAGTGATTTGTAAAATATCCATAAAGAAAAAGAAAATCTACTTACAGTTCTGTTTCATCTGGGTGTTGAGAGATGTATCCATAGATCTCCAAATGTTGCTCTCAAAGTGCACCAGATTGATGCTTTTAACTTCAATATTTAAAAAAATCTTCCCGGGGGTGCATGCCCCCGGACCCCCCTAGAGGAGGTGAGGTCCCCCCCTCACTTAAATCATGTTAAAATGGATAGGAAACTAAATACAGTTGCACACATCTTGTGTCAATATCTTTCTGTTTTGGTGGTCATGCCACAACCGTGCACGCGCGAATCATAGTGAGTGTCTGCATTTGGGGGGGGGGGGGGCGCCAGCTAAAATTGGTCAGGGCCGGCCCTGGTCTAACAAGTAACATGTCATGTAAAGACACAATGATATTCCCTCTTATCTTAAACATGCACACACTTTTAGATTAGAAATGTAGGAATCACGTGATCTCATTGGGTATCAGACGTTAAAAAGGTGGGGACTTACATTGTGCAACAACTTGCTGTAATGCTTTCTAGTGAGATAAAGGAAAGCAAAAGTCTGGGCCAGAACATTTGGAGGTCAACATTTTACAGCGATAACTGGAGGTCAGAATTAAAATGTCAGTTTAAATCCTTTCAAAATGAGTTAGCTTAGAAACACTGTAGCCGCTCAGCTTGGCACTCACTAGCTGTTTAGTCATGCTCTGAAAGAACGAATGTAATCATCAAGATCATAGATCTCCAAAATCAAACATGTTTAAAACCAATAGCGCTGCCACAAGAAAAGCTCATGCCCTGGTACCACACAGGGTGCCACCTGCTCATTTGAAGAACTACAGATTTACACACAACCTTCAGATTGGTGATCACCCACTGCTTCCTGAGCCACAGCCTCCCAAGGAAAAGTGAACCCTTAAACTTAAAGGATCACTACTGGATGGTAAATTCTAGGTTTTTATGTGTTTCCTGTATAAAGTTGATCTTATCTGAATAAGCCATCTTTCAGGAGAACGCAACAAATTGGTTGCATATCCGTTCAGTAATATGGAAATGAGTACTTGGAAGTTTATAACCAGAAAAGATAACTTACTTACAATTATTCTCTGGCCATGTCATGTTCCTGTCACATCCAATCAGAGAGGAGGAAAGCTTTACACTCCTCATTAGGATCAGATGTTCCAATCTGAAGAGCTCAAGCTTGGATAATTAAGTCAGATTTTTGACAATTACAAAACCAAGCTACACCAGCCAAATAGAGAGAGAGAAAAGAGCCATCATTGCCTCAGTCGACTTACTTTATTATTAACAAACACGTCTTGGCTTTGAAGAAGAAAATATACATTTGAATGAAAGTGGTAATAATGTAAGGAATCCTTCTACAGCTTTCATTGGCTGATTACATTACGCAATATTACGCAGTGCAATATGCTGAATGGCAAATTATTTTCCGTGTGATGCCAACAATCATGAATTACCACATTTAACCTAAACCTCCCCTCCCCAATATTTGGTACAACATCATGCAAGATGATAAAACATCTCCACCCGTCCACTCACATGCTTCTTCTTTAACCTGTTTAGACCTGAGCCTGTTTTTCAGGTCTCAGGCTCGAAAATGACATTCCCAGAACAAATGACCATATCTTCCCTTCTAAAAGGGTTAAATTAATAATATTTGTTCTCAAAGTAATGATAAACCTGTGAGTTGGATGTAGAAAAGTCAGAATCTATATAGATGTTTTTATTTTAAAGTAAATTCAGATTGAACATAGTAAAAAACTGTAAATTATCGTGTCCGTCCAAAAATTCTTTTTTACTTATAGTGAAAACTACCCTTGGATGATGGTAAGGTAGATTAAAAGCTTTAGGAATCCAAAGTACAACATATCATAAGTACCCTGTATCAAGATTGATGCAAAACAAGTGACATGTGACCTTTTTAAAGAGATTTAGCAAAAGAAATCCACCTCTGAGGTGATTTGGGTGGAAATGGGGGTTTTACCGTTTCTCTGGAAACCATTGGTCGATTTTGGTGATTGAAAAAAAGGTGGGGGTTTCGCACATGCAGTTTTGCATCAGAGCGAACCTATACTCTAGCTCTGACATCTGGAAACGGAAAAGCAGGTTTATTGCTTATGGATTATCAGAAATCATTTCAAAGGGACACAGACACATTGGATTAACCTATGGATTAACTTCAGCAGTGTTTTAATGCCATTGAAAACCACTTTTGACCAGACTACGACACAGGTAAACCATGTTAGCGTTTTTAGCTAACTAGCGCCACATGTTTTGATGTCTGTTTTTGTTTATAAAGTCGCGAGTTCGTATCATTTAGTGACAATGTCTCCACCCATCGATTCTGTGTCCCCTCACGATGTGAAACGATGTGTTGGATGTGCAGAAAAGATCAATAATAAGGTTGTGAGTGAATTTCTGTTAGCATTTTTCGCTCGTTGCTAATTCAGAGGCTCAGCGTTAGCATTGTGGGGTTTTCTTTGAAAAAAAAATTAAAACGATCAGTTAGATGAGTTTCTTCCCGTTACATGGATATAACACATTCATAGTTTATTAAATGAACATGCCCTCAGACACTGTTTCCTGCAAGATGTTGCGGGAGTGCCCGGGGTCTCTCGGGTTTAACAGGTTAATAATAATAGCTTGGATTTATATAGCGCCTTTCATGAGACCCAAGGTCACTTTACAAAGAAGAACGGGGCAAAACAAACATAACAAAAGGCAGTCAGACAAACAGTCAGACAAAACAACAAATAGATTAGGGGCCAAAGGCCTTAGTAAACAGATGGGTCTTGAGGGCCCTTTTCAAGGCGTCAAGCGTGGGGATGTTGCGGATCTCCGCAGGGAGAGCGTTCCAGAGGGTGGGGGCTGCCACACTGAAGGCTCTGTCCCCGAAGGTTCCCAGTTTGGTGCGGGGGGTGGTAAGAAGGCCAGAGTCTGATGACCGCAGGTTCCGGGGTGGGGCATGTGGGCGAAGGATGTCCGATAGGTACTGGGGGCATGGGCATGGAGGGACTTGTAGGTAAGGAGGAGGATTTTGTATGATATGCGGGACTTGACCGGCAACCAGTGGAGGTGTATGACGGTGGGAGTGATGTACTGCCACGGCTTTGTATTTGTGAGTACCCTAGCAGCACAGTTTTGAACATACTGGAGCCTGTCCAGGGTTTTGTTGGGAACCCCAAACAGGACACCATTGCAGTAGTCCAAGCGGGAGGTGACAAACGCATGGACTAGGGCAGGGGTAGGCAAGTAAGTTTGGCCGTGGGCACATTTTTTTCTGAGCCACAAGATGGCGGGCCAGAACATAATCAAAGCCTGATTCAAGGAATTTATTTTGGTAAGAGGGCGCAGCGCCCCTGTTCCCCGTTTCAGAAAAAAACTCTGATATCGCTGATGACCCTCCCCATCAACACAGCGCAGTCAGATCCGCTGATTGGTTCACTGATGTATAGGCGCCCAATCCAGAGCCTCTGGCTAGACCCGCCCAAAGGGAGGCTCGTCCTCTCTAGCCTCATTTCAGTCCCAAAGCCAGGGCTATTATCTGTATTTTAACAGACTTATCTTTTAAATTAAGGTGTATTTATTATTCTCTTCAAAGTTTATTTTTCACTGAAATCTTAGGGAGGATGGTCCTCCCTTTCCTCAATGGACGAGCCTCCACTGAGTAAAGTAGAGTTATTAACTAGGTAGCAGTGTTATTTAATTTTATTGTCATGTATTGTCAAGTTCTCTGGGTTTTTGGCATTTATTTGAGTGTTTGCCCACAGGGGGCTTGAGGGGCAACAGAGGACGCATGGACAACTGGAATCCTTTTTCCTTTTCTTTATTTCAACTTTTCAAGGACACATTAGGATTCTTTCAGGTTGAAAACCGTTAAAAAAATTAAAAAAATGACAGCATGTTTTGCTTTGCAATTTAATATACACTGAACAAAAATATAAATGCAACACTTTTGTTTTTGCTCCCATTTTTCATGAGATGAACTCAAAGATCTAAAACATTTTCTATATACACAAAATAACCATTTCTCTCAAATATTGTTCACAAATCTGAACAAATCTGTGATAGTGAGCACTTCTCCTTTGGCGAGATAATCCATCCCACCTCACAGGTGTGGCATATCAAGATGCTGATTAGACAGCATGATTATTGCACAGGTGTGCCTTAGGCTGGCCACAATAAAAGGCCACTCTGAAACGTGCAGTTTTGCTTTATTGGCGGGGTCTGGGGGGGTCCGAAAACCAGTCAGTATCTGGTGTGACCACCATTTGCCTCACGCAGTGCAACACATCTCCTTCGCATAGAGTTGATCAGGTTGTTGATTGTGGCCTGTGGAATGTTGGTCCACTCCTCTTCAATGGCTGTGCCAAGTTGCTGGATATTGGCAGGAACTGGAACACGCTGTTGTATACGCCGATCCAGAGCATCCCAAACATGCTCAATGGGTGACATGTCTGGTGAGTATGCTGGCCATGCAAGAACTGGGATGTTTTCAGCCTCCAGGAATTGTGTACAGATCTTTGCAACATTGGGCCGTGCATTATCATGCTGCAACATGAGGTGATGGTCGTGGATGGTCGTGGATGAATGGCACAACAATGGGCCTCAGGATCTCGTCACGGTATCTCTGTGCATTCACAATGCCATCAATAAAATGCACCTGTGTTCGTCGTCCATAACATACGCCTGCCCATACCATAACCCCACCAGCACCATGGGCCACTCGATTCACAACATTGACATCAGAAAACTGCTCACCCACACGACGCCACATACGCTGTCTGCCATCTGCCCTGAACAGTGAAAACCGGGATTCATCCGTGAAGAGAACACCCCTCCAACGTGCCAGACGCCATCGAATGTGAGCATTTGCCCACTCAAGTCGGTTACGACGACGAACCGGAGTCAGGTCGAGACCCCGATGAGGACGACGAGCATGCAGATGAGCTTCCCTGAGACGGTTTCTGACAGTTTGTGCAGAAATTCTTTGGTTATGCAAACCGATTGTTGCAGCAGCTGTCCGAGTGGCTGGTCTCAGACGATCTTGGAGGTGAACATGCTGGATGTGGAGGTCCTGGGCTGGTGTGGTTACACGTGGTCTGCGGTTGTGAGGCCGGTTGGATGCACTGCCAAATTCTCTTTAACGCCTTTGGAGACGGCTTATGGTAGAGAAATGAACATTCAATTCACGGGCAACAGCTCTGGTGGACATTCCTGCTGTCAGCATGCCAATTGCACGCTCCCTCAAAACTTGCGACATCTGTGGCATTGTGCTGTGTGATAAAACTGAACATTTTAGAGTGGCCTTTTATTGTGGCCAGCCTAAGGCACACCTGTGCAATTATCATGCTGTCTAATCAGCATCTTGATATGCCACACCTGTGAGGTGGGATGGATTATCTCGGCAAAGGAGAAGTGCTCACTATCACAGATTTTTTCAGATTTGTGAACAATATTTGAGAGAAATGGTTATTTTGTGTATATAGAAAATGTTTTAGATCTTTGAGTTCATCTCATGAAAAATGGGAGCAAAAACAAAAGTGTTGCGTTTATATTTTTGTTCAGTGTAGTATTATCCCGGTTATGATCATATTGGGGATATGGTGTTTACATGAGCACAGAGAGATCGGGTTAGTCATGTTCCCTGTTTCAATGATAAATACTAGTAACCTGGCATTTCGATGCCTTTTCTCATCTAAACTATTCAGTATTTGTATCTCTCTATCATGACATATAGACGAAACTCCTCTCCAGAAGTGAGACGCTTTTGCCGCCGCCGCCGCACGGCCCGCCCACACAGCGGCGTGCGTTGACGCTTCACCATTCACTTTGAATGGGGTGACATCACTTTTCGCCGAACTGCATTGTGGGTAGCGACGCGGAGTGTTGCTGGCGTTGCTCACTGCAAAAGTTGAGCAATGTTCAACTTTTGGCGCCTCGGCAGAAGCGTCAGCCAATCAAATCCCGTTTATGCAAATCTGTCAGTACAAGCGATAGCCAATCAAACCGCGTGTATGCTGGGAGAGACTACACAGGTAATTTCCTCATATTCAAAAAAATGGAGGAGAAATTAATTATAGCGGTAGTGAGTCACCCGGTGTTATATGATCAGTCTCTGTTCATCTACCGGGATACAAACCGGAGGAGCCAGGCATGGAGGGAGGAGGCAGAGACAGTGGGTGGAACTGGTAGGTTTTTGCCTGTTTGGGGAGTTTATATTGTATTATATATGATATTCTGAACAAACTGTGCTGTTTATTAGCTGTAAAGTGTCTCTACTGTAGGCTATTTTTATTATATGTACAGCACTTTGGCTCGATCAAAAATCATTTATAAATGTGCTATATAAATAAAACTTGATTTGATTTGCACGGGAGATTCATGTAATTGGTTGTTGGTCTCGTTGCTCGCATAAACTCCCCAAGCTTCAGACACGCCCACCGCCAAGCGTCAACGCACGCTGCTGTGTGGACGGGCCGTTAACTGATGAACTGCTACCAGCTGATGACTTACTTTCCTCTTCTTTGAAAAAAATGTTCTTATGTCCATGTTGTCTGGGGGAGAAAACATATCAAACCAAGAGATCGTCAGCTTTGATTTTCGCTGTATTAACCATTTCCTGAACACTTTGTGTGTGTGCCTTACCTCCGCTACCGGCATCGCTTCATACAACAGATCTGAGCTGTCCAACTATGACAACACTCCTTTAACATGCGCGCTATGTGAGAATCTGCCTTGGTACAAAGTAGCAGTGAAAACATGGTACGGAGTTTCATTGATTTGGGCATTCTCTCAATAAGCAAGTGGAATGGATTTGATAGTGAAGCACTGACACAGCCAGGGGCGTCGCCTGGACCTGGAAACATTCGAGGCTTAGCCCACAGTGGCGGCGCTACAGTCGAATTTTCTACTGCAAGGCACATACACAATTGCGCCATCTGGTGTCACAAACGTGTGCCTGCATTAGCTTTGTTACGGCAATGGATTGTGGGAGATTCTCATAGCACGTGAGGATCTCTTGAGGGTAAGGTGCCTGTATTATCTCGGTGGACAAAATGTATGTTTTTATTTTATAAGGACAATAACGTACTGTTGTGTTTGTTTAGTTTAATGTTAATTGTGTAATGCTCACAGTCACAGCAACATGTTTTTTGTGTGAAAAACATGTTCTGAGTGATCTGTTGCCGAGGGGACACTACACCGGAGTTACATAAGCAGAGATAAAGTGCTATTTTGGGGGGAACTCACCTCCTCTGGGCTCCCCCAGGAAGATTTTTTTTAAATATTGAAGTTAAAAGCATCAATCTTGTGCACTTTGAGAGCAACATTAAGAGATATGGATACATCTCTCAACACCCATATGTCAAAAAAAAATCAAAGAATCAGAAACGGGTTTATTATTTAAAAACACTTCATTTTCCAATTAAATCATAAACTATGTCAAATTATTAGAAGTTGTTAGTAATCAGATTAAACAGAAAAAAGGGATGGAAGGAGGAAATAATAATCCCTCCTCACTTGCTGCTTCCCTCATGACTTGCTGCTTCCCTCATCACTTGCAGTTTCCCTCATCTCTTGCAGCTTCCCTTATCACTTGCTGTTTGCGGTTGAAATTATCTCTTTTGCTGGCCAAACATGCTGGATGGAAAGCAGTGGTGTCTCACTTGCCTTGGCCCTGTATCTGCAGTCCCTAAATCAGTCATGTTACCCATTGACTCTTGTCTGTTCTAGTGTTCCTGTTCATTGTTGTCTCCAATGTCGTTCTTGTCTGTTGTATCTCCTTCTTGTGTGTCCCTTTCTCCTGTTCTCCTTTCTTCATCCTCTACTCTGTTTGGCTCATCTGTGATGACTGTGTAGGTAAACACAAACAAGTATGTAAGTCAATCAGTTTCCAGCTCTGTCAAATAAATGAATTTCAAGATACACAAATGTGTCTTCATTAAAATGAGTGTCACCACACTGTCACAAAATGTAATACTAACCAATTGAAAATAGTTACATTTACATTGGAAACCTCTTGTAGATATCACTGTTAAGAGTAGTTATCTGCCAATAGGACAGAATCATTCCTATACAAATGCAGTTTGAGTAATTCACTTAATATATTCACTTAATACTCTAATATAGTCATTTTCACTTAATACTCTAATATAGTCATCTTTCTGCATTCAAAACTAAGGAAAGCTGTACAATTTGACCTGATAATGAGGAAAAAAGGCCTCCACAATGCAGATCATTTTTTGATCATATCAATTTTAAGATGGGGGTCAAGGCTTAATATTTGGGAGCATAGTGTCCCTTGCCCCCTTTCAGGAGCCCCACTGGATTAGCTTTGATCTGAAATATTTGTATAAAAAACTTGTTAGCTGGCTGTCCATCTCATAATGTATTGTTCACATAGAAACTAGCTGTCAATAGGAAATATCAATCAGAAGAATTATAATTTCATGCAAAAATCTGTCACAAAAAGAGGTTGTACATTTAAATTCAGGTGTTGTTATGGCAACGTCAGTGGCCAAACAGCCACATTTACTGCTGAAAATATGTTCAAACATGCTGTGACACGCAGTGGCAACTATGCCACCATTTCAGCTGACTTTTCCTCAGAAATACCGTCACATAACATCCATATATTTCAGTGCTAGGTTGATGCTTAGCTAAGCTAACTATGAAACACTTTAACTGACAGGACTCCGGATCAACTGTGTACTGTAAGGTAGCTTCTAGCTTCATGTTGAACACTGACAGTAAGTAAACATTTCCCAGAAAGCTTTCTTTGAAATCACCAGGTAACGCTAAAAAACACAACATTTAGATTGTATGACAAAGTGTTTATTTAATATATCTGGCTAGCTATAGCTACTTGCTAACGGTTTAGCTTACCCGCGCGATTCAAAGTAACGTCAACCTCGCTATAATTTATGCTTTGCTTACATGTTTGCATAACTTGTAAGTTTACTGACATTTACATACCTTGTTCACCTGGCTCAGGTGGTGGCTCTGGGGTTGTTGTGTTAGCCACCACTTGAGAATTGCCGTATTTTTTATTAAAAAAATGTCTAATGTCCATCTTCTTCAGAAACTCAGCGTCCGCGGCTGAAAGTTTAAACACTGTCACAGAGGAGAGGTACGTACCTGTCAGCCAATAAAACACGTTTATTTCCATGCCAACTCTCTGATTGGTCTGGTGGCTCTGTTGCATTCACTGAACACGGGAAATTACAATTCTGCCCTCCTCTAGGTAAGGAGGGAGAATTTGTCCGGGGCTAAAGAAAAAACATCCGGGCTCTACTAAGTGCGGGGAGTGGATAGACCGATTCACGGACTTTCCACAGGGTAAAAGTGGGGGGGTCTAAACTAATCATTTGAAAAAGTGAGGGGGACTTGTTCCACCCTCATATAATGTCTGCGACGCCCATGGATGAACAGGACTGAACAGGACACTGAGACTGGGTTACTCACTCCAGTTTTGCAGCGTCCCTCCTCCATTCAGGGGCATAAGAGAGGCAAATCTATCATCCTAGGAGGAGATAGGTTTCCTTTCAACAGAGATTCAGGCCCTGTTGCAAGAACGGTGGGTTACGTATTGTAACCCTAGTTCTAGAGCAGTGCTTCTCAAAGTGTGGCCCGCGGACCACTGGTGGTCCGTGAGCGCCCCCTAGTGGTCCGTGAGTATATTGGTAAAATTTCACATTTGAAATAAATAAATTTTATTTAAGTTTTTCGCACTCTCGCGGGAATATCTCCGCAATGGAACGAGCTTAAGTTTCACTTTCAATTGCATGATATAGCCCAGAGCAACACCTTCATCACACATATTGCCACTTGTTTGTACAATTTTCAGGCGATTTGTAAAAAACGATGTGTTTTTGGATATTTGTGGAGTTAGGTGGTCCACGAGTGTTTTTTTATTGGTTAAGTGGTCCTTGGTATGAAAAAGTTTGAGAAACACTGTTCTAGAGTGATGTGTGAGTGAAAAATGCATTCAATAGAAATGATTGCATTTATCCCAGAGTAAGAGTCATCTCTCTTCACAATTCCACATTTCCCCATAATGTCACGTTGAAATCGGCAAGATCCGTTTCATACGATGTTAATTGGGCACCCATTATGAGACACATTCCGGGACTGAAGAACAGGGGGGCGGCCTCATGTTAAGAGGCGGGCCCCTGCCAAACGAATGGTGGTTCTCCCTGGTTCGGCAGGACAATTCACCCTGGGGGGTGGACAGGTTTGCACACGAGCCATGGCCAAGATAGCTGATCTACGCCTTTCCACCGCAGGTGCAATAGGGGTGTTACCCACTCTGGGACAACCTCTCCAGGCTTGGCTCCTGAGAGGGACAGGCTGAGACGGGAGGGACTGTCTGACAAAGTTATACAGACTATCCAGGCAGGAGCAGGATCCACCACAGCCTGTTACAGGACGAAGTGGTTGGGATTCCAGCGGTGGTGTGAAGAAAAGAGTCTAGAGCCTCTATCATGTAAATTGGGCTCTATTCTGTCCTATTTACAGATACTGGTGGACAGGGGGCTGGCTCATTCCACAATTAAGGTGTATGCAGCAGCCATCTCGTCCTGCCATGAGGGATTTGGCGGCAGGTCAGCCTTTAGTCAACCGCTTATGTCGCGTTTTTTTGCAGGGGGTCAGGATACGCCCAGTGGTGCATGTCTCCACCGCGCAATGGGATCTGCCGTTGGTGCTCGAGGCTCTGTTCACAGAACCATTTGAGCCTCTGGAGCTCTCCTCCCTGAACGCACTATCATTGAAAACAGCTTTGCTACTTGCCTTGACTTCGGCCAAGAGAGTGTGCGAGCTGACCGCTCTGTCGATGCACCCGAGTTGCCTTTTGATCTGGGGTGACCGTAGCAGGGCGACACTCAGACCGAACTCCTCCTTTGTTCCCAAGAACCTAAGGAGTTTGTTCAGGTCGAGGGCTATACAGTTAGACGGCTTTAGTCTTCCACTCCATATTGGGGACAGGGACGCTAAACTGCACCTCCTCTGCCCGGTGGGTGCGCTGGCATGTTATGTAGGGCGCACGGCTTCCATTAGGCGCACTGAACAGCTGATTGTGTGCTTTGGGGATGGTGTGGCCGGTAAAACTCTGTCCAAGAAACGCCTGAGAGGATGGCTCTGCGACTGCATTTCACATGCCTATGGACAGCCGGGGAGAGCCTTCCCCACTGGGGTCCATGCACACTCTACACGTGGTATGGCTGTATCAACAGCCTTGTTCAATGGTGTGAGTGTGGAGGACATATGCACGGCGGCGTCTTGGTCTACGTCAGGCCCCTTCATTAGGTTTTATCCCTTGGACATGTCTGGCTCCTTCTCATCGTCTGTGCTTGCTGGGGCAACACAGGGGGTGAGGGGCTGTGGGTCAGTAGGTGGACATAATGCACTTATGTTCTCCCATGCTCCTTAGTGACCCGGGAAACATGGTGCGCAGTAAGCCCCATGCAGGGCTGGAGGAGCCTTCCTCACTATTTTCCATGCACACTCTACACGAGGTAAGCGTGTGTGAGTGTGCTCTACCAGCCAAGTAAGCTGCGGCCCGACTTCTCCACGGTCTCAACCGGAGGAGAAGAAGTTGCAGTGCAGTGGCTGTTAACCAAAAGCCACTGCACCGCAGGCGTTTATCCATCAGGGCTCCACCCGCTGTACCCATAGAGTCCAGTAGAGGGCGGAGCCTGTGTAAGATATAACGGGGGGTTACGTATTGTAACCCTAGTTATATAAGCACAGGCGGAGCCCTCCACCTGGGGCCCTGTCTGTCCTATGCCGCTCGCTGAAGAGGGTGTAGGATGACAGTCAGGAGGCGTGGCCGCCTTATATACTGTGGGCTTGCGCGCACATTCAGGTAGGCCCGCCCCGAGGGGCCGGCTACGTTTATAGATGTCTCAGTAGGTGAATGCTCACATAGCATGATTGAGGGTAGTACCCATAGAGTCCAGTAGAGGGCTCCATCTGTGCTTTTATCACTAGGGTTACAATACGTAACCCCCTGTTTCTCCTTAATTGTTTGCAAGCTAACTGATGAAAGAGGATTAAAAGAGACAAACAGTTTGTAAAAGGAATCAGTTTTGCTGCTGGCTGGCTCTTGATGTGAACGCCAGAGGAAACCTGTGAGAGCCAATGAAACACAGAGAAGTGAGTTTAAGAACAGACCAGACATCTCACTCTGTCTTAACCCACTGAGTTAAAGTGATAGCTATCCCTATTGTTACACACTGAACAAGGAACTGAATAACTCCCCATATATACACACACACACACACACACGCACGCGCGCACACACACACACACAGCTGACAAGTATGACATCAGAGCTCCAGGCAGAGAAATGCGGCATGTGTGCAGCAGCAGAAAAAAAGCAAATAAAGCAAATAGTGTTATCAGTAATTTAACAGCAGGCTGATATGGCCTATTGATCTGTCCACTCAAATCTTTTATCTCCACCACACAATGTATCCACTCTGCGGTTTATGACCCCGCCACCACACACTCATAGTAAAACACAAGGCATGCAGAGACAAACTGAACACAATATAAACACAAACAGATATAAACACACTCCAAATCGCAATGTAACAACAATATAGGTATAATGCAGTGGCGAACCGTGTCTATCACAACTGGACCTTCTGTACACACACACACCCTCCGCCGCCGCACCCCCCCCCCCCCGCCATTATAATGTCCGTCTTTTCACTGAATTGTCGTCTTGAAAAGGGTACTCACAACAATTCAGCAACAACATCATCTCCACCTGTTGCACTTGTCATTTCAACGTTAAAAACAATAAAACGGCATGAATTGCTTCGTCGCATTCATCTGATCCTCTGTCTCGAGCCAGTTAACTAGTGGGCCTTCTAGAGCACCTGGAACCGAGGGGAACTCTGAAAGAATACGCCCATTGGCTACAAATCAATATATGATTGGTTGATCAAACTGTCAGTCCAAACGTACGCTCTCATTCAGTGCAACGGCCAGGGCATTCTATCAAGGATGTAGAATACCTTGGTTGAAGGATATTCTACCCAGAGACCCAGAACAAGATCTGATTGGTTGCTTTCTTTTCTAACACAAAACCACTGAAATGCGTAGTGCATGGTCCGAGAAGGACAAACAAATCAACGTAACACTGTAATATTACAGATCAACAACACAGATACGATTCTCATTTATTCATTTTATATACATTTTATTACATTTTATTTATAGAATTAAATCGATGTTTTTGTTTGTTTTATCTGAGTGTTCCAGGGTATTCTTTGTATACCTTGAAGGCCCTGACGGTTCGCCACTGGTATAATTTGAAGCCAGGTGGACATGTAATGAAAGGAACCCGGACAGAGTGGCAGAGGGTGGTTGGATCACCCATCCTGCTTATTAAATGACTACTTACTAAATAAATACATAATTTGACACAACATATTGATGAAAACATGATTTTAAAGGTTTAAAATGATTGTATTCCCGTTAAGACAAAAAAGGCCTAGTAATGGCTAGAACAGTGTTGACAGCAACGACACTTCAAATGACGGAGATTTTCTGCCTCGTAACAGTTCATATATATATTTGTTACCATTACCTAGTCTTTAAACACTGCAGATGATCTCACATTTACCATAATTGTTCCAGTGGATTAAATGACTGGATGTATCCGGTGATTAGAGCATTCTGCTGTACAGAAATACAGAATGCAGAATGTCCAATTCCTCACCAGAATCGAGAATCAACTAAGTCTTTTTTATTTTTTATCAAACTATACTATTGTATTTTATATATTTAAACATGTAGCTTGTTAAACGAGTCATACATCTTATAAGAGTATAATTCATGTGTATAATATCAGTTAAAATAAGTTCTTCAACACAGTTAACATTGCAGGAAAGCAATATATTAGACGTTAAGTACTTTGTCAGGCTTAATACTTATCTGTAGATACCCCCAAAGCTTTTTTCTTATTTAAAAGAAGACCTTAACGTAAAGCATTCTTTAATGTTTGAATAAAGGTTGATTAGTTTTTCTGTTTTGCACATCCTGCTATTAATTAATATCTGTGTACATCCTGCACTAAACTGTTTTATTGTAAAGATCACTTACAGTATCTTCTTGATTTGTTATATTCTATATTTCTATCATTGACCTTCTACTTTCCCCCTAAGTACTCTTAATATTTTTTTCATCAAATATAACATATTAAAAAAATAATTCAATAACGTGCTTTAACCACTAGGCGGTGCACACAAGGTACACACAGCATGCAATAACATAATAACTTTGTATTATTAGTGTAGGACACTTATGTAAGTATAACATCTGAAGATGTGTAGTTTTATTCATGTTTTTACATAATTTTACAGGATATTGCTATACTATTTCTCATGTTTTACTTCTACACATTAATATCTGATTTGTAAAACATCACAGACAGAAAGGTATATCCGTCATTTAATGGTAAGCTATTGAAATTGTGATTCTATAGATGTGTCTCCCATCACCCAAATCCCCTGACTCTTCTCTCAACTCAGTATTTACATTCTTATATTCAAAGAAAATCAGTAATATCTTTAAAAACTACAAGTCCTTTTCTATCAGCTGTGCACCGTTATGGTGTAAATATAACCTATCTACCAATTGGATCAAATATAAAAGTCAGCAAAATTAATGTTGATACTGCAAGGAGACATATTGTGTGAAGAGAAATTGAAGATGTTGTTTAATTGCTGATATATTTACGATTCACGTCACATATTCAGTTTCGGTGGCAGTTCTTCCAGTTTGTCGAGAAGTCTTCTGATCAGGGCTCTATAAATAGAGAACTACTGCAGATGCGTAATATTTAATGCAACCGAACCGTGTATTACAATGCCATTATGTGATGACTTCTAAAGAGAAAAGCAAGCACACTCGGAATAAAGTATTATTTCCTTTTTTTTAAAAATGTTTTTCAGATTTCATATCGCATAAACACCATATCCCAACATGCATTGCGGCTAAACAATCCAATCATCAAGCGTAAACCATAGCTGAGGATCTTGGGTAATCAGTTCAGTGGGTGTGTATCTGTTTCCGGTTATTTTATTTTGAAATTCAGTTCCTGACGGACGCCAAAAAAGCCAGAGATTATAGAATCAAACAAATAAATAAAAACAAGGATAATTGTGTTTTATTGTTGAGTAAATAACAGTGTGTTATTTAGAAAAGAATAACAAATTAGAAGGAAAAAAAGATTTAAAAAATACAGATTTCAGTATTCTGAGGCATGAGCCCCATTTCTTTTCCTCGCGGACGGCAAAAAAAGTCAGACATTATGCGACTTAAAATAAAAGCAATAATTGTGGCTTGATATTGAGTAAGAACCGTTTTTATGAACCACACAGGTCTTCCAAGACCCGACTGGACAAAAAGACGTGGTGCAGGCACAAAACACACTACCCAACCTAGTCTCATGGCATTTCGTGTTCACCAACACGATTTTTAATCTATTGATTCGTGTTCACCAACACGATTTCCCCCTTTTTTTCGTGTTGCACAGCACGATTTTAAAAGCAATGTATTTCTACTGGTAATGTGTTTCGTGCCTGCAGCACGTCTTTTTCTCCGGTCGGGTCATGGAAGACCGGAAGCTGTGTGGTTCATAAAAACATGTTCTTACTCAATATCAAGCCACAATTATTGCTTTTATTTTAAATCGTGTAATTTCGGACTTTTGTTGCCGTCTGTGAGGAAAATAAATGGGGCTCAGAGCCTCAGGATACTGAAATCTGTATTTTTAAATCTTTTTTTCCTTCTAATTTGTTGTTCTTTTCAAAATAATACACTGTTATTTACTCACCAATAACACACAATTATCCTTGCTTTTATTTATTGGTTTAATTCCATAATCTCGGGCTTTTTTGGCGTCCGTCAGGAACTGAATTTCAAAATAAAAATAACCGGAAACAGACGGTTATTGGTGAATAAATAACAGTGTGTTATTTTGAAAAGAACAACAAATTAGAAGGAAAAAAAGATTTAAAAATCCAGTTTCAGTATTCTGAGGCTCTGAGCCCCATTTAATTTCCTCACAGACGGCAACAAAAGTCCGAAATTATACGATTTAAAATAAAAGCAATAATTGTGGCTTGATATTGAGTAAGAACATGTTTTTATGAACCACACAGCTTCCGGTCTTCCACGACCCGACCGGAGAAAAAGACGTGCTGCAGGCACGAAACACATTACCAGTAGAAATACATTGCTTTTAAAATCGTGCTGTGCAACACCAAAAAAAGGGGAAAATCGTGTTGGTGAACACGAATCAATAGATTAAAAATCGTGTTGGTGAACACGAATCAATAGATAAAAAATCGTGTTGGTGAACACAAAATGCCATGAGACTGGGTTGCACTACCACACACATTGCTTTTAAAATCGTTTTGTGTGACACGAAAAAAAGGGGAAAATCGTGTTGGTGAACACGAATCAATAGATTAAATGTCGTGACAATAACACGAAATGCTGTGAGACTGGGTTGTGTGTACTGGCACAGTAATAGAATCTGAGACACTGTGGGGTAACTGCATAGACTGTGGATCTAGTAGATGATATTGTCTGTGACTCACCCACACATTTCTGCAATGCAGCTGTGAGCGGCTCTCATGTTGGCTAACTTAATTTCTTGTTTAGCCAGAAATGGACAAAGAGGTGGAGTTTAGGCCAGGCTGCTGAAACAAGCTGACCTAGCTCCAGGCTACCAAGCTAGCTAAGGCTAACAAGCTAGGCGATGCTACTCTGCGTTGCTAGCCGACTTACCCGGCTGTCTTGTTGTCAGCGGTTGATAAACTATCGTCCCATCATACATTACAGGTTAGTTAACCTAAAGATTTACAGCTAAGTTTGATATAAATATATATATTATTGTCAATCTTCCAACGTTTTTTAAATATATAGTTGTTTGCAACACTAGACTTTGCAAGACGTGCAGAAGTTTGGCCAGTGTAATCGTGAAATCCCATTTTCAAATTATTTAGTTACAGTCGTTTAAGAAATGTGCAGAATATGACAGTTTAATGGTGGAGGTATAGACACATATTGATAGATGTCTTGTAATGCGCTGTTGAGGAACCTGCGACCCAAGTTTTTCATTCATTGCATAACTACAACGTAGTAGATATGTCAATAAACCTTTGAAAATCTTGAAAGGGATGTGCAAAATAGTCATTATATACAGTCTTTAATTAACTATTAGTAGAGAATAACGAGTAATGAATATGCTTTATAGGGATCTGCAGATAAATGTTTAGTCTTTTCAAGCACCAACTATCAAATATCTCGCCTGATTGTTGGCACTTGACAATCACCTTCCCTGAATTTTACTCGGGTGAAACTAAAGTAGAGATGGGTGAGTCCTGATTCATCCGGATCATTAACCCGGATCCTAGTAATTAGCTGGTTGTGACGAGTCTCCCCTCTCGATTAACCCGAGTCCTTTGAGTCCTACTCCTGGTGACGTACAAACTATAAATTGCGTCACTCGATACTCTCCTTATAACATGTAAAATCACATTACAACCATAGACTGTATATATAAATGGACGTAGTGTCCGTGACGTCACCCATAGGATTCTGCAGAGTTGCCATGAAGCCCTTAGTAGGTGGAGTCGGCCACTAACGGCTCGACTGTGACGTCAGAGTCTAATCCCGCCTGCTCCAAATAAGGGCAAAGAGGCGGAGCCGAGGCGGGACCTGCTGCCTCCGAACTGGAAGTAAACAGAGCTAGCTCAGGCTAAGAAGCTAACATGAAATACATGCATACCAAGTTACTGCTAACAGTGTAGTTCCCCTATATAAACGTTACATTCATAATCAAATGAGACAATCTGCAAGAGAATTAGCTATATTTTGTTATTCTTAATGCTTGTCATTCACACGTTGAGAGAAGACGGACTCCACCGCCCAGACCTAACGGAGCCGCAGTGGGCTAGCTCCGGGACGCCGGCTGGAGCTAGCCCCCTGCGGCTCCGTTAGGGGGAAATCGTGTTGGTGAACACGAATCAATAGATTAAATGCCGTGACTATAACACGAAATGCTGTGAGACTGGGTTGGTACACACCATGGTCTGTACGTCGTTACAGACTCGACCCATTTTGACTCACACTGACCTGAAATGTCAGAAAATAGTGAAGAATGTCCTTCCAGTTTTTCAAAAAGTCTTTAAATGTCCTGTGTCAGTCCAGTTGCCAAAGATATTCACTTAAATATGACATTAAACAGAGAAGAAACAGAAACACTCCATATTTGAGAGGCTGAAAATTGCAATGGCTGACAGCTGCTGCTCGAGTCTAATGGACTTCCATTGTGGCCATTTTGACCCAGACATATTTCAGTCTGGTGGGTGTTTTGACCCGAACACCACTTGTTACAACTTAGCCAATCTTGACTCGAAGTATCGGAAAATAGTGAAAATGTCCTTCCAGTTACTGCAAACGTTTTTTAATTTATCTGTAACACAATGGAACATCAAATGTGACTGATACGATACACCTTTTTTATTATCTAGCCAGGGATAATGTCCACAATATCTGTTAGGTCTTAGAGAAAGTTTTAACCTGTTAAACCCTGAGCCTGTTTTTCAGGTCTCAGGCTCGAAAATGACATTCCCAGAACAAATGACCGTATCTTCCCTTCTAAAAGGGTTACATTAATAATCTTTTTTCTCAAAGCAAGGTTACACCTGTGAGTTGGATGTAGAAGTGTCAGAATCAATATAGATGTTTTTATTTTAAAGTCAATTCAGATTGAACACAGTAAAAAAATGTAAATTATTGTGTCCGTCCAAAAAAGAAAGAAATTACTTATAGTGAAAACCACCCTTGAATGATGGGATGGTAGACTAAAAGATGTATGCAAAACAAGTGAAATTTGACCTTTTTAGAGAGATTTACCAAAAAAAAACACTTCTGGGGTCATTTGGGTGGATTTCCCATATCTCTGGCCCCCCTTGCTCGATTTTGCTGATTGACATCTCTTTCTAACCGTCAGAGCCAATGGAATCGAGGGGAAGTTCTACAAACACCTTATTTGGTAATGTGTGTGTGTGAGACTTCCGCATAGCCAAGATCGGAAGCTGCGATAACTCTGGTGGCTACCATTAGCAGCTAACGTTTACTCTCCGATTTTTACATAAAAATGGAATTATGGATTATAAATTAAAAAAATGATTACCCAGAAACATTATCAACCTATGGATTAACCGATTCAGCCGCGTTTTTTCTCGTTTTAATGCCATTGAACAAGTCTTTTGATCAGATTGACAGCTACGGTGAGACGATCTCCCGTAAAATCTCCGTAAAGGTACGTGTTGTGATGTCTGTGTTTGCTTCCCCTGTCGCGAGTTCGGATCACTCAGTGATGATATATATACCTAAATAATCTGTGGAACCTCAGCTTTAATCGGATATATTGTATGTGCAGCTACGATAAGTAATAAGGGTATCTTTATCTTGAGTTCTGTGCCAAAGTGCGTTAAAAATGGTTTGTATCGTCAGTTAGCTGAGATTCTTGACACAGTGTCGTAAAAAAAAAAAAAAAGGACCCGCCGAGGGGGTCCTTGGGGTTTAACAGGATTTATTAAGGTGCACCATTGACAATGTGTCTGTCAGAAAATCAATAAGGTACATACACTGTTCAAGGCCTCCACATTTATAACAAACATAACATAATAACACACACACAAACACACACACACACACACACACACACACTCATCAGACCTCCTCTCTTCACTCTTTTTTCTCTCCGCTGTTTGTCTATTCTATCCATCATAGAATAAAACGACAAGCACTGTAGTTAAAATGCCAAATAAATCCATGTTCATCAAGCTCTGTGCAGCAATTACACCTCCTTTATGGCAGCCTTGTTGCCAGCGGCAGCCCAAAACCCTCTTGTTAATTAAGATCATCCCATTAAGACACTAATTAACAATTAGCATAAACATAATTAGTAAATGCTGACATTTGGCATGCTCCATTGTTGCAATAATTTCTAGCAATTGCCCTCAGAGAGGTTTTTGTCAGAGGGGGATAATGGCAGCACTTTGTCACACACACACACGCACACGCACACACACACACACACACAGGCACACACACACACACACACACACACACACACACACACACACACACACACACACACACACACACACACACACACACACACACACACACACACACACACACACACACACACACACACACACACAGAGAGGAAGAGGGAAGATTATGACAAGTTGTCACTGTTGCAGAAGCTAACAATGTCTTTGCACAGGAAGATGTTGAACTACAGCAAAGCTATCTCAGGGATAAATCTCTTCAACTAAACCAAAGCCGATTAGTCAACATTTGATTAAACTACATTGTGAACAAATATGAAAAGTCAATGTACATGTGACACTGCTTTGATAACTATTTTAATATGAATGTACCAAAGTCAGGTAACTCTGACTCCAGGGCATTCTTTCCGAAGTGTTGGTGCCTCACGGCTGAGAGGTGTTCTGATCCTGAGTTGTGGCTGCGCCTGTTTCTGTGGTACCATGTTTTCATTGCTTGGGTTTGGTTCTCAAAGTATCCCACAGCTGAAAAGCCAAAATTAGACCCCTCTGAAATGAGGAAAAGTCATCTTCAAAATAATTATAAAATAATCCACTATCAGGGCTACATGTATTGTTCTAACTTTCATTCTCTTGTCTCTATTTCCACTCATTAGCTCACAATATAATAATAATAATAAAAATAATAAGAACAAGATACAGTAATCAAAATTAAATATAGAAAAATATAAATCCTGTCTCCAATTTATCCTTTGCAATGATGCTTGGTCTGAGGTTTTGTTTGTGGCTAGATCAATAACTAACAGTGGAGTTATTTGAAAAGGACACAATATAACAGACCCAAGAACAGAGAGGACACCAGCACCTGCAGCAGCGACATGGTGATCCATATTTTCCTCCTGTGATCATGTGACGCACGCCTTAGCTTGTAAGGTGAATACTATGTCTGATAAAACAATCAGCCCATTCATTTTCCATTACTGTTTCCATTAAACTTGCATCCAATTCCATCACTGTTCAAAAAATTGAGCTTAACACAATAGCTTAACTTCGGCAGCCAAACCTTACCACAGTGTCTATGTGTGTATCCTGTGTTCATGTGTGTGTTTGCTCGGGTGTGTGGTAAAAACAGTTTGGCCTTCCAGTGGATCCCGAATCAAAAAACTTTGGTTCCTACCTTGACCATACCATGAGCGCTAATTGGATCCTACAATGACAGAGTAAGCCTCACCTTCAAATTCAGTGTTGTGTTGCTGTGGTTTAGCTGTCATTGTTCAAGAGACCACAAACTACTTTACTTTAATCGTTTATTTGGCAGGGACATTAATGAACACTTAAAACAATAAATGTGCCAAGCGTAAATATGCCGGATTTAGCTTTGAGCTACTTTCCATCCGCAGTCCCTCAGCTACACACTGAAAGGTTATTTGAAAGCAATAATATTGAGTTGAACCTAATATGTTTTATTTAAACGTAATAGTATTGCTTTCAACTAACCTAATATAGTTATGTGACATTTGTATAAATAATACATTAGTACATAAGTCAACGTTTCAGTTTTTTCAGTGCATGCAGTTATCAGGTGGTCTTTTTTAAGTGTAAAACACATCACTTCCTGTTCACCACACCAGTTTTTACACAAAAATCACCTCGGACATTCCACAGCTGCCATACATCCACAATAATCCACTTTATTCACTTGGTGACACAAGATGGTTCTAAGGAGAGTAAAGCTTTCGTCTAAACAACCGCCTGCACTGGTGAAGACCCTCAGATAGAAACCAGCAGAGTGATACTGACATCTCATCACACACACACACACACACACACACACACACACACACACACACACACACACACACACACACACACACACACACACACACACACACACACACACACACACACACACACACACACACACACACACACACACACACACACACACACACACACACACACTGACCAGTCTCCTATCATCTCCTCTCCTCTTCAATGGGCAGCAGTCTTTAGAAAATTAACTTTGAGAAGTCTGGAAGAGACATACAATTCATCACATACAAGTCTGTCAACCACAACACTATTAGAGGAGGGGGGTTGTGTGTGTGTGTGTGTGTGTGTGTGTGTGTGTGTGTGTGTGTGTGTGTGTGTGTGTTCTCACAGCCATCCCACTGCTTACTGTAGGTTTGTTCGAGGTATGTTTAAGATGGCAACACACACACAGTGTGTGTGTTGCCATCTTCAGAGGCTTTGATGAATGTGTGTATTTGGTGATGTGTTTCAGAGGCGCTCTCTGTGATGGATGGATAGAAAGCAGCAGCTAATATGTGGGATGGGACTAAACACTGCTACACTGCTATCACCTACATCCACCCACTATTAACACCTCAGCAATACATACACAGTGCAAGAGGCCACCACACACAGCTGTTTGTGCCTTCTATTATTCCTGATAATCTATTACAGACCAAACTGCTGTCGGTGACGTTATTATCCTGTATTGGACTGTTTATGGGAGAAAAAATGCTTTGGGTTTTGAGCATTTATGACATAATGGTGTAGACCTGTCAAGGTTGATATGCCTTTGACAACCTGGTCTCTCCAGAATGCGTGACTCCACCACGACTCCTTAACACCGCAGTACGTGGTGGAGTCACAAACTTTGCTACATTTACATGTCTGCACCACGCAAACAACCCCAATGTAAAGTGAATGAGGCTCCTTTGTCGTGGTGCACACACGCATTTCTACAACGTCCCGCAGTGAGCTTTTATTCTATAAAACGTTTTTAAATCTACTTTATAGCTTGTAGTAACTCACGGGAGGCTTCTTTTATTTTATTTGTATTCATAATAATTTTTATTTTTCGTCAGAATGTAAAAATTACATTCGTTACGAATTTTTGTTCTCAAAAAACAGTGCGTTGTGTGTAATACAACTGTGATTTTTATTAAATTAGTTAGTTTTTAAGGAAGGCCAGAGCGTCTGCTGTGTCAAATAGATTGTTCCCTTTAGTTAACGTTATTTAAAAGATAATTATATTCCTATTTGATCATGTCCCCTTTATTGTATTACGGACACAAAGAGCAATGTGAGCGTCCATTCCCATTGGATAACGGAGGATTTTACACCTGGAAGTAAGTATTCTCCTTACTGTCGATTGATTTGACAGTGATATCTGCACTACTCAAACACACCAGATTATCCTTGTTAATTACACAACATTGATTGGTTTAAATTGTGTACAATGCTTTTGTATTTTCCCCTTCGATTCGGAGAAACACATATTTGTTCAGAGTTTAGGATGGCAGAAGACACTACACTACCCAGAATCCTCAGCTATCGTTTGGGACGTCATGTGCTTTGCTTGACAAACCCCGTGATCAGTCCTCAAGCTCTGTGATTGGATGTTGGAATGGCAGTGCGCGAAGTTTACGCCGAGCGTCAAACAGCATTTTGAAATGGAATGAAACCCATCGACGGCACACTATTCAAAACAGGAATCGAACGTGTCCTAATAGAAAATATACATGTAGATATTATATATGCAAATATATATATTCAAAAATATATGACATATGGAATATGGAATATTAAATATTGAACAGATTATGTGTAAAATGTACAGCGAGGTTTTATTCCAAGAGAAACTATGGAGCAGAGAGTTCTCTTCCAGCCAGAGGTGATTTGTTGTACAGAGTTATTGCAGTGGGCAGGAATGTGTTCCTGTATCGGTGCTTGTGACAGCAGAGCTGCAGCAGTCTGTTGGAGAAGGAGCTCCGCTGACTGTCCAGCTGCAGGTGGAGAGGATGGGTGGGGTTATCCAAGATGGACAACAGCCTGTTCAGTGTCCTCCTCTCCAACACAGCTTCAAAGGGGTCCAGCTTGATGCCGATGACAGACCCAGCTTTCCTGATCACTTTATTGATCCTGCTGGTGTCACCGGCTCTTATGCTGCCCCCCCCCCCAGCAGACTGCAGCAAAGAAGAGTGCACTGGCCACAACAGACTAGAAGATCTCCAGCATCTTGCTGCACACGTGGAAGGATCTCAGCTTCCTCAGAAAATAGAGTCTGTTCATCCCCTTCTTGTGCACAGCGTCAGTGTTGATCCTCCAGTTCAGCCCATTGTCTAAGTGCACTCCCAGATACTTGTAGTCCTCCACAACAGCCACATCCTCTCCTAGAATGCGGCTGTTGTGCCAGACGGCAGCAGACAGAACAGTTTGTGGCTGGGGTGATGGGGGTCTTTCATAATCCTGAGGGCTTTCTTTAAGGTTAACCTGGTATTTTTACGACACCACATTTATTTTAGTTACTTTGCAGATTCTGATTAATGATGTGAAATATAAACAACCCTTAAAGCAGACTTTAGTTACACCTGAGTAAAATTCAGGGAAAGTGATTGTCAAGTGCCAACAGAGAGATATTTGGTGCTTGAGAAGACTAAATATTTATCTGTAGATACCCCCAAAGCTTTTTTCTTCTTTAAAAGATGACCTTAACCTAAAGTATTCTTTAATGTTTAAATAAAGCCTTATTAGTTTGTCTGTTTTGCACATCCTCCTGTCAGGCACTAAACTGTTTTATTGTAAAGATCACTTACAATAGGCTTGTTTGAGACGTGCTGCGGCTCGCCTCGAAAGTAGACGAGAATAGCCGATCGCAGCCGGGGTCTCAAAAAGCTCGCCTGAAGTCGGACAGCTCGGAGTCGGCTTCGTCTTCTTCTTCTTCTTCTCTCGGTTTCTTGGCGGATTGCAAACAGCTTGAAGGTGCATACCGCCACCTCCGGAGTCGGCTTGACTCCGTTTGCATTTATAAAGAATGCACACATGTGTTTAATCGTTAATGTCAGATATGTACTAAGTAAATACATTTGTTCCTGCTCAAGATTAGATTCAACTTTATTGTTATTGCACAGATTACAGGTCCTGAGACAACGAAATGCAGTTTAGCTTCTAACCAGGAGCAACAAGCAGTGAAGTGAAAAGTAATGTACACAATCTACAGAATAAAATATAGAATGAATTTAATGATGAATAAACAGTGAGGGGTATGAATACACTAGATAGCAGCCTGTGAGCAGTATGAGCAGTGTGTATGAATACACTAGATATCAGCCTGTGAGCAGTATGAACAGTGTGTATTAATACACTAGATATCAGCCTGTGAGCAGTATGAACAGTGTGTATTAATACACTAGATATCAGCCTGTGAGCAGTATGAACAGTATGTATGAATATGCTAAGATATATAAAGTATGAAAACGGTAAGCAGTGCAAGTATAGTTTAAAATATATAGATATTAATTTCATGATGATAAACATTGTGGAACAATGATGAAAAATGTGAATGGATGTGGCGACGTAAAACTGACACAAAACAACAACAAACTTTTGCCGAGCCAATTGGAGAGTTTCATCAGCAGCACGGGGTAAAACCCACCAATGAGCGCTCAGCTCGAGATACCAGCGAGTCGTTTCCCATCAAGCATTTCGCTTCCGCAGCCCGTGGAGAGGAACTGCGCCGCCTCGCCGCGCCTCGCTCTCAAGGCTGCGGACGTCTTTGTCCCGCGAGATTTCAACGTCTCATGTAGGCGAGCCTCCAGAGCAAGTCGGACAAAGTAGGCTTGTTTGAGACAAGCGAGACCTGCGCAGACCTGCGCAGTTGCGATCAACGTCTTGCTAGTGCGTTGCATGATGGTTAGTCATTTTGTCCGACTTGCTCTGGAGGCTCGCCTACATGAGACGTTGAAATCTCGCGGGACAAAGACGCCCGCAGCCTTGAGAGCGAGGCGCGGCGAGGCGGCGCAGTTCCTCTCCACGGGCTGCGGAAGCGAAATGCTTGATGGGAAACGACTCGCTGGTATCTCGAGCTGAGCGCTCATTGGTGGTTTTTACCCCGTGCTGCTGATGAAACTCTCCAATTGGCTCGGCTAAAGTTTGTTGTTGTTTTGTGTCAGTTTTACGTCGCCACTTCCATTCACATTTTTCATCATTGTTCCACAATGTTTATCATCATGAAATTAATATCCATATATGTTATACTATACTTGCACTGCTTACCGTTTTCATACTTTATATATCTTAGCATATTCATACACACTGTTCATACTGCTCACAGGCTGCTGTGTATATCTAGTGTATTCATACACACTGTTCATACTGCTCACAGGCTGCTGTGTATATCTAGTGTATTCATACACACTGTTCATACTGCTCACAGGCTGCTGTGTATATCTAGTGTATTCATACATACTGTTCATACTGCTCACAGGCTGCTGTGTATATCTAGTGTATTAATACCCCTCACTGTTTATTCATCATTCAATTCATTCTATCTTTTATTCTGTCTATTGTGTACATTACTTTTCACTTTACTGCTTGTTGCTCCTGGTTAGAAGCTAAACTGCATTTCGTTCTCTCAGTACCTGTAATCTGTGCAATAACAATAAAGTTGAATCTAATCTTGAGCAGGAACAAATGTGTTTACTTAGTACATATCTGACATTAACGATTAAACACATGTGTGCATTCTTTATAAATGCAAACCGAGTCAAGCCGACTCTGGAGGTGGCGGTATGCACCTTCAAGTTGTTTACAATCCGCCAAATAACCGAGAGAAGAAGAAGAAGAAGACGAAGCCGACTCCGAGCTGTCCGACTTCAGGCGAGCTTTTTGAGACCTCCCCCGGCTGCGATCGGCTATTCTCGTCTACTTTCGAGGCGAGCCGCAACGCGTCTCAAACAAGCCTAATGACTAACCATCATGCAACGCACTAGCAAGACGTTGATCGAAATTGCGCAGGTCTGCGCAGGTCTCGCTTGTCTCAAACAAGCCTAGTATCTTCTTGATATTTTCTATTCTATATTTATATCATTGACCTTCTACTTTCCCACTATTTTGTATGTACTCTTAATATTTAATTGCTTTCATTAAATATAACACATTCAAAAGTGCTTTACAAAAATGAAAGACATTAAGAAAAAGGCATTTTAAAACAGTCATTAAAAAGCAACACAATCTACCTGCATTGCAATTACTCTAAACGTGTAATAACGTGCTTTAACCAGTAGGTGGTTTGAGTTAAAAAGCTGTCAAGTTTACAGTGTTAACAAAATAAAATATACTGCTGTTTCTGGTTTAGTTTACGACGGATATATTTAGTTATTGTTTTGATATTTGTAACACAAAAGCGATGGAAAAACCCACAGCAACACAGAAAAGATGGTCTTAACATGACCCAGCGGTCTAGTAGTTAATAAAAAACAATAATATCAAAACAAATTATTACTAATAACTTTATTGTGAAATTAAAACAGAACGGTAAAAGAATAGTTTCCGGTCTATTCTGAGCCCGATCTCTGTAGATAAATAAAGAACTACGACAGATGTGTAATATTTAATGCAGCCAAACCATTTATTACAATGCATTTATGTGATGACTTTCAAAGAGTAAAGCAAGCATTGCTGAATAAAGTATGATTCTATCTTTTACGAAACGTTTTTTTTCATATGGAATGCAGTTGGAGGTCAACCAATCACAGAGCTTGAGGACTGATCAAGGGGTTTGTCGAGCAAAGCGCATGGTGTAGTCCCAAACGATAGCTGAGGATTCTGGGTAGTGTAGTGTTCTGCCATCCTAAACTCTGAACAAATATTTGTTTCTCCGAATCGAAGGGGAAAATTACAAAAGCATTGTACACAGACACACATTGTATGCAGACACAGACGTGGTTCAGAAACACAGACATATTAGAAAACAGACCATTAAGGCAACAAATCTAGTTTGATGGATGCTGTCACAACTCAACCATATAGCCTATAATATGTGTGTGTGTGTGTGTGTCTGTTTATTTATCACGGGCACATAGTATGTGTCCCCGGCTGTTTGAAGAGCAAGCATGGGAAACAAAAGACAGCGTTTACCTGTTTGCATCCAGCTAGTCACACACAGTTACAATCACACTCCCTGTAATTGACATAATTAATAGATAGTTTAGCTTCTCACCATCATTTGCTGTGGCCCACTGATGTTAACGATCGTAACTGAAAGGCTGCCTGTCCTCCACCCTGATCCTCAACACCGAAGCCCCTCAAGGCTGCGTGCTCAGCCCTCTCTTCTACTCCCTGTTCACACACGACTGCTCCAACCAGTTCCCTACACTCTAAAAACAAATGCCTTGGCTCAACAAAGAAAATCAACGCAACAGTTTGCATCGATGTTTATTGAGTTAAGACAACTTCTAATGAAATTGTCTTAAAGCAACAAAGTTATTTGAGTTAGGGGAGAAGGCTTTTCCTCTACAATCAGAGGTGTTTTTAATGACCACTTACTTAATAATTGGTAGCATAAACACAAGTTTTGAAGTTGATTACTCAAAAGATTAAGTTCCAATTTGTTTTACCACATGATTTAAAAGGATTTTAAGTTGTATGTACTTAATTACCATCATTGTGAACACCATTTATAAATTAAGTTGCTCCAAATATATTGTTTTCAATAGTTTTTATTCTTAGCTTTTACATGTTTTTGCCTTTAAAGTTGTGCAGTTGTTTATTTCAACACATGATGTTTCAATCAGGAGAGAATTCATTTAGTTTGAACATGTATTGACACATGCCATATGATAAGGTGCATGACCACCTGAAATCACAGCTGACTGCAGGAGAGAGGAGAACCATGTTATAGTTTGGCTGCAGCTCGCTGATTGGCTGCTGGAGAATGAGGTGAAATGTAATAGGTTAAAGAGAACGCCTGTGATGAGCTGATTATATGCAGCTGCGGAGTGAATGTATACACACCCAGTCTTCCTGAAAGAACTTGCGCTGAGCTTCATTTCAATCTTGAGAAAAAAGATAAATAACACAAATTTAAATTGCCCCACAAATAATAAATAAACACATTAGCCATATTACCATGGGACATGGGGACACAGCAAATACATGCTGCCATCACATCGAAGTTAGAGGCCTTTGCAGATTTAAAACCAGTGCCAAATATGTGAAATCTGTAAAGTTGTTGTAAAACTACAGAAACAAACTCTCAATGGCCACCAGTCTGCAGATCACACACATCCATTTGACAAAAGATGTAACAAAGATGTTTACACTGCCGACAGTCATTATTTCAAACAGTATGAACACATTTAACGCAGAACGCTCATTTGTTTCCCTCCACCACGATGGCTGCCATCGTATGGTCAGATCCTGGGTGGACCGGTCACTGATGAAGGCGATATTCATGTCCTTTTGAAGCACATTAAATAATAGGTTAGCGCATCAGAGATAATGAATTAGGTAATTGCATACTTTTTAAACTGTCACTCTGAGCTAATTCAGAGCCATTATTACCAGCTGCTAAAGCAACGCTGCTATTGTTTTCACCTATTGAGTCTGCATGTGTGTGTCGTCATGGCAATGTGGTCCTGAAGACACACAGAGGTGCTTTTGAGTACTTTACCTAGTGTTTAAATGCATGTGGACAGATTTTGTCAATCACAACCGTGCAAGTTTTAGTGTACCTTCTCATCTGTTTTGCAGGTTCCATACAATACTTGAACTTGTTAAGTGAAGAGCAGAAGCCACTTTTCAAATGTTACACAATCCTTTTCCCATGCCATTGCTGTCAACACCTATCCATGCTGAACGTTGCTAAGATATTATTGATTGGGGTGTGGCCAAAAGTGCAAAATGCTTCAAAATGTAGCTGACAGAGAGCAGTGCTTTTGTGCTGTGTTTTTACACTGTGCACGTGGATTTTATTTTATTTCAAGATTTTTAATTACATCGCTAAACTCCTTGAAAAGGTCCTCTTCCTTTTCTCCAAGGTACACGACAAGGCAGCGGATGGCTCTAGTTCTCTGCGTACTTCAATTGTATTGTGCTATTTTTGAAAAAGGAAAAAAAGAGAAATGACCTAAATGAATATATTCTGAATGGGTGACTGCCAACAACTTGTATTTCAATGACAAGTCTAAATAAGGATCCTACCTCAAGAAGCATGTCCTTGATCTGCTTCACGAGATTCATTTTTAATAAAAAGCGATATCACAATAGTAACCAAAGTATTTTTACTCTCACAGTAGCCTCTACTACTTTGTACCCTCTCACAGAACTAGTCACAGTTCAAAGGCTGCTGATTTTGGTCAAACAGCAATTTGCCTATACAGTGCAACTACAAGGCTATCTACTGTATTTGAATGACACAAGATGACACTCACCTTAAACTGTCCTTTGTATATTTCTGTTTGTCTTAACTGTGGGAACTTGTCCAGGCATGTTAAGTGGGAGTGGACTTGAAGTCCTTAACTCAAGGTGTAGAGCAATGAAGTTATCAAGCTAATTGCATTACTAACTACAACTTGAATTTTGTTTTAAGTCAATTAACGCAGAAATCAGAGTTCAAATTACACACAATATTAAGTTGATGTAATTACCAACATTATTACGTCAACACAACTTATAAATTCATGTTTGCAACTCAAAATGTTTATCTAAATCAATTAACTCACATTTCTATCTTGCAACCATGCATTTAATTAAGTGGAGGTGAAAGGTCGCCTGAATTCGTTTTTATAGTGTGGGAAGAGTGCCGGATGTTGGAGTATATTTTCTTAGTGGCCAGACGGCGGTACTACAACGTCTGTGTCAGTCAGTGACGTCAGTGGGGCCCAAAAATAGCTCTTTCCATTGACTTACATTGGGAAAGAGACGTCTGTATATAAGCAGATCATTTTTCTTTAGCAAAATCAACAGTCTTGAATGGATGAACACTTTAATATTCCTTATTTGAAGCATTTGAATTCTGCCGGATGCTGGAATAACTCCACTGTGCATGCTCTACGCCACATGTGTCAAACTCAAGGCCTGGGGGCCAAATCAGGCCCGTGGTGGATTTAATTTCGGCCCGCAGGATAATTATTAATTACTATTAGATCTGGCCCGCCGGTATATTGCACGCACACCTTCACTCCATCCTGAGGGTCTCCTCAGCTCAGAGCCTGACCCCAAACATTGATGACCTTGCACCCAAGATGAGATGCCAAGTATCTGAACTAGCATCACAGAGCAGCACACTGAGTTTAATGGATGTTTCCTTCTGCATCTTTCTCTCTCACGACAACAGGGCATGTTTGGTTTGTTCTTTGAGGGGAATTGTTTTGTTGAAGCTGTTGTTGGCCTGTGGGAAAATGTACTCATAAGAAATGACTCTGGAAAAGCTGCAGATAGAGCCATAAGAAATGAATGCAGCTGATTATTTAATGTTTAATGTTGTTTTTATAGGCAATAATTTAAGCTTAGTTAGTTCCAGGTTTAATATGTGCAATAAGTTCATTTCAATAAGTTCTGCAATAAACATTGAACCAGTCCGGCCCTCCACTAGTACCGATATTTTTATTTTGTCCCACTGTGTATTTGAGTTTGACCCCCCTGCTCTACGCATACGGGTACTTTTGCTCTCGACAGCCAGCCATGATGGGTCATTTGTGACGTTTTGCTCTCGAGTCAGTGAGGCCATTTTGGCTTCATGCACCACTGAGCAGCTCAACATCATCAAGTTTGCTAAAGACATGACCTTTATCAGCCTGACAATACTCTGCAACTTCTACAGGTGTACCATGGTATCCTCACTGGCTGCATTAACCCCCCCCTCCCCATCACCCCAGCAACACACTGTTCTGTCCGCTGACGTATTGTTGCAGCACAAAGCCAACCAGACTCAGGGACAGTTTTATCCAACAGGCCAAATGATTATTTTGCAAGTGACAATTGCAAAGTCTTTGAATTTGATCTGAATCTTTAACTTTATTTAGAGGCACAGACATAGTAGTCTTGTGCTAGAATAGTAGTTCCTGGCCAACAGGATGTATCAAACATACTCACAAATATCTATCATATTAGTACAAAATAAACTGATAAAGTAAAACTAGTGTTCAAACAAAGCTTTATAGACATCATGTCCTTTTCGACTTTTCTTCTTTGTTGAGGTTGGATTCCCTTCATATTTAGAAACACTATCCTCTGGTTTTGGCCAACAACATGACTTCCACAGGTACTTCAGTCTATAATAACAATACATTATATTTCTATAGCGCTTTTCTTGAACCCAAAGACGCTTTACATTTGGGAGGGAGGGTAGACAAACAAAACAAAAACAAAACCAAAAAGCAGTCAAGAGGAAGTTGGTTGAGAGGGGGGGGGGGGGGCTTACTGTGTATTGTCCGCAGCGCTGTTAAGGAGTACTTCACTGCTGTTGCCTGTTGTGTTTATACAAAAGGTTTGTGTGTTTATCTCAGAGCACATCTCCAGGTCAACAAGGTCCCTGTGACCTTCTACCTCACCCCCTGTCCTCCCCCCTCATCCCCTCACCCCCTCACCCCACCAACTAACAGAGACTTCACTGTCAACAGCACGCTTTATTAACAGGGACATAACAGGTTTACATTTAGACATCAAATACCTGCTTTTATGTATCAATACCAGATGTATTTGACCAATAGTCTGCTATTTTCTTTCCAATGAGCCTCTCATAGTGAAATAAGAGGGATTTGAAGAAAGTGAATATGTTGTGTGGGTCGTGTTGATTCATTGTAGGCGAGCAGTCAGTGTCAGTTCGAGGAGAGTATTGATTTTAATTAGTGTCTGCCCACAGGGAGCTGCCTGATGATTGGAGAAGAATAGGATGTCCTCAAAACTATGATAAAATCACACACACACACACACACACACACACACACACACACACACACACACACACACACACACACACACACACACACGCGCGCGCACACACACACACACACACACACACACACGCACACACACACACGCACAGCTAATTATTAGCTTTAATCAGCGCTGGAATGGCTGTAGGTCCTGTCCAAGGTGCTTAGAGGTGGAAGGAAACACAGAGCGACAGACAGAGAGTGAGATAGAGAAAGAAAGACAGAGCGAGCAGATACACTAATCGTCAGGTGAAAATGTCTTCAGTTCGCCAGAATGGTCTTTTATAATCACAACATACTGGGAATCATACCATGGCAGGGTTTCAATTCTGCATGACAAACAAATAAATGGAGGGCAATGAGGTCTCGTGTGTTATAACTGTGATATAACAGAGGATGCACCAATTGTTCTAAAGAGAATAGCAACGTCCTCTTTCCTCTTGTCACTCTTGCTGAAATTCACACTGTGATGGAGTCAATGATATCCTAGTGCAGACACGTCTCACCTAACAAAATGCTACTCTCACAATGCACTCTCTAACTCCTCGCCAAGGCCGTTAGCGCGTCCATTTCGTTAGCCAGTGGCCTCCCACCCTCATCCCTGTTCCTCTTCTTCAGCTCTTTGGGGACTTCAGGTCTCTCTCTTGCGAACAAGCGTGTTGTTTTTAACAAAAATGTTCCCATGATAAATAACACAGTGGAAATTCTCCACCTCGTTGTAGGACTGTTTGAGTGAACTAACCACATGTGCACACAACTAAAGTCAGTTTAAAACAAATAATACATCAGAATTATAAATGAAATACTGTTTACACAGTGAATACTGTTCACACAGTAAACAAGTGACAGAATACAGCCTTTAAAACACACAATTTGACAGTATGATACGTCTCAACTAGACTTTCTTTATTTTTTGGTTTTCCAACAATTGTGGATTTTAACATGTCAGCTGATCATCCGCCTACTTTCTGCATATTGGAAAGGAAATGCAGAGAGACAAAGATAATTGAATGGAGTAGGTCATTGGATGGAAACGCGGCTAAAGATCACCTGTTTGTACAGCCAGACCAGGTTAGGGGAGACCATGCTAATAACACGTTCTGTTAGAAAGGTCTTTTTTACAGACCCAGGCTGCAATATGTTTGCTATGCTAAGCTAACCACCAGCCAGCTCTGGCTTTTCATTCAGAGTCCAGACATGATCATCTTCTCCTATAACTATATCTATAACAACTGGAGGAACATATGGAACGTGGAGGGTCATTGAAAGTACAGAACCGTGCATGGAAAATATCGAAAGGTACATCTTTTAGGAAAAGGAAGTGAGAGCAGCAGAGTGGTTAATATGACGTGTGAACAAGGACTTTAGACAGAAGTAATCACAACAACAGCAACAGCAGAATTGAATTCACTCAGATCACAAAAAGTGAGAAATAATGTCTCCAACATATATTTTAAATCTGCCTCTTATCCTTCCCTTATCAGTTCTTGCTTCGTTCCAAACTGTTTTATAGTCTTTAGGAAATCCAACTCCATCCATCTCTTCCTCTCTCCATCCCTCCATCCCGGGTGAAACTGTGGGGATTTGTTTTGACGCTTTATTTGTCCTGTTAACCGGCAGGAAGTGTGACCGGTCATAGTGTGTGTGTCTGTGTAATATCCTCGTCCAATCAGAGCTGGGATGGACTGGATCGCTGTCGCTACACAATTACTGTCAAATGTCAATTTCATGGAGGCAATATTGTGCAGATTAACACTCACTCACACACAATTTGACACATACACAGCCACAGAAACACACAGACAGGAAGAATAACAGAAGACAAACACACACACACACACACACACACACACACACACACACACACACACACACACACACACACACACACACACACACACACACACACACATGCAGCAGAGATGGAGTGAATGTTAATGTATGGCCTGAGGAAGGGTGAAAGTGAAGGTGACTGAATGCTGTCCAGGCTAATGGAAAGCTAGCCAACCTTAACCCTATCACTAAGAATCACCTGCACACCACCAAATAGCCCCTAAACACACCTCATCATGCAGCCCTCCACTCACTGTAACTCACGTCCTGTATGACCTGCCCACACACAGCTGTCTGCGGCCTGCAGCATCTCCACATCAACTTCCTGTTGGTTCCCCCCCACTGACAGCCTATAGCAGACTGCAGCTCTCAGACCAGCTCACTGACCCGGGACACACTCTGAGGGGCAACATATTGACAACTCGTAGGGTTTATAACCCCCTACCACCAGACAAGAAGGTTGATACAATTCTAATAAAATATTCAAGACCAACTAAATATTATTGCAAAAAGGATATGACATAAACTCTTCCCCCACCCTGATCTGTGCATTTTTGTTTGATGTCAACAAGCCGTTTAGGACACAGAGTGAATACACATACTTTACAGAGATGCTGTATGAGAAACCAATGTGAGTTTGGAACATTGAACAATGTGAATCTATTCTAGTAGACCTCAACAATGGAATTATGATCAGTAGAAATGGCCATGTCTCACTCAGCTACACTGGCTTCCTGTACGCTACCGTATTGACTACAAAAACCTTCTACTCACTTATCAAGCTCTCCATAACCAATGCACCTCCGACCTACACCTCTGACAGTCTGATTCCATAACAACATTCAAAACCCAACTCAAAACCCACCTGTTCAAACTGGCATTTTCTTTATAAACTGTACCCTGTGTCCTTTTGTGTCCTTCTGTAGTCCATTTCCTGTTGTTTGTCTTGTCTTACCCCGGCTGATACTTCACTAAATCCACTGTTTGAATTGTTCCCTATATTGCCCCTATGCCCTGTAAGGTGTCCTTGGGTGTTATGAAAGGCGCCCCCCAAAATAAATGTATTATTATTATTATTATTATTATGATGTCATGGGACATTTAATCAAATGATATACAGTATATACATTTTATATTATTTTTGAGAGTTAATATTATTTCCAGAGACTATATGCACAGTTGACCAATGTCAGAGGAACAGGTATTATTCATTTTGATATGTCACAGTAGGAAACGCACATGTGTAAATAACACTTTTCCTCCTAATCGTTATAGAAATACGATCAATGTTTTTCGTAAATTAGGTATATTGTTGTACAAATTAATGTATTTAGTAGTGAGAATGACCACACAGGAAACACATTGGGTGTGTATATTAAAGAATACCTTTTAGTTATACTTTCCGATAAGAGACCTCGTGCAATTAATGCTATATAACAGTGAGGCTCACATTGAGGCTTCACGTAGAAAGTACAGGAAGAACGAAAGGCTTATATCCACTCAATAATCCCAACGAAGCAACCCCAGTGTCAACTCAGTAGCTACTTGGTTCAGAGTACGGTCAGCACACACACACACACACACACACACACACACACACACACACACACACACACACACACACACACACACACACACACACACACACACACACACACACACACACACACACACACACACACACACACACACACACACACACACACACACTCACACACACACACACACACACACACACACACACACACACACACACACACACACACACACACACTGTCAGGCAGTCAGTGGCCAGTCAATCACTCAGAACAAAGCTTTGAAGCCCAGAGTCAAGCCTGGTAGACCATGTGAAAGAGTGATTGTGTGTGTGTGTGTGTGTGTGTGCGTGCGTGTGTGTGTGTGTGTGTGTGTGTGTGTGTGTGTGTGTGTGTGTGTGTGTGTGTGTGAGGTGTCAGTCCACCTGACAAACACACATTTAGAGTACCTGACTGATCCCACAATCCATTATGGAGCTTTCCTCCTGAATAAAGTGGTCCGAACACTGACTGTGGTGTTAAAGAGGTGTCAGACAGCTGCTCACACACTCTGTCTGCGCACACACACACACACACACACACACACACACACACACACACACACACACACACACACACACACACACACACACACACACACACACACACACACACACACACACACACACACACACACACACACACGCTGCATAATACTGCAAGTGTAATGCTTTAAAAACAAGAACAATACATTGTTACTCTATTATAAGGTCAATATGATAGGTCCTCATCTAGAATAGAATAGAATTGGGAGGGATGAACCCCTCTGTAATGCTCTCACATGCAGAGCACACAGCACACACAGTGACATGTGTTCTCTGCTTTTAACGCATCCTAGTACCAGGAGGCTAGTACTAGGAGCAGTCTCGAGGTAACCTTTCGTAAAAGTGTAAAACCAGACATTGTGATGCAGGTTTGAAACTTGAACTTCATGATATCATTAAAATGATGAAATTAGTATTTATTTCGCTCCTTTCTACTATTCTGTGCACTCTAAACACTTGTTGTACTGTCAAACAGTAACAATTGACTCAATCACATCAGTTACACAGCAATTACTGTACTAAGCTTTCAGAAATAAGCCACTGGTCACACCATGTGAGGCTGTATCAGCATACCCCATGTATTAGACTGAGTAACTGTGTGTTATTACTCAGCTGTAGGATTGGGGTTAGAGCGTTGGGGTTAGTAAAGGTGTATCTCAAAATGAGTATTAGGGTTGGTAAGGGTATGTACTTACTCAGCAGTTCATTTTGGAAAGAAGATGCCATATACCTATTTTTAAATCTAAATAGTGGTAGTCTCACTTTAAGTCTTCATACCTTTATATTTACAGTCTATGATACTGTGTATACCTGTGGGAAAGTTCATCTTCACGACTTTCACCTAAAGTGTAACCTTTACATATGACAATATATATATATATATATATATATACACATGTTAAATCTATTAATGTGTGTAAATACCAAATTAACTTACAACAATTAACAAAAACATTTATTTATTTGAAAACAAACTCATTTGAAATGATTTTCTTAAAGCATTTCACACCCTTAAGGTCTGTTTTCTGTCTGTATTTCGATGCATATAAATTCAGCATGCACGAATGAACCAGTGCATCATATACAGATGTGATATCCTCTCCAGGCTGTGTGCCGGCCAGCTGCAGAGAATCTGCTCCACATCTTGTCGACTGGCCGCAGTCTTAAATCTACAACATTCTGTTGAGCACAGCTCTGCTAACCTCAGACAGCCACCTCTGTGGCACCGCTATCACTCACTGTGTGTGTGTGTGTGTGTGTGTGTGTGTGTGTGTGTGTGTGTGTGTGTGTGTGTGTGTGTGTGTGTGTGTGTGTGTGTGTGTGTGTGTGTGTGTGTGTGTGTGTGTGTGTGTGTGTGTGTGTGTGTGTGTGTGTGTGTGTGTGTGACCAGACCATGCTGCAGATAACCTGATGTTATTGATGCTCGAGACCATAGAGCCACTGCTATCTACATGTGCTGCATAACACACACACACACACACACACACACACACACACACACACACACACACACACACACACACACACACACACACACACACACACACACACACACACATTTTCTCCTTCCTTCCTTCCTTCCTTTCTTCTTTTTCTCTCTGCTTTTCAGTCCCTTCTCTCCTCCTCCCCTCATTCCTTTTTTCCTCCTCCTTCTATCTACCCTCCACTTATCTCCCCACTTCTCTTCCTCCATCTTTTCATTCTCTCCTGCCTTATTTCTCCTCCTCCTCTATCCTTTCTTTCTTCCATTTGTTCCTCACTTCTCTACCTCCATCCTTTCATTTCTTAACTCTCCTCATAATCTACCTTTCCTCACCACCTCTCCTCTCCTTACCTTCAGCTCTCCTCCTCCTCTCCTCCATCTCTCCTGCCCATTTATCTAAATCTGTGCTCTCCTTAACCACTTCTTATCAGAAGTGGCGGTCACTCTCCATCCTAAACGCACCGCTCCAGATTTTAATTTTCTTCAGATTAATGTCCTCCTCTCCTCTCTTAATGCCTTCAGCCTTAAGCTATCTGGCTTCCTGATGTCTATCAGCGTGCACACACACACACACACACACACACACACACACACACACACACACACACACACACACACACACACACACACACACACACACACACACACACACACACACACACACACACACACACACACACACACACACAAACAGCAGGCAGGGAAAATGGAATGGAACAATTTTCTCAAATGTCCTGTAAATTAGAAAGTGCTGGAATGCTCTGCTAAAGCGGGACGAAAAATGACCAAACTAAATCTTTTCATTCCCAGAGAGCAGGCTGGACACTTAGCGGAGCAGGTTGTAATGTTAGGCAAAGATTGTGTGTGTGAAGGCAGGTTCAAGATGGCCATCAACAAGCTCAGATGTTTCTTATATGGCATCTATACCCAAAGATGCCAGCAAGGTTTTTATTGTAGTGTATTTTTGCAAGGAAATCAGAATCAGAATACCTTTATTCGTCCAACAAAGAGGAAATGTACATTTGTTAGGGAAAGCAAAGAGCCAAAGATAGCTTAGTGTCAATCAAGAAGCATGCATACAATATGTTGTAAATTGTGGTAGCCTTTGATGTCATAGTTTGAGGAGATAACATCTAAAATAATAATACCAAAAAGAACCAGGAATAGCTTTTAAACCAGATGCATTGTTCTGGTGTCATTTTAAAGGAATCCCCTGTAAGGAAACCTATTTCTATTACCATACCAGAGTATTTGGAGATGCTTTCAAATACAAATAAAGCACTATTTAATAAATCTGTGAGTGTAAATCAAATATACTGAAATACAACATTTATGATACAGTTTATAGAGACATACTCACGCAGTCTCCTCACTCTGCTCATCTTTCCTGTTTGTATTGAGTTATACCTCAAAACTATTTTTATTTCAGCAGCAGATGTTGGGTGTGAAGCTAAGATAAGCCTTTATATGACCTGCAGCTAACAGCACTCAGGAGACGGTGGAGACCAAACACAGAGCAGAAACAGTCAATCTGTGGTTATTAGATGTGGAAATGTGCACTTTTAGCTAACACACTGACACAGAGAAATTAAAATGTGGTAACACTTTATATTAAGGTACTCAAATTCACCATCAACTAGTGGTTAATTAACATGCTTATTAGCAGTATATTGGCTATTTATTAGTCATTATAAAACACTTATTAATGCCTTATTCTACATGACCATATTCTACAAGTAATAAGCCATTAGTTGAGAGTTTTTCCTCAATAACCCTCTAATTAGTGCTTATTTATTGCAAGTAAGGAAGTTGTTGTACATGAGTTTTGGTCTCAATATGCTCTGCTCAATATGGGCCTAATAAGGCAGTAGTACCACAAGAATAGTAATTCTCCCATAATAACACTTAACAAATATGATCTATTCTTATGTAGCAAGACATGAAACTATGAGTGTTAATTGTGTCTAAATAACTCAAAATTAGGTATTTATATCTAAGAACATGTTCCCTATTTTAAAGTGAAGTCTTGTTCATAACCGATAAGCTAGTAGTTTGACTCTAATTGACCTGATTCCTACTTAAAGCACAGAACCAACTTTGTCTCAATAGGCAATTACAAATCAATCATGAAAAATATGTCATGCGGGGTTCCTCAAGGCTCCATCTTAGGACCTTTGCTTTTTAATATCTATATGCTACCACTGGCTCAAATTATTAAAAACAGCGATCTAAGATTTATTTTAAAATTACACCGGGAGACTACTTCCCTATTCTAAAGTTGCATCCTCTTCACACTTTGTAAATACATTATAGCACACAATTACTGAAATTAACCTCAACAGTACATGAACAAAGTAGGCACACGTTGAAATATCCGTTTTATTAATGAACCACTAAAGAGAGGTTCAGACACATACCAAAACAGGTCATGTTTCTCCAAGGCTGAGAACACATAATGCAGCCTGTACTTTTTTAATAAAAACAGATTTTTAACAGAGTTTATGCATAGGGAAAATTAGTAGCAGTCTACTGCCATGCTATTCAGTTAACTTTCTCCTACTTCCTGTACCCGGTTTCCTGTCTAACCTTCAGTACAAATGGTGAATAAGAAGTCCCTGGGGAGAATCTCCTCTCATGCCTAATTACTTCTCTTTTTTTGTTTCATTCAAATACCTGAAGAAGTGTTGTTGATCCTCATTAATGGTGTTCACAGGTGCAACCCCTCTTAGGTTAGAACAACTGAAATGTTCCCATGTTGCCTCCTGCTGCTCCTCCTGCCTGTTCAACACCGCTCTCACTGCTCTCCTCCAGCGTTTCAAAGAACAGAATATTATCGTGCAGGTGTGTATCATATTAGCAGATTTTCATCTTATATTTTGAGACCACATTTCAGAAAAAGCCTCACCTGAATGAATATCTCGCATGTTGTCATGTCAGGTGTAAAACCAAATGAACGACGGCTGCATTTATTTTCGGGGTTATGATATTGTATTATGTTTTAATGCAGGAACTCCTAAATTGTACGCAACAAGTAACAGAAAAGGGTATTGTTGCAGATCAGTGATGCATGTTTAATCCCTCTGCATACTGCAGTCTTCTGGCCACATTCTATATTTTTCTTAATGGCATATTGTAATAGATCACATGACAAAAACACAACATGAACAGAAGTATTGTGTGTGTCTCACAGCTTGGTTCAAACTGACCATCTACACCACAGTATACACACATTCTTATTTTCATACAGTCCCACACTCTGTGCTGATGACACATTATTGAAATAGCGCTCAACAAAGGCACTACTGCCTTCAAACATGAGTCGGATCTAATGGCTTTGAGATGAGAGCCACGGAAAGGGAAGTAGCGACTTAAAGAATATCTGATAATAAAGTGGATATTAAAGTGGTTTCTTTTCCCTCCAAATATCCTGCCTTCGCTGCACACTTTAAGAAAGATACTGCATAATTCCACCCTGGAAATAATCTACTAACCGTTAATGTATTTCCTTAATACATATCATCTCATTTGAAAGAAATAGCTACAGCCACTTAAAAAAAGTGTTAAGTAAATATTCCTTTACTTAAAAGAAATCTAATAAATCAGATTGAACCAAATCCAATTGAAGCACTCTCCAATAGAACTATCATTTCTGTAACGATGTAACGGCATAATTACATGTACGGATAATTATTTCTTAAGAGGTCTGGTAGCAGCAATACATTCTAATTAAGTGAAAGGCTGACGAAAAGCAGCAATAAAATTAGCTGGCAATCACTATTAGTAGAGTCAATTACTACACATTAGTAAGCCAAGGACACACACACACACACACACACACACACACACACACACACACACACACACACACACACACACACACACACACACACACACACACACACACACACACACACACACACACACACACACACACACACACACACACACACACACACACACACACACCCGGGCCTGTATAATTATTTTAATAGGATTTTCTCTCTATTCAGCCTGAGCTTGTTGCTTTAATAACACCATTACAACCTGAATATAACCTCAATATATTACTGCCTGATATCCTCTGCAGCCCGCCGCCGCGCTCTGTGTGTGTGCGTGTGTGTGCATGTTGGGGTTAATAAGCTGCTGTGTGTTTTAGAAGAGGCACTTGGCCCCGCTGCTCTCTCTCTTTGTCTCTGAGCATTGTGGGCCGGGAGAGAGCGCTGACAGCGGCAGAATGGCCTCTGGAGAATAAAGCAGCGCTCATTGTTTTCTATTAGCTAACTCTCCTCTGTGCGCTCCCTAACCTCGCCTCTTCATTTTACATTGAAAATGAAATTGGCTGGGGAAATGTGAATAAATGTATGTCCGTCACAGAGAAATACACTCCTTTTATCTGGCCTACATATTAAAGCGGCTTTCTCCAGCACGCTCTTTTCTCCAGAATAATGTTTAATTCCCTGAACATGAGAATTAATTAGCGCAGATCTGCATCTGAATGGAGGAGGCCTCTGTGTCTGCAACACACACTGTAAGTGTGTGTGGACCTGCAGCACGCCGTAATACTGTGTACCTGTTACTCGCGGTGTGAACAATATACAGGCCTCCGCAGCTGACTCAGCATTTCTTCAGGAGGAAATAGACCTCAAACAATCATTAAACAATTATCCACTACCTAACTATGTCAATTTCATTGTTTAAGTCATTTTTCTCTGTTAATATGTCAGAGCTTTACACTGTTGGTTGAATTAAAGCTATTTGAATATATTACCTGGCTGTGGGAAATTAGATTTTTCACTTTTTGACATTTTTTGTATAGTTTAGCCTTTGTTAGAAAGGTATATTCCAAAGGGGGAGTTGGTATGACCCACACAAAGGGTCCGCATGATTCGAACCTGCGTCCGCTACAGCATGGCTGGTAAATTGTCTGGGAGCCAGTGCACCATTACAGCATTGCACCACTATTTGTTGTGCATGTAATTGGTTTGCAAGGTATGGTTTAAGGCGGTGGTGGCGAAGTCGATAGGGACTTGGCTAGGCAACTGGAAGGTCACCAGTTCAAGACCAAGTGCTACAGAGGTGTCCCTGAGCAAGGCACCATTCCCTACACTGCTCCCTGGGCGCCGTTCAAAATGGCAGCACACTGCTCCTAACACAGGATGAGCACCTCCAGCTCACAGAGGTGAGCACCTCCAGCTCACTGAGATGAGCACCTCCAGTACACAGAGATGAGCACCTCCAGCTCACAGAGATGAGCACCTCCAGCACACAGAGATGAGCACCTCCAGCTCACTGAGATGAGCACCTCCAGCTCACAGAGATGAGCACCTCCAGCACACAGAGATGAGCACCTCCAGCTCACTGAGATGAGCACCTCCAGCTCACAGAGATGAGCACCTCCAGCACACAGAGATGAGCACCTCCAGCTCCTCCTTTACATAGCATTAGGATATCATTCCAGCTGCCAGGTCTGCAGCTGGAGTTTCACCGCCGGCTGTCACACTGAATCTGGGTTCATTCTTAAACGCCTGCCTGCTAGAACAAAGGTTAGATTAAAGGAGACAAATTAGAGGAAAATGTTAAATTAGAGTGGAAAATAATAAAGATATTCATGGGTGAGTTGTCAGTGTTGATCATCCCCTTTAACTGCAGTTGTATTATCACTGCAATCAGCCCTCTATCGGAGCCTAGTCAAAACACATTATCCACCTGGGATGACATTATCACTGTCTACTTCAATGACATTAGCATGTCAGGTTGACTGAGGGGCGTGCAGCCAATCCAACGCATGGCTGCGTCCGGAGGAGACTCTGACAGCCAATCAGATGTCTCCTCCTCTTAGGCTGATGAGCAGCTAGTCAGTCGGTCACTGATCACAGATCAGCTCATCCAGGCCAGTATGTTTCCTTATACCACTCAGTGTGTATTAAAGGATAGCTACGTCTGTTTTAAACATGCTATCTGTGATCATTTCTTCAGTTCATACTGGCCAACCACAGGCCCTGTTCTCTGAGAGCTTTTAGTCTGAAGTCTTCCCTCTAGTGGAAGCTATAGTTAGCCTAGCTTACTCATGTCTGCAATTCCAACTAGACCAAGGCTATTCAATCAGTTTGGAATGGGGCCGGTTGAGGGAAATGATCCAAAGCAAGGAGCCAGGAAAAAGATGGCTTGAAAAGTAGACAATCATGTTAAGAATTTCAGATACAGTAAATACTACAACAACATAGTGGAGTGCATATATTGTGTTTAATTCAATCAAACAACATAGCCCCAAAGTTCAGAACTCAGTACATGGGAAGCAGTAACTCATTTAACCATCAACATCATTTAAAGTGCACACAAGATAGACTTGTGATTTAATTTAAGTGAAATTATTTAATAATTCAACAAAAACAAAATAGTAATTTAGGGCTTTTTATCCTTGTAATTTGAACACAGTAAGGGCTGTGTTTGTCCGACATACAAAAGGAAGGTTTCCACTGTAGCTAGCAATAGCTGCTGGTCTGTCCTGATGGTGACGTGGTGTAACCTCAGCACGCCGTACAGCATACAGCCACAGAGTAGAGGAGGTGCTTAGGTCACAGGAAAGGTCACAACACAGACCCCAGCTGGCCAAAACTGTGGATGAGTAAAGAGAACTTAATACTATACAAGACTGTTAAACACCTGAACTGTTGAAACAACATCCACAATATTCATCTGGCTGCTACTTAAAAATGATTCATCTATTTACCTAATATATCATATTTCAATGATGACTCTTATTGCACTATTTCACTTTTTTAAACTATTTTCTTCTAGTATTTACTATTTACTTGCACTATATTTGTCTGCTTATCTGTGTTTTGTGTTGCACTGTTGGAGAAGCCTGTGACACAAGATTTTCATCGACATAACTACACTGTAGCTATGTTCGTTTGACAAATAAAGAGCCTTGAACCTTGAATAATAATCGGTATAAAGGAGCCAATGGTTTACAACGGCCCAAAACATTTCCATGAGGATAAATGGCAGCACATGAAGAGGTCTATGAGACTTTGAGAATGACCTTATCATCTGATCATATAAGCAGTCATATTGTGGGGGGGTGGAAAGGTGTCTGCCATGGCCCATGTGAGACTGCAACACAGAATGAGGCCAATACGACAACATGGCAACAGATGGAACTAGTTTCTGTAAATAATGTAATGTTTATTCAGTTGCATTCACAAAGCCGAAACTCAGTTTGAGCCCCCCTGGGGAGGCCCATCTCACACCTTAAAGCACTACAGGAAATGTATGTCATTTCATTGGTCTACAAATGATTAGAGTTACTTCTTTCAGGAAAGAGCAGATAATAATGAACTGTCACAAATCAAATCAAGTGTTAAATCACTCGACACAAGTTAGTTATGATTAATTATAGTTGTATCTTATTACTGCTGAATATCCAACAGGATGATGTGGATTTCACTTAAGAGGTGGATTTAAGGAGACAGTATCGAGATGTATTTTAAACTGATATTTTACACATGTCTTGGAGGGAGATAGAGACACAGTTCGATATCTCTAGTATTTCTTGTTTGGTTATAATAGACTAAATACAATGAAATAACAAGAATCCAATGATTAAAGGTAAAGGTGTGTCCCGCTCTGTGAAAATGTCTCATTAGCTGCCCGCTGACTTCCATCTCAGCACACTGATGTCTAACTAATGTCAAACTCAGCAGGTGGTGAAATCTGGGAAGATCAACAACATTGTTGTGATCATAATTCATTTTCAGCGTATAATATGAGAGAGTGAACTGGTGGCTGGCTTCACATATCATAACCATTTAAAGAATTGATTTGTAGATTTGACCTGCTGAACGTTTGATTCTGTTCAGCAGACAGATGATGACACACATTTAGCTCCAATGTGGTCAAATTGGAAGACAATTACCATGTTTTACGGGGGACTACTTTATTGATTTGATTTAGCTGCAGCTGATTTTAGGAGTTTCAGTGCAGTGCAGTACATTGGAAACCCATCACAATGGTTTTATTAATGATTTTCAGTACATTATTTTATGAACTCCCCAAAGAATTACAAAATATAAGAAGCTTAATATTTAAAAGAAAAGGTTTTAAAAAAGGTATAAACAACAACATGTATAGCCTTGATGTCCTGAAATAGCTGAATAATGTAATAGTTGAATGGTTTCTGCAGCTGAAAATAGGCTGAAGGAGTTAAATATCAGATGTAAGTAGTATTGAATGAATGTGTATTAAGAGAAATAAAAGTAAAAAGGCTTGGGAAAGCAGCAGAATATTTTGACTGCAAACTTTTCTACTAAAACCAAATGGTCACCAATAATGTATCAAATATGTGGAACATGTTGAAGTCTGTGTGAAGTCTCCATCAGACAGAAAAGAATAGGCTGAGACAGTCTGTTAAAGTCCAGTGTGTTAGTCAGTGTTTGTTTCTGTGCTGAGCACCTAATCACAACAAATAATCATAACACCTGTGTGAGCCCAGAGATCAAAGCTTTCAATCTGCCCAGCAACACCATGGTTACCAGCTGCAGCACTGAGTGTCATTAAGAATGCATTGAGGATCATATCTGACAATTTTGCCACCTGTTCAAAAACTATGGCTCCTATCAAAAAATGACCAGACCGTGAGCATCAGGGAACCCCAATGAACTGAAATATGTTTGTTTTTTTGGATTTTGTGTGGTAAATGTGAAGATGAGAGCAGTTTGTCTAAAGTGTACTTCTCTCTGTTCTTAAGAAAGTTCCGGATTTTTTTTACATAGGAGTCTAATGGGAGCTAGGTGGACTTTTTGTCTCTTCATGCCCTCAAGAGGCATTTTGTTTAATTTTTTTTCTTAATTTTTTTTCTTTTCCAACCTAGGAGAGGTTTTCCTACGTTTTTCATGACAAATTATGTCTGAGGAGTGTAGGGTTTGGGAATTATGGCAGGTTTAAAAACAATTTTTTGGGAGAATTTCAAGCTGTCCTCCACTCTGTTTTGAGATCAAAGCACTCTAGACTTAACGAGCTGCTCCATCCACTCTAATGTTAACATCTGTAAAAGGCCTCTCTACCAAGCTCCAAACTAAGTTCAATATCTCAAAAAGCGTATAATATTGAATAGCTCATATCATTTTAAAGTTGGAATGAAGTCTCAAGCTGAAAGTATGTGGAAGGAGAAGCATTTGGTGTAAGGTCTAATTAAAAGAGGATTTGAAGAGTCGTCCCATTGACTTCCATGTTAAAAAAAGAGTTTAAAAAGCTGAATATTTCAAAAAGTACAACATATTTTTAAAAAGTTGAAGGTTTCCCATCGATCCCTGAAAAGGCTGAATAGTTTAATATTTGAATGGTTTCTGTATCTGAAGGTATGCTGAAGTTATGGAGAGCCAAAGTATTGGTGAAATAATAATAAGGGGAAGAATAAAGATTCGAAGAACTATAGTGGAATGCATTCGCACTAATCAGACCTTGTAGACTGAATCATGTTCCAGGGTGAGTGCATAGGGCATTCCACTGTACAACCCTTATCTTAACTATGACAAAACTGAACCCAGACTCCTCCTTAACTTTGCAGAGGAGAGAGAGAAGCCTTTTCCTGGTCTAGAGAAATGCCAAATGAGCTGGAGTTTGCCCAAAAATAACAACTGAGTTAGGCATTGTCTACATCAGTGGTAACCAACCTTTTCAAGCCAAAGATCACTTTTTATTCCAAAATGTGAACCGAGATCTACCAATCCGATATCTTCCAAAAAACCCACTAAGACTGTTCATCGTCATATTTATTTTTGCAATCAATTTATGTTACAACAGGCTCATTGTACGTGTAAAGATGCACACAAAGAAAGACACAGTTATGCAGTTATCTGTTCAATGTACAATATTCATATTTACGGTAGGCATATCTGTTCAATACAAACTATTCACACTATCTGCTTAATGCACAATCTTAATATTTGCGGTAGGCATATCTGTTCAATACAAACTATTCATATTTACAGTATCTGTTCAATGCACTATATTTAGTTTCTCAGTTCAATTAGTAATATTCACATGAACAGATATTAGCCTACAGTTCAATGTAATCCATATTAAGTTTCTCTGTTCAATGCACAATATATTTTCAATGCACAAGTTGCTCTATCAGCCTGCCTTTAATGAGACTGCTGTGACTGCACATTATCTGTAAGCCTTTTGAAATCTGGCTGATAGTTAGTGATTGCCAGCCGGAGGCAGTCAGTAAGATGTGCGTCAGTCATACGAGTTCTATACTTGGATTTAATTATTTTCATTTGTGAAAAGGCCGTTTCACATAAGTATGTGGAGCCAAAGTAGGCCTTCAGTTTAAGCGCACATGACACAATCAGTGGATACCTCTCTCTACTCACGAGTGACCAAAAGTCCTGATCTCTTGCTCTGGCCTTCAATTCAATGTCGCTTTGCATTTCAATGATCTTCATGTCAACACCCTTAGGTAATGTAAACACATCCTGCATTTTAGCTGACAGCTGTTCAATGTCAACGCTGAGGAAAGGGTTTGATACAAAACCAACTACTTGCCCCATGTCTTGTAGCTGCACAAATCGAGCACCAAATTCTGATGTCAGTTTGTTCAAATGGGCGCAGAATTGTTCAGGATGGAAAGCAGTTTTGTCTGTGAGGTTTTGTGACACCTTTTCAAGATTTGGGAAGTGTGTCAGCCTCGCATGTCTTAACTGAGTGGTCCACAAACTGAGCTTCACTTTGAATGCCTCCACTGCGCTAATCATGTGTCCAAGCTCTCGGTCTTTCCCTTGCAATTCTCGGTTAAGGTCATTGAGTTTTGCAGTCAGATCGGTAAGGAACCCCAAGTCCAATAACCAAGTATCGTCGGACAGCTGCTCATACTCCTCGTTCCTCGACTTCAGAAAACTGATGATCTCTGGCAGCAAATCCAGAAAACGCTGGAGCACCTTGCCCCGACTGAGCCACCTTACATCTGCGTGAAGGATCAAATCTCCATACACAGAGTCGAGCTCGTCCAATAAAGACTTAAATAGCCGGTGCTGGAGCGCTTTTGCGCGAATTGAGTTGACAATCTTAACAACAACATTCATTACATGTGATATGTCAATTGCTTTAGCTGCCAAAGCCTGTTGATGTATCACATAGTGATAGTTTACAAATGGTAGAAAGTCTGGGTCTTTTCTGCACAGCGCAAAACAAATCCTGAACAAACACCGAGCATCGCTGGTGCCCCATCGGTTGTGAAGGACACTATTTTATGAATGGGAATCTTGTACTCACGAACATAGTCCTTGAATGCCTTGTACACATCCTCACCCCTGGTTCTTTCTTTCAATGGGATAAGGGCAAGAAAGGCCTCCTTGACAGTAAAATCTGTGAAAACCATCCGGACAAACACACCTAGCTGGGCTGTGTCTGTGGCATCGGTAGACTCGTCAAATTGAATTGAAAAGTATTCCGAGAGAGACAAGTCTTTTAATACTTGCTGGGATACATGTTCGGACAATGACTGGACTCTTCTGGCTACAGTAGGTGCACCAAGTGGTACACTTTTTATCCTTGCTTTTATGTCCTCTTTGTTTTTGAAATCCGCAAACAAGACGTCAGCTGTGGCGCTCATTGCTTCTTTAATCATCTCACCATTCGAAAATGTTTTTTTGTGCTGAGCCAAAATATGGCTAATCCGGAGGGACGTTTCTGTAGCTGCATTGCTCTTTGCTGTAGGCGCGATGAAAAGCGCCGGCTCTGCTTAGTCCTCTTTTCAGTTCATCAATTATTTTGGTTCTTAATGCACTGTTGAGTGGATATGAGAATTTACCATGGGTGCTCGCATGATGGCGCTCCAGGTTGCCCCGTTTCGCCAAGGCTACCGCCTGTTGGCATATGAGGCATTATAGTCTTCTCTTTCGCTGATGTGAAAAGAAATTCATGCTTCCATTCCGGGTGGAAATAATACGTTTTTGATTTATTTTTCGCCGGACCCTCAGCCATATCGATGTTGGTTAAAGATTAGCAGAACTTGGTAAAGTTTAAATTATTCCTCAAGATGACCGTTAAAATAAGATTTATTTAACCCCACCCACAATTGCATGCAGCAATTCATAGACGTCAACATATCTAATAACCAATTGGAGTTTGTAAAATGACCTGTGCGTGATTCAAATCAACAAGCCAGAGCTAGCTCTAAAAAGTTTGTTTAAACAACCAACCAACCAGCATGAACATCTTTTCGATTTTTTTTGGGAAAATATTATTTATTTATTTTTTAAATGCTAGGGATCGACAGTGAAGGCTTTGAATATCGACCAGTCGATCGCGATCGACCTGTTGGTTACCCCTGGTCTACATGGACCTACCGGCGCACAGTAGGTCTGGTCCTGCTCCATGTCCCCCCCCCAGCCTGGTAGCCAAGGCCTTGTAATCCAGACACGGCAAAGACACCAGGCGCCAGTTTTGGATCTCCTGCAGGTTTCTCTACTTTGGCGGCAACGTCATGGCGGCTTCCCCAGACAGCTTTAAGAAAATGTTTCTGCTGATGCCAGCAGGGTGGAGCTCAGACTTTTCACAGAATAGTGAGGCGACCCTCAGGGGGGGTGCTCATCTGCCCCATGTCCCCCTGACACATCACCCTTACCCTCAGCCTCCATGACCGGGTCCACCTCCGGAAACATATGCTTTGTGAGTGTCACTGAAGGTTGTTAATAAAGCTAGATCTATTTGAATTTGAGAGAGAGAGAAAGAGTGAAAGGGATAGTGTGTGTTTGTGTGTGTGTGTGTGTGTGTGTGTGTGTGTGTGTGTGTGTGTGTGTGTGTGTGTGTGTGTGTGTGTGTGTGTGTGTGTGTGTGTGTGTGTGTGTGTGTGTGTGTGTGTGTGTGTGTGTGTGTGTGTGTGTGTGTCTGTAACGGAACAATAACAGGGAGCGTGGCCATGGCTGCCTGAGGACAGTGAATATCTGGAGGGAGCATGATACTGGTGATTTAGGTAATAGTCTTAGCCCTGATATGCTTTTCCAGTTAATAGTCTAATCCAGTCCCATGCTTGCTCGCGCCAGGTTATAGCCCTATCCCTGCCACAGCCTATTCACAGAGATAATAAATGAGCACGGTGAGGGGCTGTATATCCCTCCTCTGCCTGATAAGCCCCCGGCAGGGAAATGAAATTCTGCTTTTGCTGAAACATTATGATTTATGGATTGTGAGCGCAGCACTGGTGGCCTCCAGTCCACCAGCAGGCATATCTGTGTGTGTGTCCGTGTGGAAATACTGTGCGCTTGTTTACGTGCAAGCAGTGCATGCATGTGTGTGTGCTCACAGAATGCAGCATGTCCATTGTGTGTGTGTTTGTGTGTGTAATGTGAGGCGGTGTGAGCAGTTAGTTAATTTAATCCCGGCCTGTTCATGCTATCTGACGGTGATTGTAATTCCTTCTTCCACTGAATCACAATAATAAATCCACTTTATAGTTTACTAAATTGAATCAATTCAATAAACACACACATTCATTGGAAGGTCAGATATCTAATCTCATTACAACACACAGCTACCACCTGTACTACTGCTACATCAATAATAGTCATAATTACAACAATTATAATAAAAACTAAAGAATTAAATGAGGATTTAATCACAAATCGGAAATTGAAGTTGACACAAATAACTGTACTTTTATTATATTACTAAATATAACATTACATTTAATTTAGCTGACACTTTTCAAACGCAGCATACAAATGCAGTAGGCTACAGCAAACTATTTGAATCTTTTATTTTTTTATTTGAATTTCCGGTAAAAGCTGGAATATGAATTCAGAAAGTGAAAGTGTTGGTATCCATTTCATGGGCTCTCCTGGTCCATTTTTATTTGATCTTTATTGTGAATACTGGAAGCAATTTTGAAACACATCTTCTTTGTAGCATGCAGCTTGTTTCCACATTACCACTCTAAGATCAGGAACACATTAAAGTTGGAGGGGGAAATTCCTAGCTCGGGGAATGGGACCATCGGAGGAGCATGCGAGCGCTCGTGGTGAAGGCAAAGCCTTTGTACCTGATGTAGAGACAGTTGAAGGGACGTCCCAGAGACGTAGCATGCCACTTCCATGATGTTGGGGAATCATGAGAGAAAGATGTTAGGGTTGGTGTTATAGAGCCCTTGTATAATTCCCTTGTATGGCAAACTCCAAACACACTGGACCCTACACTTTCCATAATGCAACTCAATAGTGTCTTTCATAAGACACTCCTGCTCACTTTTGTTTAAAGACAACCAAACATCCAATCATCCAGTCTGTGAATCTACACAATTATTCGATCGTGGATTACATTTATATTAATTATTCCATTCATCTGACTGACAAAAACTATTTTGAAACTATTTGACTGTTTACCAAGGACTTCATTTCAATCAATTTATTTCAAAACACTTCATTTAAGGGTTGACTAATCGATTAAAATTGAATAAATGTACAACATTTACAATGGAAAACCCCTGGAAACTGAGCATTTCTCTGTAGAAAAATAGATATTACATTTACACAGTTTCTCCTTAATTGTTTGCAAGCTAATTGATGAAAGAGGATTAAAAGAGACAAACAGTTTGTAAAAGGAATCAGTTTTGCTGCTGGCTGGCTCTTGATGTGAACGTCAGAGGAAACCTGTGAGAGCCAATGAAACACAGAGAAGTGAGTTTAAGAACAGACATCTCACTCTATCTTAACCCACTGAGTTAAAGTGATAGCCATCCCTATTGTTACACACTGAACAAGGAACTGAATAACTCCCCACACACACACACACACACACACACACACACACACACACACACACACACACACACACACACACACACACACACACACACACACACACACACACACACACACACACACACACACACACACACACACACACACACAGATCAGTTATAGTAGCAGCAGATCCATTAGACCTTAGCCGTATTTTTACCCATTTTCAGCTTTTCATATCGGATTAGGGTGATGTGTGTCTGTGAGGGTGTGTGAGTGTGTGTAAAGCGGTACAGTAGTGAGGCAGCGCCACTCAATTGACCCCCGGGTCGAACCACTTGACCTCTGACCTCCCTGAGGCTCGCCCTCTCTCACATGCAGCCACACACAGAGAGAAAGAGAGACAGAGAGGAAGACAGGCAGAGAGATAATAAATACATTTAGTTTTCACACAAAAACTACAGTTATGATTTATTACTATATATAAGTCTGTACAACTAGAAATGAAAGTGGTACAATTATTACCACTTTAATTTCTAGTTATACGGACTTATATATAGTAATGTCATTATGTTCCCAGATTACAGAAATGTTTCGTATTAATTAAAACAACCTGGAAGTGACATTCTACATTTAAAAACACTTTGTAATTCAATAATTATAGTAATATGTTATATTTAAATCAATATATTTAAGTTTGACGGTTAGGCCTAAAGTTTGAGATTTATGTTATTTTAATGTTCCAGCTCACTCTGTTCTCCTCAAAAGAAATACCTTTTTTTTTTTTGCCTTTACTGGACAGTGCAGCTGAGGATAGACGGGGTTAAAGGTCGGCAAGGACTCAGCTTTATGACGTGAGCCTGTGATTTTTGTGACAGTGAAAAGTATTAGAATAAGCAGTGAAGTTAAAGTCTGTTGAATATTCCAACAGGGAGCCATGATGCCTGCAGTGAAGGATCCTGGGAGGAGAGTGGTCAGTGAGAACTGTACCAATCTGAATAACGAGTAATGAATATACTTTATAGGGATTGGCAGATAAATGTTTAGTCTTCTCAAGCACCAACTATCAAATATCTTACATTTTATAACACCAATGTGTTTAATACTGGCAACTTCTAGTTGTGGGAAAAACGAAAACGTTCCCGGTAGAGACGTCCCATAGAACATTTTGTGAAACACAATAGCCAGCTGGTCCCGTTCGAGTCCAGTTTTGGATAGTCTGCTGTGGTTTCGTTCCATTTAAATAGAGCTGTTTGACACTCAACGTAACCTTGGCGCACTGCCACTCCAACATCCAATCCCAGAGCTTGAAGTTTAATCACGGGGTTATTCAAGCAAAGGGACTGTAGTCCCAAACGATAGCTGAGGATTATGGGTAGTGTAGTGTCTTCGACCATCCTAAATCCGAATTTGTTTTCGGATTTCGTATCGCATTAACACCATATCCCAACGTGCATTGCGGCTAAAACATCCAATCACTGAGCTTAAACCATAGCTGAGGATCTTGGGTATCAGTTCAGTGGGTGTGTATCATGGATGTATAATAAGAACTGGATACAGCGTGGGAGGTGGGGTCTCGTTCTTTCCTATGAGAGCTGCTCATTGGCGCAGGAAGACAAAATGGCCCAACTTTTGAGAGAGCGAAACATCACCGATTACCCATCATGCCTGGCTGTCGGAGCAGAAGAACCCGTATGTGCAGTCACAGAGCACGCACCCCTTAAGCCCCGCCCCCCAAGCTCCCACTCTCGGCTCAGTAGAATGAATGGAGACAGAAAATAAATCTAGATTCAGCTTTTAGTGCATTTTACAACTTTAAGGACCTAATGATTCTAATAAGGGCTATACAATTGTTCATACTGGGTAGATTATTTAGTTAAAAAAAAAATTATCCACCGATTTACAGACGTCTCTTTCCCCATGTTATTCAATGGGAAAAAGTAGTTTTGGGCCGGGTGACGTCACGGACTGATACGGAAATTGCAGTACCGCCGTTTGGACAACGCATATTGGCACAGTGTCCGCAATCGCAATGATGCTCGAAATGTCCCATATAGGCCTACGTCTGTTTCCGGTTATTTTATTTTGAAATTCAGTTCCTGACAGACGCCAAAAAAGCCAGAGATTATAGAATCAAACAAATAAATAAAAACAAGGATAATTGTGTGTTATTTGTGAGTAAATAACAGTGTGTTATTTAGAAAAGAATAACAAATTAGAAGGAAAAAAAGATTTAAAATATACACATTTCAGTATTCTGAGGCTCTGAGCCCCATTTCTTTTCCTCATGGACGGCAAAAAAAGTCCGACATTATACGATTTAAAATAAAAACAATAATTGTGGCTTGATATTGGGCAAGAACATTTTTTTTTATGAACCACACAGCTTCCGGTCTTCCAAGACCCGACCGGACAAAAAGACGTGCTGCAGGCACGAAACATACTACCAATAGAAATACATTGCTTTTAAAATCGTTCTGTGTGACACGAAAAAAAGGTGGAAATCGTGTTGGTGAACACAAATCAATAAATTAAATGTCGTGAGTATAACACGAAATGTCTCTTGATGCTGTTTCTAAACACACAGTAGAGACCTCAGTGCTAAAGCCTGCACCAATAGACAGCTATCAGAGGAATGGCTTCATTGTATCTATTATATGCATTTGAATTCCCCCCAAAGCAAGACACTTAGAAAGTCAGTACATTTGTGCACAAAGAGAAACAACTGCATTAATGTTCTGTGTCGTCAGGGTTAGTCACACACTCCATCGTTGTAATTAGCTGTGACTTCTGCAAAAGTATAATTCTTTAAACCGTTTCCTCCAACTAAACCTCATCTCTTTTAGAGTAGTTCAGTCAGACAACTTACATGTTTCTTTAATATGTTTATTAGAAGCAGCATATAGTTAAGTTTGGAGACTAGGCTCGGGCATCATCACTCCATAGATATACATAGCACGATGAGTGATGATCAAATAACTAACCCCCGAGCCTACAGGTGGAAGCTGGGGTGGTGGTGGGGCAGGCAAGCAGCAGCGACGTTGAGGTAGCTGCGGCAATAGCAGCAGCAAGCAATGCATGGAGAGAGATCTGGCAGGTTAAATAGAGAACCGCAGTGACGCGTCCTAAAACCCGGAAGTAAGTTAGCATTTTTACCACGTCCGATTCCTTCGATAAAAAGCAATGGGATTTCTCCATAGGATTTTGGAAAATAGCTCCAAATAAGGTCTGTGGTTGACACAAATTGAAGAGACAGATCACGTTTTGTTCTACGATATTAAATCCATCAGCAGTGACCCCGCTGGTGATTTTTGAAGAGTTTACGTGTCTGAAAAACGATGGTTGTTACCAAGTGGCTGAATAGGACTACAGAAGTTGTCCAGGCCGTTTTACGTCATTACACCGAACACGTAAACACTCCTCTAAGTTTGTTTGCCCTGTTCTGCTTGAAAGCAAGTACCTGCCTCCTGCAGACTGTTCAAACAAACACTTCAACTTGTACCATCTAGAATCTGTATGTTTGAATATGGATCTTAAGTTGGCGTGACGTTGAAGCAGCGACCCTGCTGTAGTTCCTTTATAGCATAACGTTAGCATGTTGCTTCTTGCGACTAGATTTATGCTTAGAAAATTATAAAAGTAGGGTAGACATGTGGAGATTATCCGGCTGAACAAAACGTGATCCGTCTCTTAAAGAGCCTGTGACAGCATCCCAACAACTGTTGTGCAATGAAATATTGGGCTACTAGTCATCTCGAACCGTCAGTTTAAAAAAGAAGGTGCGATACCGTTCCGATAAATATCAATAATTTCGAACATCGCGGGGAAATTCCTTCGACTCATTTTGAAGTTTTGGGGGAAGCCGGAAGTGACGTCAATGCGGGAACGCTTCACTGTGCGGCGAGAGAGCCAAACACGGACAAAGTGTGTTGTCATGAGTAGAAATTGTGGATTACTGAGTTTAGGCACGTTAATAATGTTTTAATGAAGTTGACTACAGTATATTCATATTTGTCAGTGCTTTCATGTCAATTCGGCGAACATAAACATAAATGATCGTGGTGAAGATGATGATTAAATTAGGATTACAAATCGGTAGTGAGAGCTGCTGAATTTCCTCCCGTAGGATGTGATATAAAAACATATCGATTATTTTTGTAGTTGTAAACTCAAGTGGATGAAACTACATTTATTAGTGCTTTCATGTCAATTCGGCGAACATATGATACATTAAATGATCGTGAGGATGATGATTACAAATCGTTTGTTTGAGCCGGTCTGCATTTCCTGATGAGAAAACAAACCGATGCTTTTTGTTGTTGTACACCAACATGGAAATTAATGGATAAAATGCACGGATTATTATTATTATTATTATTCCCACTCCGATCGGGACACTAGGCCCACCGTTTCCCCGCAGCGAGGCTCCCCCCGTTGACAGTTTACGTGGGCTGGGCTGGGTGCAGTGGCGGACTGGCCATCGGGACGAATCCCGATGGGCCGGTACCGAAGTGGGCCGGTCGGATAAGTCACTAGTACATCCCCCACTCCCCCCGTTGATAATTTACTAGCGGTACTGAAGTGGGCCGGTCGAGAGTCCCGGGATGATTTTTAGTCCCATTCCACCACTGGCTACATGACCGTATGATCGCCCATATTGACGCACCTAATTCCTAAACTTCTAACAGATACAACATAAACCGATCCTTCAGCCTCATATGAGCTCTCAGACACGTTCAACATTAAACTGTCATCGCTGTCTGAGCTTGCTGCTGTGTGCGCCATCGTGCGTTTGCATGCAGATGCTGGGATCCTGAACGGTGCAGCTGGAGCGCTGTGCCCGCAATGACGTCACCCATAATTTGGCGGGACTTGAAGAATCCCCGAGAAGATCCAGAATATGGTCAACATTGAAGGGCAGATTAATGGTTATCAAAGTACAAATATCCAAAATCAGTTCAGTAACGGTTTTCAAGGGGACAATATTTACTTAAATTGATGGGTTTGGATGATGGGGGAAACTCGTGTCACAGGCTCTTTAAATGTGTCTCAACCACATACCTTATTTCGAGTTATTTTCCAAAATCCTATGGAGAAATTGCATTGACGTTTTTGACGAAGGAACCGGAAGGAGTTTACATCCGGGTTTTAGGACGCGTCACTGCGGTTCTCTATAGAGCGGCATATTAAGGAGACTCTGTTTGGTTGGTTGTAGAGTGGCAAGGGGCGTTAAGTATGAATGCAGCATAAGTGCTCGAGTTGACTGCCTGAACTAGTTCGCAGGCTCCGCCCCATATTCATATCATATTCCGAAATGTCAGGCAACTATTTCCAATAATGAAGTATCATCTATATGATTTTCCTTCTCTGATAGTGACAGAGGCTATTCAGGAGTTTCTTTTTCAAATGATTTAGTTACGAGGATAATCAGCAATCATTTTAGAATGTATTTAGAATCCAGAGATACCCCTTTACTCCTGATACCTTTTGATACATGTCTTTAAAAGCCCCATGCAGAATGGTGAGCAGACATCGAGGTTTGGAAATGAGTGCTGTAAATATATGGAGATGATCCTGCTGATCAGAAACGTATGCTTGCCAGAGAGCTTCAACAGTATTTCCAAAATCCACAGGGAAATCCTGTTGCTTTTTGTATAGAGTGGCGAAGTCCCTCCCCTTCCGGTGGACCTCCATGGGACCTTATTTCGGAAAAATTATGTATTGAAGTCAATGGAGAGAGAAAGATTATCTTTCGATCCCGTATGAATTGTGCCACGAATTACACATATATTGTTTGTCAATTTAAAAGATAATTTTGCAAGTAAAAAAAAAAAAAAAAGTGTCGTAAAACTGTGAAGTAACACATTTGTTTGTGTGAAACGCTCAATGAACTACATCTCTGGTCTCGCAGAACAACACACGTCACCAAGATGGCCGTCACTACTGTCTTGTCAACAAAAGGATTGACTACCCTCACTATCACCACAATGAAACACGTCCTGAAGAATGTCATGCAAAGCTGCCTGCCTTCCTTTGATTCTCTCTGAACTGCCTGATCTTTTTAATGTTTAATGTCAACCATTTGTGCAGATAGCGTGAAGTAGAAAAGATCGGCTATCGCCGATGCTAGCGTTAGCGTTAGCATTTCTCCCCCGGGCTTAAATTGTGTATTATAGAATGATCACACCGGTGACAGTAGGCCTACTCTTCAAAGGGTTCACGAAATATGACTACTACTGTTACTGTTTAACATGTTGGGTTACTTAAAGGTGGGGTAGGTAAGTTTGAGAAACCGGCTAGAGATACACTTTTTGTTATATTCCATGGAATGCTCGTAACATCCCGATAGCAATGAATATCTTAAGTGCTTTGACAACAAATCCATACAAAAATGTCATCTGTGGAAGCCGTAGTACTGTAAAAAGCACGACCAATCATTTGAGCCGGCCCGGCTAAAATAACTGGATGGCCTACCTGCCTGTCTGTGCACAAACTTATCTCGTGCCCTCATTGGTCATGTGCGCGTTCGTGTGTGTTGGAGGAGGGGCTCTATAAGGAAGTGGCAGATTTATTCCGGCTGTGTTTCAAATTCTAGCGCACTCTAGCTGGTTTCTCCAAAATTACCTACCCCACCTTTAATGTTACTTCATGTTAAGGCTAATACAAATGACAAGGCGGTAATGCTAACTAACGTGCTAGCTACTTGCTAGGTAGCTAACTTGATCCAGCCAGCCACTCCTGGTCCTTTCATCAGACGGGAAGCGAAAGAACGAGCAAGACCCATTGCTGGTATGATTACAGCCTGGTACTAAGCACACAGGCATCTTGTTAAAGTTATCTTATCTTAGCCAGCGCCATAGAGATAGATTCTATCTCTATGGCGCTGATCTTAGCTATCTCTGAGTGGAGGAAAACAGTTATGACATCACTTACGCGACTCTGGGATTTGTAGTCTTTCTAGTTGCGTATTTTTCATAGTCTTATATTTCAACAGTTTTACGACAAACTGTGACTTTTTTGACATGGAAATGATTTTTTAAGATTGACAAACATCATATGTGTAATTCATGGCACAATTCAAACGGGATCGAAAGATAAGTTTTCTCTCTACATTGACTTCAATACATAATTTTTCCGAAATAAGGTCCCATGGCCCGGAAGTAGATGGGCGTGACTTCGCCACTCGATAGGGAACCCTCGCAATGCCAACTTCCTGTTCGGCCTACAAATCACTTTTTGTTTTTTAACTGAAGACACGGACACATTAAGGGGGTTGAGTGTCCCCCCCCCACCCGGGGTAATGGAGTGTGTGATTCAGGTGTAGCTCCATGGTGGGAGGAACATCTGGATCTCACTCTGAAATCCTCTCATCTGTCACCAGTCTGCTGTTAATAACTTCACTTCCTCACCTCCTCGTGTTGAAGAGCTGAACCTCCATCACCCCCCTGCTCCCCTTCCTCCTCCTCTTCCTCTCCACACATCACTCCCTCCCTGCTCCCCTTCCTCCTCCTCTCCTCCTCTTCCTCCAGCCTCAGCTCCTTTTCCTTTCCATTTCCTTGTCTTGCCATTTGTCTCCCCCTCCCTCTCCCCCTCTCCTGCCTCCCCTCCCTCTCCCCGCTCTCCCCCTCTCCTGCCTCCCCATCACCTCCTCCTCCCTCCCTCTCCCCGCTCTCCCCCCTCTCCTCCTCCTCCCTCCCTCCCTCCCTCGCTCCTCATCTCTGTCGCCGTTGGCAGCCTATTTAAATGCTCCATTGGAGAAGGATTAAGGTTTATGCAAGGTCAGTGTGGGATGTGATAATTATAATCACAGCTTTTTGCCTGGCCAATGACGGCCATTTGTTATTCTCAGCTCAGTGGCTCCAGAAGCCCCTGAAGGGGGGGGGGGGGGTGTTGACAAGAGGCTGGCTGATTTACTGCCCCCCCCCCTCATCTGCCTCTCCCAACACAGCGCTGGTTCACATGTTTCCCCTCTGTGTCCTCTCCTCCTCTCCTCCTCTCCTCCTCTCCTTCTCTCCTCCTCTCCTCTCCTTCTCTCCTCCTCTCCTTCCTCCTCTCCCCCTCTCCTCCTTCCTCCTGTCCTCCTCTCCTTCCTGTCCTCCTCTCTTTCCTCCTCTCCCCCTCTCCTCCTTCCTCCTGTCCTCCTCTCCTTCCTGTCCTCCTCTCCTTCCTCTCCTCCTCCTCTCCTCCTCTTCTCCTTCCTCTCCTCCTCCCCTTCCTATCCTTCTTCTCCTTCCTCTCCTTCTCTCCTCCTCTCCTTCCTCCTCTCCTCCTTCCTCCTGTCCTCCTCCCCTTCTCTCCTCCTCTCCTCCCCCCCTTCCTATCCTTCCTCTCCTTCCTCTCCTCCTCTCCTCTCCTCCTCTCCTCCTCTCCTTCCTCCTTGGTCTCTTAAAGAAATGGATATTTGCAACAATATTAAAAGATGTGATCATTCACTGTTATGTCACATGGCAGGTAAAGTAAAGTAAAGTACTGTATCCATGGAAACATTCCACTTCCTGTTTACAGAGGTTAATGCAATTTGGAGGCAATATTTGGATCAAATAGAAGCAAACGATTTTTTTCATTGATGATTTCGATTTTTGCTGAAAATGATTACTTCAGTTTTTTGTTCATACTTCACGTTGATATAAAGTCATCATAAAGGCTGCATTCCATTTGCTGCGGTGCATGCTGGCCCGCTGTCATGGCTCATTGGTCCAGCTTCAATTAGACTGCAAGGACTCCAATGATCTTAATGGTATCCTCAGTGTTTGTATTACGGACACTGAAGTGTCTCCTAGATTATTTCACATTTCTGTCTTTCCATGTTCTGTCATGGTGTGCACCACTGGGAGTGAAATCTGAGAGATACCCAATATGAATCCAGTCGATTCAGCTCATTTGAATAAAGCTGTACACAGCCAGGTCCAGCCTCCCTAGTATTACGTACAGGCTTACGACTTTTTAAACAACTTTTTCACGTGCAAATGAACCAAATATATTTGAGCCTGTTGTCATCATTATTTCTCCAGGGCATGTTGAAATCCATCAATGCTTTCGCTGTGCTTCGATTGTCCGTAACGGAACATTTTCTATACATAAAATAAAACAAGTAAAGTCAAATGACAGCCCTGTAGGAGCCACGTCATGAGGTCACTGTTAACTTTGCTTCCTCTCAGGTTCCAGCGGTGCTCTGCTCCCTGCCTGCCAGGAGCACTCTTGATGTTCAGAACATGATGCAGAGCTAACCAAGCCTCCATCCATCATCCCTCCAGTCAGCCAGCACCGCCCGCCATGTTTCACTGCTCAGGACCGCTGCTGGGGAATAGATTGGTAGATTTGTCCGGCTCACACAGGCTCACACACACTGGGGACTAGTCATGGCCGGGGATCACAGTGTTTTCTAGTTGACTGGTGTTAGAACCTGAACTAAGCGCAGAAGAAAGAGAGCAAAAGGCCGGGGTCAGACAGGGATCTGGGTGAGCGACTCCTTTAAAGCCCAGCACTGCCGCTGAGCTGTCAGTCTGGGTGTCATTCGCAGGGGTGGGGGGGGGGGGGGCACGTTGAGAGGTTGTACTGAAATACATATGAGAAATAAGAGCCTGTAGTGTTGTTGTGATTCATAATCCACAGGCCAGCAGTGAACGTCAGGTCGGGGGGGGTCGGGGTATAAATAAGGAGATACTGGCAGGTCAGAGGGCGAACAGAAGTGAATAAATTGAGCTGACCCTGTGTGGGCAGAGATCTCAGACCCCATTTACTCTCAGTCTTCACACGTCCTGTGCAGATCACAAAGCCAAGTGTAAATGCATCCAAACGGATTGAGAACTTCTCACATAACCTTTGAGGAGGTTTGAGACTCACTGTAGGCCATGTCTAAAGAGGCCTTATTCTTATGTGGGGGTGAATCCTCTCCTGTAGTGTTATATAGGTCTTTATGCATGTAAATGGTCTGCAAATGCTAAGATTCCTAAGTTTCTCCCCACACACTCCCCTCCCTTGCCTGAAGCGCCTCCATTGGACTCCTTTGTTTGCTTCTGTAACAAAATGAATCACTATCTAGCACACTTCTATTGGCCAGCGCCCCAACACAGTGTATATGATAGGTTAATTGGCAGGACATCTCTAAGCGGTTGACCACAACAGAGCCGGCCAGCTAACCAATCAGAGCAGACTGGGCTCTGGTTTCAGACAGAGGGTGAAAAGAGGTGCTGCAGCACAGGCAGTATGAGAAAAATAAAGAGCTTTTTGAACATTAAAGCATGGAGACACGTCCCAGTAGAGACACTACATACTGATATACACCTGAACATCAGCAGGAGAGGACTCTTTAAAGTAGAGACACTACATACTGATATACACCTGAACATCAGCAGGAGAGGACTCTTTAAAGTAGAGACACTACATACTGATATACACCTGAACATCAGCAGGAGAGGACTCTTTAAAGTAGAGACACTACATACTGATATACACCTGAACATCAGCAGGAGAGGACTCTTTAAAGTAGAGACACTACATACTGATATACACCTGAACATCAGCATAAGAGGACTCTTTAAAGTAGAGACACTACATACTGATATACACCTGAACATCAGCAGGAGAGGACTCTTTAAAGTAGAGACACTACATACTGATATACACCTGAACATCAGCAGGAGAGGACTCTTTAAAGTAGAGACACTACATACTGATATACACCTGAACATCAGCAGGAGAGGACTCTTTAAAGTAGAGACACTACATACTGATATACACCTGAACATCAGCAGGAGAGGACTCTTTAAAGTAGAGACACTACATACTGATATACACCTGAACATCAGCAGGAGAGGACTCTTTAAAGTAGAGACACTACATACTGATATACAGCTGAACATCAGCAGGAGAGGACTCTTTAAAGTAGAGACAATACATACTGATATGAACCTGCACATCAGCAGGAGAGGACTCTTTAAAGTAGAGACAATACATACTGATATGAAAGCTGAACATCAGCAGGAGAGGACTCTTTAAAGTAGAGACACTACATACTGATATACACCTGAACATCAGCAGGAGAGGACTCTTTAAAGTAGGGACGCTACATACTGATATGAAAGCTGAACATCAGCAGGAGAGGACTCTTTAAAGTAGGGACGCTACATACTGATATACACCTGAACATCAGCAGGAGAGGACTCTTTAAAGTAGAGACACTACATACTGATATACACCTGAACATCAGCAGGAGAGGACTCTTTAAAGTAGGGACGCTACATACTGATATGAAAGCTGAACATCAGCAGGAGAGGACTCTTTAAAGTAGGGACGCTACATACTGATATACACCTGAACATCAGCAGGAGAGGACTCTTTAAAGTAGAGACACTACATACTGATATACACCTGAACATCAGCAGGAGAGGACTCTTTAAAGTAGAGACACTACATACTGATATACACCTGAACATCAGCAGGAGAGGACTCTTTAAAGTAGAGACACTACATACTGATATACACCTGAACATCAGCAGGAGAGGACTCTTTAAAGTAGAGAAAATACATACTGATATACACCTGAACATCAGCAGGAGAGGACTCTTTAAAGTAGAGACACTACATACTGATATACACCTGAACATCAGCAGGAGAGGACTCTTTAAAGTAGGGACGCTACATACTGATATGAAAGCTGAACATCAGCAGGAGAGGACTCTTTAAAGTAGAGACACTACATACTGATATACACCTGAACATCAGCAGGAGAGGACTCTTTAAAGTAGAGACACTACATACTGATATACACCTGAACATCAGCAGGAGAGGACTCTTTAAAGTAGAGACACTACATACTGATATACACCTGAACATCAGCAGGAGAGGACTCTTTAAAGTAGGGACGCTACATACTGATATGAAAGCTGAACATCAGCAGGAGAGGACTCTTTAAAGTAGGGACGCTACATACTGATATACACCTGAACATCAGCAGGAGAGGACTCTTTAAAGTAGAGACACTACATACTGATATACACCTGAACATCAGCAGGAGAGGACTCTTTAAAGTAGAGACACTACATACTGATATACACCTGAACATCAGCAGGAGAGGACTCTTTAAAGTAGAGACACTACATACTGATATACACCTGAACATCAGCAGGAGAGGACTCTTTAAAGTAGAGACACTACATACTGATATACAGCTGAACATCAGCAGGAGAGGACTCTTTAAAGTAGAGACACTACATACTGATATACACCTGAACATCAGCAGGAGAGGACTCTTTAAAGTAGAGACACCACATACTGATATGAACCTGAACATCAGCAGGAGAGGACTCTTTAAAGTAGAGACACTACATCTGTAAAAATACTTTGGTTACTATTGTGATATCGCTTTTTATTAAAAATGAATCTCGGTGAAGCAGATCAAGGACATGCTTCTTGAGGTAGGATCCTTATTTAGAGTTGTCATTGAAATGCAAGTTGTTGGCAGTTCAGAATATATTCATTTAGGTAATTTCTCTTTTTTTCCTTTTTCAAAAATAGCACAATACAATTGAAGTACGCAGAGAACTAGAGCCATCCGCTGCCTTGTCGTGTACCTTGGAGAAAAGGAAGAGGACCTTTTCAAGGAGTTTAGCGACGTAATTAAAAATCTTGAAATAAAATAAAATCCACGGGCACAGTGACACAGGACAAAAGCACTGCTCTCTGTCAGTTACATTTTGAAGCATATTGCACTTTTGGCCACACCCCAATCAATAATATCTTAGCAACGTTCAGCATGGATAGGTGTTGACAGCAATGGCATGGGAAAAGGATTGTGTAACATTTGAAAAGTGGCTTCTGCTCTTCACTTAACAAGTTCAAGTATTGTATGGAACCTGCTAAACAGATGAGAAGATACACTAAAACTTGCACGGTTGTGATTAACAAAATCTGTCCACATGCTTTTAAACACTAGGCAACGTACTCAAAACTACCTCTTCAGTACCACATTGCCATGACGACACACACATGCAGACTCAATAGGTGAAAACAAGACCATCGTTGCTTTAGCAGCTGGTAATAATGGCTCTGAATTAGCTAAGAGTGACAGTTTAAAAAGTATGCAGTTACCTAATTCATTATCTCTTATGCGCTAACCTATTATTTAATGTGCTTCAAAAGGACATGAATATCGCCTTCATCAGTGACCGGTCCACCCAGGATCTGACCATACGATGGCAGCCATCGTGGTGGAGGGAAACAAATGAATGAGCATTCTGCGTTAAATGTGTTCATACTGTTTGAAATAATGACTGTCGGCAGTGTAAACATCTTTGTTACATCTTTTGTCAAATGGATGTGTGTGATCTGCAGACTGGTGGCCATTGAGAGTTTGTTTCTGTAGTTTTACAACAACTTTACAGATTTGACACATTTGGCACTGGTTTTAAATCTGCAAAGGCCTCTAACTTCGATGTGATGGCAGCATGTATTTGCTGTGTCCCCAATGTGTTTATTTATTATTTGTGGGGCAATTTAAATTTGTGTTATTTATCTTTTTTCTCAAGATTGAAATGAAGCTCAGCGCAAGTTCTTTCAGGAAGACTGGGTGTGTATACATTCACTCCGCAGCTGCATATAATCAGCTCATCACAGGCGTTCTCTTTAACCTATTACATTTCACCTCATTCTCCAACAGCCAATCAACGTGCTGCAGCCAAACTATAACATGGCTCTCCTCTCTCCTGCAGTCAGCTGTGATTTCAGGTGTTCATGCACCTTATCATATGGCATGTGTCAATACATGTTCAAACTAAATGAATTCTCTCCTGATTGAAACATCATGTGTTGAAATAAACAACAGCAGTTCAAAATAAAAAGTGAATTGCCTAATATTCTTGTTGTGGAATCAATTAATTTCTTTCTTTAAAGGCAAAAACATGAAAAAGCTAAGAAAAAAAACTATTGAATACAATATATTTGGAGCAACTTAATTTATAAATGGTTGTCAACTTAAAAACGTGTGTTCACAATGATGGTAATTAAGTACATACAACTTAAAATCCCTTTTAAATCATGCGGTAAAACTAGTTGGAACAACTTAATCTTTTGAGTAATCAACTTCAAAACTTGTGTTTATGCTACCAATTATTAAGTAAGTGGTAATTAAAAACACCTCTGATTGTAGAGGAAAAGCCTTCTCCCCTAACTCAAATAACTTTGTTGCTTTAAGACAATTTCATTAGAAGTTGTCTTAACTCAATAAACATCGATGCAAACTGTTGCGTTGATTTTCTATGTTGAGCCAAGGCATTTGTTTTTAGAGTGTACATACTGATATGAACCTGGAAATGAACAGAATAGGATCCTTTAGGTTTTTCAGTCTGTTTTATTATATCCAGTCTAATTTCCTTTATACGTCCATTGTCTGTCTTTGTCATAGTAAGCACAACTTGAATCAGCGACATAACCTAAAGCTCCTTTTGAACAGTATGGGTCACAGGAAGCTTCTGTGTCCATACTTGTTTTCATTTTTTTTTTAAATCACCCACGTCATGGCCGTGACGTAGACAGTTGAGGTTGGATGATTCCACACTCCAAGACAATACATCAAGTCATTCAATAATGTCTTTGGAGATGGTCTTAGCATGGAACACATCTCACACATCTCCTCTCCTTTCACGGCTCAACAGATCTTTGTTCGTAGACTTCGTAACGAGAAGTGGCTTTGATGAGAGGAAGCTTTGCAATGCTGTGTGGCTTAGTGAGAGCAGATCAGAACATTTACCAAGCATTATTCACCATACATTAAGGACTGTGTTCAGTGTAGACATGTTAACAGGATCAAAATGACACGTGTTTTCAACTTAAACCAGCATTTTACCCAATGGGTGTTGGCGGATGGATCTGGCCTGTGGATCCAATACGGCGTAAAGCTGGAGGAGTGGAGCTCTGTGAAGAAACAGGAATTGCTGTTTTTTTTTGCTGCCGCCTCTCTAATTGTCTCTGCCTGTGTTCGACAGAGCCTCTTTGAAGGACAGGGTCTCTCATTAGGCATTCACACCCAGGGCTCGCTCCAATTGGGCTGCCTAAGGAATCTGAAGGCAATGCAATTGTGTAATTTGCACACAAAGTGGTCTGGATTGATCCAAAATAAACCTCTCAACTTTAAATGTGGAGGGGGAGAGGGAGGGCGTATAATTGCATCATTTAGTGAATTGATTGGCTGAGAGTCGATGGAAGGGAATCAGGAAGCAGCAGATAAACGGTGACAGCAGCGCCTTTTAGAGCGGGACACACACACACACCCAGTTTAAAGCACACTGAGAAAAGAACACACAAACGTACAGAAACAGACACAAGAACCCACAGGCTAACACACACTCGGTGACATTAGGCGGCACAAAGAGGGCCCGGGTCGACGTCACACACCGAGCGCTGCAGGGCGGGACAATGGAAGGCAGAATTAGAGGTAACAATAGATTTCATTAAGCCAAACTAGACTTAACGAGACAATCGATACGTCATAATTAAAGCGAGGAGGCTGAGAGAGACTTAGACTCTAAATGATGACTGCTCTTATTAAGATGGAGAAGATAGAGGAAGGCTGTCTGACAATGGAGCTCTATAACTACCTACCACAGGCCTTTGTGCTGCCAGCGGCCTTTCACACACAGACAGATAGGAGGGAGGAGGGAGGAGAGGAAACCAGGAGAAAGAGGAGAGGAGGTCTGTCTTTCACTTGACTGAAGTTTTAGAAAGGAAGAGCTGATGTGTGATGATGACCACACACACACACAGGTTTTGTTCTGAACTACAGTACCGATCTTCTCTCTCATACATACTTATCTCCAACACAAATTCTTTCATATCACCTGTCACCTGCAAAACTCAAGAGCAATCTGTAATTTGCATTGTGTGTGTGTGTGTGTGTGTGTGTGTGTGTGTGTGTGTGTGTGTGTGTGTGTGTGTGTGTGTGTGTGTGTGTGTGTGTGTGTGTGTGTGTGTGTGTGTGTGTGTGTGTGTGTGTGTGTGTGTGTGTGTGTGTGTCAATATCACAAAGCTTGCAGGTGAGTGTGTGTGTATTTGTCCTGTTTAGATGGAGACACACAGCTTCTGTTGTACCACACACACTTAAAACTAACCTCTACTACACTTCGGAATGTATACTCAACAGACACAGTATCAGTGCAGAATCCTTCACACGTGATCACTCTTAAGGTCCTTACACACCAAACTGACACCAAAGAGCACGTCCCGACGGAACGTCGCCTCACGTCGCCTCACGTGTCGCACTGGAACACACCACAAAGACTTCAGCCGACGGCCAAGAAGCACGTACGAACTGCGCATGCGTGAGTGGCAATAACTCTCCTTACCAGCAGGCGGCGGTAGTGTGTATTCGTCATTCAAAAGAGGCAACAACCGGAAGACAGACTGCGTGATAACCGAGAGAAGAAGAACAGACTGCGTGATATAAACAAACAACAAATAGCGTGTGCGTTCCATTTTCACTCTACAACGAGAAGCTCATGGGGCTTTCCCGAACCTGTGTCGAAAGCTGGAGTTAAATGAAATCTCAGATTTGCCTTCTTAATAGTTTGTTTGGGTCCCTCACTTCCGTTTCGCTTCTCATGCACTGATTCGCTTGCTGAACAGCCAATCAGAGTGAGTTCTTTGGCCGACGGCCTTTAGCCGACAGCCTCTCGATTCAACATGAACTGAACTGATTAGAAGCAGGAGAGTGAGGATGTCATGGGGGGATGAAATGATAGGAACTCCTTTAATAATCTTTGGTAAGGGAAAATATAAGCATTTAGCAATGCGTGCGGCTTACACTACAATGCACAAACACAGAAGCTGTTTGGGTCACAAGTGGCTAGCTGCAGTGAAGTGAGGTTCCGGGTTCCCCTCCACTCTAACACTATAAGCTGTGTCAGCACTGCTATTGTTAGCATCGTTAGCTGCTACCTAATTGTTTGATGTGTTGCTCAAATGCTTCTTTCGAATGACCATTTGCATCGTGGTGGCTGTGTGAAAGGGAGGGGGGGGGAGTTTACCCTGCAGAGTGTCCCTGCTCCTCGTACACCTCTGATGGTGAGGACGACAGATGGAGGAGGAGGAGGAGGAGGAGAGGTAGGAAGAGGAGGAGAAGGAGAAGAGATAGGATTAGGAGGAGGAGGAGGAGGAGGAGAGATAGGAAGAGGAGGAGAAGGAGAAGAGATAGGAAGAGGAGAAGGAGGAGGATGATGATGAGGAGGAGGAGGATAAGGAGGAGAGGAGGGACAGGTCAGACACCTCCACCCTCAGGCTAAGTGCTACATCAATGTGCCTATCTCCTTCATCTGCCTTGACTGTCGTTGAATGAGCTCTCAGCTTTTATGGACTGATCACGTGTGCCACGTCCTGTAGACGCTTCACAGGTGCCACGTCCTGTAGACGCTTCACAGGTGCCACGTCCTGTAGACGCTTCACAGGTGCCATGTCCTGGAGACGCTTCACAGGTGCCACGTCCTGTAGATGCTTCACAGGTGCCACGTCCTGTAGACGCTTCACAGGTGCCACGTCCTGTAGACGCTTCACAGGTGCCACGTCCTGTAGACGCTTCACAGGTGCCACGTCCTGTAGACGCTTCACAGGTGCCACGTCCTGTAGATGCTTCACAGGTGCCACGTCCTGGAGACGCTTCACAGGTGCCACGTCCTGGAGACGCTTCACAGGTGCCACGTCCTGTAGACGCTTCACGTGTGCCACGTCCTGGAGACGCTTCACAGGTGCCACGTCCTGTAGACGCTTCACAGGTGCCACGTCCTGTAGACGCTTCACAGGTGCCACGTCCTGTAGACGCTTCACAGGTGCCACGTCCTGTAGACGCTTCACGTGTGCCACGTCCTGGAGACCCTTCACAGGTGCCACGTCCTGTAGACGCTTCACAGGTGCCACGTCCTGGAGACGCTTCACAGGTGCCACGTCCTGGAGACGCTTCACAGGTGCCACGTCCTGGAGACGCTTCACGTGTGCCACGTCCTGTAGACGCTTCACGTGTGCCACGTCCTGTAGACGCTTCACACGTGCCACGTCCTGGAGACGCTTCACAGGTGCCACGTCCTGGAGACGCTTCACGTGTGCCACGTCCTGGAGACGCTTCACAGGTGCCACGTCCTGGAGACGCTTCACAGGTGCCACATCCTGGAGATGCTTCACAGGTGCCACGTCCTGTAGACGCTTCACGTGTGCCACGTCCTGGAGACGCTTCACAGGTGCCACGTCCTGGAGACGCTTCACGTGTGCCACGTCCTGGAGACGCTTCACAGGTGCCACGTCCTGTAGACGCTTCACGTGGGCCACGTCCTGTAGACGCTTCACGTGTGCCACGTCCTGTAGACGCTTCACAGGTGCCACGTCCTGGAGACGCTTCACGTGTGCCACGTCCTGTAGACGCTTCACGTGTGCCACGTCCTGTAGACGCTTCACGTGTGCCACGTCCTGGAGACGCTTCACAGGTGCCACGTCCTGGAGACGCTTCACGTGTGCCACGTCCTGTAGACGCTTCACGTGTGCCACGTCCTGTAGACGCTTCACACGTGCCACGTCCTGGAGACGCTTCACGTGTGCCACGTCCTGGAGACGCTTCACGTGTGCCACGTCCTGTAGACGCTTCACGTGTGCCACGTCCTGGAGACGCTTCACAGGTGCCACATCCTGTAGACGCTTCACAGGTGCCACGTCCTGTAGACGCTTCACAGGTGCCACGTCCTGTAGACGCTTCACGTGTGCCACGTCCTGGAGACCCTTCACAGGTGCCACGTCCTGTAGACACTTCACAGGTGCCACATCCTGGAGACGCTTCACAGGTGCCACGTCCTGGAGACGCTTCACGTGTGCCACGTCCTGTAGACGCTTCACGTGTGCCACGTCCTGTAGACGCTTCACACGTGCCACGTCCTGGAGACGCTTCACGTGTGCCACGTCCTGGAGACGCTTCACGTGTGCCACGTCCTGTAGACGCTTCACGTGTGCCACGTCCTGTAGACGCTTCACGTGTGCCACGTCCTGGAGACGCTTCACAGGTGCCACGTCCTGGAGACGCTTCACGTGTGCCACGTCCTGTAGACGCTTCACGTGTGCCACGTCCTGTAGACGCTTCACGCGTGCCACGTCCTGGAGACGCTTCACACGTGCCACGTCCTGGAGACGCTTCACGTGTGCCACGTCCTGTAGACGCTTCACGTGTGCCACGTCCTGGAGACGCTTCACAGGTGCCACGTCCTGTAGACGCTTTTAGAATATCTTAGGCCCTCTGTGAGGGCCTAAGATATTCTAAAAAATAATATTTGAAAACATTAAAAACATTAAAAACATTTTTGTTCTTACATTTTTCATTAGTTTTACCAAAATAACTTGATTTAATTGTATTTAAAATAATATTTCCAAAGAAATAAATCCTTCGAATCTGCCTGTTCAGTTTCTGTTGGAATGTGAAGGGTTAAATGCCGTCTCTGCGAGTTACTAGGCTTGTTTGAGACAAGCGAGACCTGCGCAGTTGCGATCAACGTCTTGCTAGTGCGTTGCATGATGGTTAGTCATTTTGTCCGACTTGCTCTGGAGGCTCGCCTACATGAGACGTTGAAATCTCGCGGGACAAAGACGCCCGCAGCCTTGAGAGCGAGGCGCGGCGAGGCGGCGCAGTTCCTCTCCACGGGCTGCGGAAGCGAAATGCTTGATGGGAAACGACTCGCTGGTATCTCGAGCTGAGCGCTCATTGGTGGTTTTTACCCCGTGCTGCTGATGAAACTCTCCAATTGGCTCGGCAAAAGTTTGTTGTTGTTTTGTGTCAGTTTTACGTCGCCACTTCCATTCACATTTTTCATCATTGTTCCACAATGTTTATCATCATGAGATTAATATCTATATATTTTATACTATACTTGCACTGCTTACCGTTTTCATACTTTATATATCTTAGCATATTCATACATACTGTTCATACTGCTCACAGGCTGATATCTAGTGTATTCATACACACTGTTCATACTGCTCACAGGCTGATATCTAGTGTATTCATACACACTGTTCATACTGCTCACAGGCTGATATCTAGTGTATTCATACCCCTCACTGTTTATATGTTATTCTGTAGATTGTGTACATTACTTTTCACTTCACTGCTTGTTGTACCTGGTTAGAAGCTAAACTGCATTTCGTTGTCTCAGTACCTGTAATCTGTGCAATAACAATAAAGTTGAATCTAATCTTGAGCAGGAACAAATGTATTTACTTAGTACATATCTGACATTAACGATTAAACATATGTGTGCATTCTTTATAAATGCAAACGGAGTCAAGCCGACTCCGGAGGTGGCGGTATGCACCTTAAAGTTGTTTGCAATCCGCCAAAAAACCGAGAGAAGAAGAAGAAGAAGCCGACTCCGAGCTGTCCGACTTCAGGCGAGCTTTTTGAGACCCCGGCTGCGATCGGCTATTCTCGTCTACTTTCGAGGCGAGCCGCAACGCGTCTCAAACAAGCCTATTGTGAAGACGGGAGAGCTTGTTGGTCCCTCTCTACATTCACAGAGGGACAGCTATAGTAACTCAATGAGAGAGTAATGTCAAATGACGGTACAATTGACCAATCATATCTTCCCTCTAAATGTGCGGGCTTTATTTTCGCGGACTTTATGACAAATTCCGCCCGCTGTGAGGTCTATGCAAGTGGTGCAGTGACGCGTCCTAAAACCCGGAAGTAAGCTGCACTCGGATTCCCTCGACATGAGGCAATGGGATTTCTCCATAGGATTTTGGAAAATAGCTCGAAATAAGGTCTGTGGAAAACGAACCTGTTAGATAAATGCACGTTTTGTTCAGCCGGATAATATCCACATGTCTACCCTACTTTTATTATTATTTTTATTAAATCTAATCGATAGATTTATGATCGATAGATTTATGATTAGCATAAGTTTGTTCATGATGGCTCACTTCAGTGATAGTGATGACATCGTTGCGAAATTATTAACCGAGTCATTTTCAAGATTGAGTTACAATGATAAACTGGAGTGGCAAAGGATCAGCTGAATGACCCGCCATCAAGTGCTTCATCCAAAAGGACAGGAGGATGGACTTTGTGTTTAAGTGATTTGATCATCAAAGCTAGGCCTAAGTCATTTTCAATGTGGGCCGCCGTGCCGACTTCAGTCATTTGTAATTGCTACTTGGCTGTGGGTGCTCTGTCATGATAGGTGTTTATATAAATGGTGTTGTTTTGTGTGGTAGAGGGTCGCTGTCATTGATGCGTTTTGCACCCTGGGCCGCTGTTTTGATATTCCGCTGAAGTCTACGTTGAGACGTAATATCTCTTCTTTTTTTTCGAGGGAAGGGGGGTCAGAGGGCCTAGGTATAAAAGTCACGCCTCGCCACTGCAATGTACACATGTGAGCCTTTGATTAAAGAAATGATCAAATGGTGGGCTTATATAACAGATTTGATACAGGCTAATGTGAAACAAAAGAATTCCTCCATTTCCAAACAATTGATTACATGGGCGTTTATATGAGGGTGGGACAAGTCCCCCCCACCTTTTAAAATGATTAGTTTAGACACCCCGACTTTGACCATGTCGAATGCAAGAGATAGTTAAGTTTACATAAATAATGAGTGTTTTTTTTAGCCACATAAAAGTTTACAACCACCTGTCAACATGCACCAGAATACAGGACATGACACCTGCTCTGTTTTCTGGGGAGGACCCCCACACCCCCTGTCAAATTGTCCCACCCACATGCTTCCTACGCCCATAGTAGAATTGACATACAAAGACGTGCATTAAACATAATTGATCCTTATTTACTTATTGTTATATGCAGTGGCGGCCGGCCCATAGGGGCGCTAGGGGCGCCGCCCCACCTCTTCCCACATACAAAAAAATATATTATTATTTTTTATTTTTTTTAAATATATATTTAATATTTTTATTTTTAATGAACAAGGTAAATATCATACAATTGGTATCAGTAAAATGTATAATCTACAATAAAATCTCGTTTAAAATGGTGTTACGATGTCTAAAGTTACTGATAAGTCACATGTTTCCTGCCTGGCCTTGCCCGTGGCATTAGTTTATCATTACCGGGCGGAGCCCCCGAGCCAAACAGCAGCAACCAGCACGTTGCAAAAGTCTCAATAGTAAACTGTGCCGCCGAAACATAATTTCAGCCAATCAGAGCCGTCAAATATTTTGGTCACGAGGGCGCTCACGTTGGCGTCCATGTTGCTTACGTGCGTTGACGTCATGGGCGTAGGAAGCATCCTGAATGTGGGGGGGACACTTTTAAAGGGGGGTGTGGGGGTCCCCCACCATGAAAAAAAATAGATTTCCTGTATTTTGGTGCGTTTTAACAGGTGGTTTGATACTTTTATGTGGCTATACTAGCATGAGGAAAATGATGGGTACATTTTGTAATTTCATCCAGTAGTGAAGAAAGGAAACATATTTGATTATTAATTCAGAGCCGTCTTTGAATTAATAAAAAGCAGTTTAAATGCCCATTTTTTGTACATTTATATACAACAATAAATATGTGTGAGTGCATTGAGAGATATTGTTGTGGAGAGTCATTTATATATACATCTCAAAATACATTTGTGAATCCTTCTGTGAGCATTTATTAATATTGAGACTGATCTGACTCCATACAGATGTTAAGTTCACCTAGGAATGCTATCATTGACTTAAATGTTGCTCTTCTGTCTATATTGGTCATATGATGCCCCTTGACTGAAATGCTTCCTGTTCAATATCCCCACTGATTTCCTTAACATTCTGGGATGAGAGTCCACATCACAATTTACTCTAAACTGTCATTTCCCTTTCATCACTCACCTCAGCAACGGACCTCTCTCCACTGTCCCTGTGTTCTGCCTCTGACTCACTCTCAAGCGCCTAGAGGTCAAGAGAGGTGGTGAAGTGATCATTATTTATTGAGCAGTATACTCTTTCACATTGAATCATAACAAGTCATACTGAATGTAAATACAACTGACTCTAAAGTAAGTCCCAGTCTGTGACATTGGACATTTTGAAGACTCAAAGTCCCAAGCAGTAGAATATTAGCTAGTCTATGTAATGTGCACAGAAAATAAATAGTTAACTGAATACTGGGATGGAAATGGCCTATAAGCACTCAGTAAAACATAAACACACACAAAAAGCTTCTGAATGATAAGAAGTATAATTAAAACATAATGCACATTATCATTTTGAGAGAGAGTACCTTAAAGAACTCAGAAAATAATCTCTTATCGAACTGAGGCTCCAGTAAAATACACTGACTGCGTCTACATGGACATCATGGTGTTTACATGAGCACAGAGAGATCAGGTTATTCATGTTCCCTGTTTACATGATAAATACTAGTAACCTGGTATTTCGATGCCTTTTCTCATCTAAACTATTCAGTATTTGTATCTCTCTATCATGACATAAAGACGAAACTCCTCTCCAGAAGTGAGACGCTTTTGCCGCCGCCATCACTGTTAACTGATTAACTGCTACCAGCTGAAGACTTACTTTCCTCTTCTTTGAAAACAATGTTCTTATGTCCATGTTGTCTGGGGGAGAAAACATATCAAACCAAGAGATCGTCAGCTTTGATTTTCGCTGTATTAACCATGTCCTGAACACTTGGTGTGTGTGCCTTACCTCCGCTACCGGCATCGCTTCATACAACAGATCTGAGCTGTCCAACTATGGCAACACTCCTTGAACATGCGCGCGCTATGTGAGAATCTGCCTTGGTTCAAAGTAGCAGTGAAAACATGGTACGGAGTTTCATTGATTTGGGCATTCTCTCAATAAGCAAGTGGAATGGATTTGATAGTGAAGCTCTGACACAGCGCTCTACAAAGTGCAGCGAGTGGAGACACCGATTCACGGACTTTCCACATGGTAAAAGTGGGGGGGTCTAAACTAATCATTTGAAAAAGTGGGGGGGACTTGTCCCACCCTCATATAATGGCTGCGACGCCCATGGTTGACGTGAGTTGTTTTTTAGACTCGTGAGTGACCAAGGTGACGCGGTAGTTGGATGAGAATGGTGTGCAGGTGGAGTCGCCGGACCTCGGTCCGCACCCAATTCCGTGCACGAGCTACTCTCCAATCCTTTCGAAAGGAGAAGTTTTGGAGATAAACTGTTGCTTAAAGACCTTGGACCGGACCAACCCGATTTGTATATATCACAGCAAGCACGTGAAAAAGACAAAACGTATCAACGAGGCTTCTCATATGAGGGGCCGTGCAGGCCGTAATTCATACTGGTCCTCTCACGCACATACATTCTCCTTATACATACATATATTTTCAGTCTTACACACATATATTCTCCTTTTACATAGATATATTCTCCTTTTACATACATATATTTTCACTCTTACACACATATATTCTCCTTTCACATACATATATTTTCACTCTTACACACATACATTCTCCTTTCACATACATACATTTTCACTCTCACACACGTATATATTTACACTCACACATTCATGCATTTTGTTCTCATATTCATATATTTTAGTGCTCATATTTATACATTTTGCTCTCATGCACATTCATTCAATGTTTACATTTAATATTATAAATAATATATGCATGTATGAAGACAATGTATGTATGCAAGAGAAGAATGTATGTATGTATGAAGACAATATATGTATGTGTGAGAGAAAGTATAGTGGAAACGGAAGGAGTATGGTTGAAACGGAAGGCAGGTCATTATCGCTCTGTGATTGGCTCAGAAGGTCGAGCGGGGCGGGCTCATGTTCAGAACTTCGGATTCAAATCAACATGATGGAGGGAGATGAATCCGTGTATCTACGGACCATTTGTTTTTATTTATTAACCAAGTAAACGGAAGAGCGTCTGAGAGGCGTTTTTGCCCTTTTGCTTTTTACCTTACTAAATGGTCTAATGGTCATTGGAGCGAGGGGGGAGGGGGGGGCCGCGAAACTCGCGGAAGTGATTTCAAAACAAAAAGCACTCGTTTGCTTGGAACGGTGATATTATAAACAAGGGGGAACTAGGGGAATTTAGCGATCACAAAGAAAACGGCCAAGACACACATTGAGCCCAGAAAATGAATGTTATTAAGGGCTGTAAATATAATAAGCCTGTGTCTAAAATGGACAACATTGTTAGGAGATTTAAACTATACAGCGGTTCTGCACTGCGGTCACTCAGCCGTCTCTCGAGTTTTTTTTTTCAAATCAGCAGCTCTTTCCCTGCTATATTTGATGATCGATACAAATATTTGTTACCACAAGTTCTTAATAAAAGTGACACTGTTGGACTCGGTACTAGTTTGACTGCTACCAAAAATAAAATGAATTACTTTTACTGTGTACTTTATGAGTAGCCTAATCCTCTGTCAAAGTCCCCTCCATAGTAGCCTACATAATGCATGTTTTCTGCTATCTTTGATGAATGATAAAAAGACAATTTTACCATTAGTTCTTAATGATATTGACTGCGGTCAACTCAGCCATCTCTCGCATTTGTTTGGTCAAATGAGCAGCTCTTCATTTTTGAGTGCGCGATTAATAGCGTCTTTACGGTAATCGCAGAGAAGCGGCGTTGACGGTAGTACAAGAGCTTATGCTATATTTGACGAGGGATCAAATGATTTTTAGCCATAAGTTCTTAATAAAGTTGGTACCGTTGGACTCAGTTCTTGTTAAACTACCACAAATACAATGAAGTACTTTTACTGTGTACTATTTGAGTAATACTCTGTCAAACTCCCCTCCAGAGTACAATAATGCATGTTTTCTGCCCTCTTTGATGAAAGATAAAATGATTTGTTGTACTCATGGGTGGAGTTTGACAAAGGATTACTCAAAAAAGTACACAGTAAAAGTAGGCTACTTGATTGTACTTGTGGTAGTAGTCCAAGTAGTACCGAGTCCAACAGTGTCACTTTTATTGAGAACTTGTGGTAACAAATATTTGTATCGATCATCAAATATAGCAGGGGAAAAAAGAGCTGCTGATTTGAAAAAAGAACTCGGGACGGCTGAGGTGACCGCAGTGCAGAACCGCTGTATAACATTCATTCAAATAACATTCATTTTCTGGGCTCAATGTGTGTCTTGGCCGTTTTCGTTGTGATCGCTAAATTCCCCTAGTTCCCCCTTGTTTATAATATCACCGTTCCAAGCAAACGAGTGCTTTTTGTTTTGAAATCACTTCCGCGAGTTTCGCGGCCCCCCCCTCCCCCCTCGCTCCAATGACCATTAGACCATTTAGTAAGGTAAAAAGCAAAAGGGCAAAAACGCCTCTCAGACGTTCTTCCGTTTACTTGTTTAATAAATAAAAACAAATGGTCCGTAGATACACGGATTCATCTCCCTCCATCATGTTGATTTGAATCCGAAGTTCTGAACATGAGCCCGCCCCACTCGACCTTCTGAGCCAATCACAGCGCGATAATGACCTGCCTTCCGTTTCAACCATACTCCTTCCGTTTCCACTATACTTTCTCTCACACATACATATATTGTCTTCATACATACATACATTCTTCTCTTGCATACATTGTCTTCAAACATTGAATGAATGTGCATGAGAGCAAAATGTATAAATATGAGCATTAAAATATATGAATATGAGAGCAAAATGTATGAGTGTGTGAGTGTAAATATATACGTGTGTGAGAGTGAAAATGTGTGTATGTGAATGGAGAATGTATGTGCGTGAGAGGACCAGTATGAATTACGGCCTGTACGGCCCCTCATATTCTCACGTAGCTGGTACACCAGAAAGGCATGGCTAGCTGGATGCAAACAGGTAAATGCTGTCTTTTGTTTCCCATGCTTGCTCTTCAAACAGCCGGGGACAGATACGATCTGTTCAGAAACTAGACAAAAGTTAAACAAGTACAAACCACAGACTGTCTGTGTCATGGAGAATACAGTCGCTGGTTTATTTATGTCTGTATAGGCCGTTGTTGTGAGTGTGGACGGTCGGAGCATATATAACGTTAGCTTAGCCAAGCTCCATTCAGAAAACAAGCATTCTAAAAGGTTTTTCGCCTGCCGTCTGTCTGCAGACTTGTCAAAGCATTAATTTATGGTTTTTACTAACCGGTATCAGTATGTTGTTACTTCGGCATCATTTTGAAACGTGTATTACAATTTAATCACGGTAAAATATGTTCATCTTGTTGTAGTTGTAGCTCCCGAGCCAGCGCGTCTTGTTTGAATGATGCGAGTAAACACAGCTGGCAGCCGCGGTGAAACTCGAGCGACTAGAGCGATGCGATAGGAGCGTTTAGAGCGAAGCGAATATTCGCATCGCGTCCGGTCTGAACGCAGCATTAAAGCGAGCTCCGCGCTGCACTGGAAACGCGCCATTACATCACCAGAAGTCCTAATTTAAGGGGTCATTTATCCCCAAACATTTTTTACTCACTATATCAACAGCCCCACCAAAAATATTTTCCACCAGCCGCCACTGGCTATATGCTGTTTTATTGTTTAGTAACTGTAGATCTCCTTTGAAAACAGCTTGAATTAAATAATCTGTTTAAAAGACTCCTGTTTCATATGATTTTGATCAAGTAAATACAGTTTGTATAAAGTGTTTTTTATTATGTTTGCAATTTTAAACATGAAATAGTGACTTATTTTGTACAAATGTTTGACCAAGAATGGTTATGAATATTTACAAATCATATCAGTTAAAGAGTGAAATCTTTGATGTTCTTATCTCTCATGTCGACCAAAGCGCTCCACTAGAAGTAGCAATAATTCTGCTCACCACTTCCACACTTTGAGATCCACCTGGAGCGGCCAGAGTTGACTTTGCAGCCAGAGTCTAGCAGAATCAGTGGATCACAAAACAATCTGAATCTTGTCAGGATTCAAGTAAAGCAGCCCGCGCCCGACCAATCAGCGAGCGTCCTTCGAGGAGCTGCCGGCACTCACAGCCATGGTTTGGGAGTCTGAGGGGACACGAAGAGAGGACTAAACAATAACAGCATCTGCAAGAAGTTAGCGTGGATGCAGCAGTAGCACATATCATACATTATAGTTATATTATCAATGTAGCGTGTGTTTTCATTGAAAGAAGAGCAATAAATGGTACTGAATGTGTTTCTCAATGGAAAATATGACTTTTTACCGACCTGCTTTGGCAAGTTTGCCTGACAGATGGATCATCCAATCACCTGCCAGGTATTTTTACAGTGTGTCTGATCTTTTCTAGTCGCCACTGATGTGTTCTAAGTTGCTTGTTTGTCACAAACCATCTGGCACAAAGACTGTTTGGACTGAGACGCATCTTGGGAGTCTGAGTGTCATTTCAAACCACCATCAAATTTGGTTTGAATGTGAAATTGCGATTTTCATGAAGCTGTTGATGTAAAATCAATGTGTGTGTGTGTGTGTGTGTGTTTGAGGTGTACATGTGTTGCCTGGAAACATGTAGTGAAATGTAGTGATGAAATCAGGTCAACATACCTGTAGCTTGGAAATGCTGTGTGTGTCTGTGTGTGCGCAATCGCATGCTTGCTAGGTGTGTGTGTGTGTGTGTGTGGCCTAGCATTACTATACTTGTGGGGACCTATGTTTACACAGTCACGTGTGGGGACTCACCTCCCTTATGGGGACAAAATGGAGGTCCCCATGAGGGGAATCATTAATTTTAGGGTGAAGACTTGGTTAGGTTTAGGGTAAGGGTTAGGGTTAGGATTAGGGTAAGGGTTAGGGTTAGGCATGTGTTGGTTATGGTTAAGGTTAGGATAAGTCTCCAGGAAATGCATGTAAGTCAATGTAATGTCCCCTGAAGTGATGTATACATGGTATGTGTGTGTGTGTGTGTGTGTTTTAATCAGCTGGATAGCACAAATAGAGCCAAATCTGTACCATGGTGAGTGCAGTATTGAGTAAATAGTGACATCTCCAAACTGAAAATCAGGTTCATGCTGTCACAAATATGTATGTGTAGAAAACATACTGTGTTAACCATGACATAAACGATTACAAAAAGCTGTACTTTACGGGGACTTTGTGTTCTTGTGAAGGCCCCATCTCAAGGTGAAACCCTGTAACTGAAGGAAAAGGTGTTAGCAGTGGAATCTAGACCGCCTGTCAGGACACAGGTGAAGGGGGGCAGACTGCATTGGATAGGATTTGGAAGGCTGCCGACTGTCAATCAGCTGGCCTCGGCTTGGAGGACAAAGTGTATCAAATCACTTTGAACTACAGTTATACATAGTTGAAATGTTTGTTCTTCTCCTACACCAGGGGTCTCAAACTCAAGGCCCGGGGGCCAAATCCGGCCCGCGACTTCATTTTATGAGGCCCCGCAAGAGCTTGCAAAGAATATAATACTTTTATTATACGGTTACATGCCACTTTACAGAAGCAGGTTGCCCATAAACTACATGTCCCACAATGCATCTCGTTTTGTGACATGCACACTGAAGAGACTTGCAATTATTTGCCCTGGACTTCTGCTTTCAGACGTAGTTAATTACGAAGTTATTATCCTATCCGATAATAATCCAATTCAGAGGCAATTATGTAATATAATACATTATTTTATATATATATTATATATTTATATAGTTACAACCGGCCCTTTGAGTGCAACCTTTAATGCGAATATAGCCCGCGATGAAATTGAGTTTGGCACCCGTCGTACACCTTTCAAAGGGTGAAGACTCGGCTGGGCATCTCTTGCTTCCCTCCATCATGAGTATCAGAACACAAAGGGCAGCACAGTTCCAGTTTGAGTTGAAATACCATCACTCTCACCCCATTGGCTGGTGTACTGGCCAGCCTTCACTGGACAGGGCTGCAGCAGGTGGGGGGGCAGAACACATCAGTGCATTCAGCTGCATAATGTGGCCCATTGAGAGCCAGTGAACACATCAGAGTCATAGAACAGCTGTGTCTGCTTTCTTTCTCTCTCTCTTTTCTTTTTCTGAACAGCATATATCCTCACTGCCTGTTCAATAATGATATCCATGAGAAATGAGTGGAAAGAGATGGAATCACACACTCTCTCTGAGTCTATGCTACTATACATCAGTTCAATGGGGCTTCATTAAGTGTCTGTACTGAGTCGTTACAAAAATAACATGAAGTGCCTGAACCAGACTTGCCCAATGATTACCATATCACAATGACAGTATATAATAAATACAATGTTGTATACATGTAACTGTTTCTAGGGGCAATGTATTGTGGATACACTCACACAGTACTATAGGATACTTTATCAGTCAGGGTTTATTTTCTTTATCTCTAGTCTAAAATATTATATAACATAAAAAACTATAGTTTGAATTTGTTGTGGTTTGAATAGGAATCCAGCTAGCACCATGCTAGCACCATGCTAGCTCCATGAATACATGACACTCTCTCCCCACAACTAACAGAAGCACATGGCTCATTATTATGCAGACTGAGCTGCCAACAGAATATCACTTCTATGTAATAACTCATTCTGACTGGATGTTTTACAGTGCGTCAGTGGTCATGTCTTTGTGTAGGCCAACCCTGAAGTTCCACCATCAGAACACAAAGGGCTCCATGGGAGTTGTGGGTAATGGCAGAAGGTGTGCTCTGTGGCAGACACCTACACCTCTTCTTCAGCAAGTGCATGCACAAATGAACCATTTATGATATGTAAAGCTCAAATAAATATATGTTTCCATTGCACTACTTTTGCTTTTCTTTCAACATATTAGAAGCATTGATGGAAGGAACCTGGGCCTATAGATCTGCTTCATTTGACTTGACCTAACATTCACCATACACACTTTTATGTTGGCCTTCAAAAATGTCATCAAACATTTGCTAGAATTGTTATCAGTGCTGTGTGCCACAACACTTTTCTGAAAGGAACAGGTATAGCACTAGGTTTTGGGTTTACAAGTGTGTGATCCTGGGAAACCATGACAACATCAACCTGCAGCTGGAGGAGACACAGCCTGAAGTGATCCCAGGGAACTTTCTTCAAATCATTTCAGGTGGAAATAGCCTGGATCAAAAGGACATGACAAAAGATGTTTGACTTATCTGACCCTCAGTTTGTGTCTGATCATGTGATGTGTTGAACCTGGGCTGACCTGCAGAGGAGATATCCCTGATATGGAAACAGTGCTGACAGTAAAGTGTCTTTGTCCTCCTCTCCCTCCACATCTCTCTCAGACCACTATCATTTCTGAATGATATGTTATGGCTCATTAAGCATCCACAGTGCTGGAGTGCAGAGGGAGGAGGAGGGATTAATGAAAGGACTGAATGAACACTGAGCCGGGGGGGGCGGACCTCCTCCTGAAATCAAACAGTATTTATGCTAATGAAAAGATGTGTTTAATTAGCACCAATTAAAGCTGATGGGGCTCTGCATGGACTGACACTTGTTTCATGTGAGGCGGGTTGTACTACTACAACAAGGAACTCAAAGTTCTTTCTCAACCAAAAACGGTCTTTTTTCATGAATAAACCCAGAGCTAAAAGGAGAGCCGCCAAACACAGAAACATGTCTGTTATCTCTTATGAAAGACATCTAGAGTGTTCATTACATTAGCAACAGCACATCAGGAATGACATTTCAAGTGTTATCAATGAGAAACAGTGAGTCCATGACGTGTTCAGCCCAACCACAAACAATGGTGATGTATAGAATATGTCTTGTATGAAATGTGGTCCTCCAGCTGGAAGGTCAGGGGTTCCATCCCCAGCCCTGCAGTCACCATGTCGCTGTGTTCTTGGGCAAGATGCTTCACCCCGAGTGGTTGCTGGTGGCCAACAGTGTGTGAATGTTAGTCTCAATGAGCAGGTGCACCTTGTCTGTCGGCCTCTGAGTGATGTGTGTGAAGGAGTGAATGCTGACTTGGAGTTCAAAGCGCTTTGAGGCGTCGTAAAGACTGGAAAAGTGCTTTATAAATGCAGTCTATTTACCATTTCAAATGTCTCAAACAACCCAAAAGCGATCCTACCTATAGGCTTTAAAGTTAATAAACATCTGTCGATAATTATTTTATATCTAATCACCAACTCAACTACATAATACGATTTTAAAACTGAATACATCTGTTGTCATACTCTGGGCAACTTTAGGCATTGTGATATAAGTTCCCAAATGTTGCAGGGGACAGTTCCTCAGTTTGGAAGCCTTGGAAGCTTCAAGAGCTCAGCTTGGAGTCCAGTGAGAGGGGAGCAGAGACAGAGTGAAGCAATGTTCATTAGACTGGCGGCCAGTGGCGGCATGGACTGATGGAGGGGGGGGGGGGGAGGTTGGTGGCCGGTCTCAGTGTGAGACCCAATTAGAACTCTCCTATCATTGGATCTCAAATAAATGTACTCAAAGCACTCAGAAAACAGATGTAAACACGGTGGGCTTTGGGAATCAGGAAAGAACACCAACACACATCAGACCCCAGTGATATCCCTGATGTTTCAAAGCGGTGTGTTCTGAGGCAAAATGAACTCTCCTCTGAATCAAGAACCTCTTCCTTTACAATCAAATGCAGAAAAACATAACAACAACTATTTATTCATAGATTGCTCATTACATTCTGGGAGCATGCTTTAGAAAATAATTTCCAATTATGCAAAGGGTTATTATTATTATTAACAACATCATAACTCATATCCAGTATAATGCAGTTACAAGTAAGCCTCTAACCTTCTGTGTTATTATATTCTAGAAATAGCAAATGTCGTTTTTGTTGTCGTATGCAACCTGATCGACCTGCCAATCTTTGCCCCCAGAATGCATCTGTGATCAAAATAAAAAGCACTTCACAATGTTGTGCTGCTGCTTGAAAGTGACTGTTCAGAAACACCTGAACATATGTGACCCTGCAGCAACGTTATACAGAGCATCCTCTCTAAATGGCAGCTGAGAAGCCGTCAGCATCAGTAACTTATGATGATGATGATGATGGTGATGGTGAAGATGATGAAGATGATGATGATGTCTCTGGAAGGCCAGGACTCTGCCCCCCCCCCTCTCTGTTGAAATGTTCCACCTCTGCAGGTCCTTCCAGCCACAAGGTCATAGTGTGTTTTTAATTGTGGTGCCCCTCAACCCCCGCACCCCCCACCGCATCCCACCACCCCGCCCCTCCCCCCTCCCCTCATCCCAAATGATGAACGACTGCACCTTGTGAAAAGGGCCCTCTCCAATAAACAAGCTTATCTCTCCCCTCTCGCTCGCCCGGCGGTGAATAATGAGCTCTGGGTATCACTGTTAATCACTATAATTGTTAATGTTAAGAGGGGGCTGCTTGCTAGTTGCCCGACGCCCCACGCCTTTATTGATTTCATTTTTTTACATTAAAATGCTGAATGCCTTTGTCAGAGTGGTGGGTCAGCCCCCCGCCCCCCCACAGGGGAGCTAATTAGTTATTTAGCGGCCTGTGTGTGTGCCGGTGTGTACGTGGGGAGGCAGCGCAGCTAAAGCCTGTTATCAGCAGCTGATAAAGGGAATTGGTTGTCCCGCAGTAGCTGTGAGAGGCTATGGCTGATAGCAGCGTGGCTATTATAGAGAGGACAGGCACGTGCACGCTCACATCCACACTCTGCCGGAACATTCACATGTAAATACAGCCAACCACTGCATGGAGGTAAAGAACCCAACTCGAAACACACGGATCAAAGAGTGGACGTCTTTACACGCTGGAAACTGAAGCTTTAATTCAATGAATCAGGCCAATAGATTGCACATAACTGTATTGGGTTGAAATCAATACAATAAATAAAGTATTAGGTTTAACTTCATATTATTGCTTCCAACTAACCTAATTCAGTTATGTCAAATTTGTTGACATAATACATTTAATTCAAGTCAACGGTTCAGTTTTTTCAGTCTTTTATTTGGGCTTCTTTATGAAAATAGTCAACACATTCAATTCTTCTTCTATGTAAAATACATATTTGTAAAACTCAATCAAGGAGTGATCTGAATTGAAGGTGTTTCAAATAGATTGCCTCAAAGGGTTCCAACACTAGATGGAAAGCAATCAGCTGTAATGAAGATGGGCCTGTATGGATAATCGATACGCTCGGCATGTCATGGTGTGTTTTGGGTTGTTGGACAGTGGGGGGTCAACTTAGCTATCTGAACCGTTGAAGCAACCTGATTGCCCTTTTTTAGTTTACTTCTTTTCTCGTTCTTTCTTTTTTTGTTTGGTTCTTTTGTTTTTATCTCATTAGTGTTTTTACTGTTATTTTATTCTTGTATTTTTATGGGAATGTCATCTCCCCTACATTGTTGTTGTTTCCTTGTTTGTGAATGCGGCTTGTATTCAATACAAACAAGAAAAACTAAAACAAATATATATATATGTATTTATTTTTTTATTTTGTATATATATATATATATAAATAATGGATGCTTTCACAGGTAAACATGACACCTGTACTTTTAAAACCCAGTTCAGAATATTGTCCCAAATCACTGAACACTGTTTCACTGTGGTCAATGGTGGCAGAATACTCTGATATTTATGGTCAAAGTAATAATACCGCAGTGTAGAAGGTACTCTGTTGCCAGTAAAGGTTTGGCATTCAAAATGTTACTTAAGTATAAGTAAAACAGCATCAAAATATACTCTAAAAGTACCACGAGTAGTTTAGAATGGCCATTTTTAAATAAATAATCAATGAATGTGTTTTTTGTTAATTTCATTGTGCAGCTTGTAAAGGTGGACCTCACTAATGATTTCTTACACTGCTGAGTATCTTAATCCATAATAGTACATCAAAATGAATTAGTTGATTTCCTTTTTGTAATAAAAATATAAACCTGCAAATGATCTATACTGTACCTAATTTGATCAAATAAATGTGGTGATAAGTACTTAAAGGTGGGGTAGGTATGTTTGAGAAACCGGCTCGAGATACACTTTTTGTTATATTCCATGGAATGCTCTTAACATCCCGATAGCAATGAATACATTAAATGCTTTGACAATAAATACATACAAACATTTCATCTGTGGAAGCCGTAGCGCTGTAAAAAGCACGACCAATCATCTGAGCCGGCCCGGCTAAAATAACTGGATGGCCTACCTGCCTGTCAGCCTTCCATCGGGGCACAAACTTATCTCGTGCCCTCATTGGTCATGTGCGCGTTCGTGTGTGTTGGAGGAGGGGCTCTGTGAGGAAGTGGCAGATTTGTTCCGGCTGTGTATTTTCTAATTCTAGCGCACTCGAGCTGGTTTCTCCAAAATTACCTACCCCACCTTTAAGTACTTAAGTAGTCATTATCACTTGAGTAAATGTACTTAAGTACTTTCCACCAGTGGCTGTGGTAAATACTTCTGCACGGGTAAATACCACTTTGTAAAAAACATTCCCAGAACATAACTTATCTGATTCATTACAATTATTGTGTGTGTGTGTGTGTGTGTGTGTGTGTGTGTGTGTGTGTGTGTGTGTGTGTGTGTGTGTGTGTGTGTGTGTGTGTGTGTGTGTGTGTGTGTGTGTGTGTGTGTGCCGGTGTGTGTGTGTGGCTGTGAGTTGAGACGCTCCCCTAAGAGAACTTTAGTTCCAGAGGAAGCGTTAACCTTTGAGATGACAGAGATCCTGCAGACAGAGCGGTGACAGAATGATGAGGAGACTGAGACCACTGTGTGTGTTTTCTTAATTAGTGGCAGTAATCAGATGCTGCTCATTACATCCTTGCAATGCATCACTAGAGATCTGTGTGTGTGTGTGTGTGTGTGTGTGTGTGTGTGTGTGTGTGTGTGTGTGTGTGTGTGTGTGTGTGTGTGTGTGTGTGTGTGTGTGTGTATGTGTGCATGCGTGCGTGTGTGTGTGTTAGCTTGGATCACAGTATTTGCCCCTGCACGAGCTAACAATGTTTTGGTACAATGTACAACAACTCAGTCGACCACACACACACACACACACACACACACACACACACACACACACACACACACACACACACACACACACACACACACACACACACACACACACACACACACACACACACACGGCTCATGCCACGTTCTCTCATAATTAATGATCTCTCGCTGATCACAGGAACGCTCTAATGAGACTCTTTCAATTACCTGCCAGGAATTAGTCCTCTCCACGATGCACCGCACATTAACCACATCAACAGGAATTAGTGAGCGCCATCATCACACAGCACACACAGGCTGCACCAATGGGACAGTGTGTGTTTCAGGAAGCAGTGGAACATCTGAGTCCTCTGATAGACGACTGCCACGGAAGCTGAGTGTCACACAGCAGGGTTAAACCTGGGATTATCGCTTTTGACAATCAATGCTTTTTCCTTCCTTTCAGGTAGCCATTTTTTACAGTCTGATTTTGTTTCCATTTCAGCATAACCCAGTCTATTTAAAGGTCTCCTATTGTACTACTTTTAGGCATATATTATAGGTCTCAGATATATAAAAAACATGTCTATGAAGTGTTTTGCTCAAACAGATCACCCATTGTAGCCTCATACCCCTCTATTTCAGCCCTGTTAGAGAAGTGCTGATTCTGGGTCAGCTTTACAAAGAGAGAGAGGAGAGGAGAGCTCATGCAGGAGAATTCTACCGGCAGATACTCAGCTAAATTCTGCTGTGATTATTTTCGGACACTTTGTGAGTCTCCTGACACACCGGGACCCGGGACACAGATATATAAAAGACATCAAAAAGTGTATTTGCATGGTAGGAGACCTTTAAACTCTGTTGGGTCTATGAACGTGACTTGATGCAATCTAATACCTTTTGGTTCATACTGAACCATTTTAAATATATGATGCCAATGATTTGTCCCAATGCAAAAAAGTGTTTCCTATACGTATGCATTGTACATATATAAAATACTGCTCTCCGGTCACAGTGGTTGTCCTGATGCAGCTTCCTGTGGACCCTGAGACTGTCCTGATGCAGCTTCCTGTGGACCCTGAGACTGTCCTGATGCAGCTTCCTGTGGACCCTGAGACTGTCCTGATGCAGCTTCCTGTGGACCCTGAGCCTGTCCTGATGCAGCTTCCTGTGGACCCTGAGACTGTCCTGAGGCAGCTTCCTGTGGACCCTGAGCCTGTCCTGATGCAGCTTCCTGTGGACCCTGAGACTGTCCTGATGCAGCTTCCTGTGGACCCTGAGCCTGTCCTGATGCAGCTTCCTGTGGACCCTGAGCCTGTCCTGATGCGGCTTCCTGTGGACCCTGAGCCTGTCCTGATGCAGCTTCCTGTGGACCCTGAGACTGTCCTGATGCAGCTTCCTGTGGACCCTGAGACTGTCCTGATGCAGCTTCCTGTGGACCCTGAGATTGCCCTGATGCAGTTTCCTGTGGACCCTGAGCCTGTCCTGATGCAGCTTCCTGTGGACCCTGAGCCTGTCCTGATGCAGCTTCCTGTGGACCCTGAGATGGTCCTGATGCAGCTTCCTGTGGACTCTGAGCCTGTCCTGATGCAGCTTCCTGTGGACCCTGAGCCTGTCCTGATGCAGCTTCCTGTGGACCCTGAGCCTGTCCTGATGCAGCTTCCTGTGGACCCTGAGACTGTCCTGATGCCGCTTCCTGTGGACCCTGAGCCTGTCCTGATGCAGCTTCCTGTGGACCCTGAGACGTTCCTGATGCAGCTTCCTGTGGACCCTGAGACTGTCCTGATGCAGCTTCCTGTGGACCCTGAGCCTGTCCTGATGCAGCTTCCTGAAGACCCTGAGCCTGTCCTGATACAGCTTCCTGTGGACCCTGAGCCTGTCCTGATACAGCTTCCTGTGGACCCTGAGCCTGTCCTGATGCAGCTTTCTGTGGAACCTGAGCCTGTCCTGATGCAGCTTCATGTGGACACTGAGACTGTCCTGATGCAGCTTCCTGTGGACCCTGAGCCTGTCCTGATGCAGCTTCCTGTGGACCCTGAGCCTGACCTGATACAGCTTCCTGTGGACCCTGAGCCTGTCCTGATGCAGCTTCCTGTGGACCCTGAGCCTGTCCTGATGCAGCTTCCTGAAGACCCTGAGCCTGTCCTGATACAGCTTCCTGTGGACCCTGAGCCTGTCCTGATGCAGCTTCCTGTGGACCCTGAGACTGTCCTGATGCAGCTTCCTGTGGACCCTGAGCCTGTCCTGATGCAGCTTCCTGTGGACCCTGAGACTGTCCTGATGCAGCTTCCTGTGGACCCTGAGCCTGTCCTGATGCAGCTTCCTTTGGACCCTGAGACTGTCCTGATGCAGCTTCCTGTGGAACCTGAGCCTGTCCTGATGCAGCTTCCTGTGGACCCTGAGCCTGTCCTGATGCAGCTTCCTGTGAACCCTGAGCTTGTCCTGATGCAGCTTCCTGAGGACCCTGAGACGGTCCTGATGCAGCTTCCTGTGGACCCTGAGACGTTCCTGATGCAGCTTCCTGAGGACCCTGAGACTGTCCTGATGCAGCTTCCTGTGGACCCTGAGCCTGTCCTGATGCAGCTTCCTGTGGACCCTGAGACAGTCCTGATACAGCTTCCTGTGGACCCTGAGACGTTCCTGATGCAGCTTCCTGTGGACCCTGAGACGGTCCTGATGCTGCTTCCTGAGGACCCTGAGACGGTCCTGATGCTGCTATCTTCAGAACATCACTTGAAGGAAACATGTCTCCTTCCCAGCACTAACACCCTCCTTCTCTGGTGGTCTCTCATACTGTGAGGGGGGCTGGTGTGTTCAGTAACCCCTCAATAGAGAGGGGCTGTAGGTCCAACCATCAGGCCACTAAAAGTGCACCAAAGTTGAACTTGACGGCCTCCACACTGGAGCTCCACACATCATACTTTTGGATTATAACTCAATGTTCTGCTTTTATATTCAGGAGAGCTTTGATTATCAGAACTCATTGATCCTCTGTGTCATTGCCTTCTTTCCAACTTTCTCTTCAGCAAAAATGTTGTTTCACGTTTTATTCTTACGATGCATTACGGGGCAAATGCCATTGTATGTCACATTTGAATTTTTGACTTTATTACAAATAATAAAATACTTTTCTGAATACTTTAGGGACAGTGGCACAAGTAGATGCTGCGGCCGGTAGTTCACGTGAACTTTCTGCATTTGTATTTTACTTACTTTTTTACTGGACAATGTTTGGCATATGTCAGATATATACACATCAATCAGAGAAGGAAGGAGGCTGATAGGACTAAGTGTCGCCCATGATGTTTTCCAAACGCCCAGCGACTGGACTAAACCTGCCCGGCCAAACCAAGGGTCCAGTCCAGGCAGGTCCAGCCCATTTGGTTGAATTCAAATCCAGTCAAGTCGAGTCTAGGTTTAGCTCGATCCATTCCAGAACAGGCCACGGCATCTTAATCCTGTCCAGGTCAATCTATTCAAGGTTCAGCCTGTTTAATTTCACTCTAGTCCAGGTTCAGTTTATTCCATTGAGGTTTATAATGATCCATTTCATCCCCAGTTGAGCCCATTTATTTCCAGTCTAGTTTAGACAAATTCAGACGATTCCATTCTATTCAATTCCAGTCCAGGCTAGTATCCAGTTTTAGCCTAATGCATTCCTGTATGGTAAGTCCAGGCTCAACCAATTCCATTCCATGTCAGTATAGTCCTTCTCAGGTCAGCCACTTCCAGTTTATGTGAAGTCCATTCAATTCCAGTCCAGTCCAGTCCAGTCCAGTCCGGAGGCTCCTGTGAAGGAAGTGATTTTAATTAAAGATAAGTTGCTCAGTGGCGGCCATACTGAGCCTGTTAATCTGAATCCAATAGGCTGGATGTAGCAGCGAGGGGGCCCTTGTAAAGCACAGGCTCTATTGAAGCCCCCAGCATTTCATTTGGGTGGGAATCAATGCAGATTGACACCACTTAACATGCAAATGGTGCTCAGGTCAACCGGCGGCTTCTTGCCCGCTGGCGGTGGTCCAACATCTACAGCTTGACTCTCTTTTTTTCTCCTCCTTACACCTCCACCCTCCATGTAACTTTTCTATAACCTGTTTTACTTCCTTTTGACTTTCTTCTCTCCCCTCCCGTCCACTTCCTTGTCTTGCCTCATCTCTCCTCGTCATTTCCCATCTTCCCTTCCGCCTCCTCTTCCTCCTCTCCCCAGCTCTCCTCACCCCTCTCCTCCCTTCTTTTCCATCACATTCCTCCCCTGCTGTTATAAAAATCATATCCAGGATATTCGTTCATTTAAAGATATGAGAAAATAAAAGACTATTGATTGCCTGATAAAGTGCCAGTGATGGCTACAGAATGGGAGTCAAGTCAGTATAACCCCTCGCTGAGGCGTGTGTGTGTGTGTGTGTGTGTGTGTGTGTGTGTGTGTGTGTGTGTGTGTGTGTGTGTGTGTGTGTGTGTGTGTGTGTGTGTTAGCTGCAGGCTCCATATGGGAGATGCTGTGGATCAATAAAGTGTATTTGTGTGTGTCGGCCCTTAGCTATCCTTCCAATTACACATTTCCAGCAGCGCGGCCGAGCACAGCTCTTTGTTAAAGCCTTAATGGATCAGCTCAGGGAAGTGTCCGCATGCATGCACGCACACACACACACACACACACACACACACACACACACACACAAATAGATACAGCTTTACAAGGTAAGCATTCTCAAATTGATTTGTTAAACAGCGTTTTGAGCCCCGGCGCTCTCTGCAACTGTGTAATTACTGTGAGAGCTGACGCTGTGTGTGCGTGTGTGTGTGTGCGTGTGTGGGTGTGTGTGTGTGTGTGTGCATCAGAGGGTGTCTGTGGATAATTTCATGAAGCGCTGTGCGTTTGTGTTGCTAACAATTTCCAGATGAAGGAAGCTCAATGTGTCTGATTATTGAAGAAGAGAGCGTTTCATTAGGAATGTAGCTCCCAACAGCAGACACATTACTGCCAGCAGAACCTCCTCCACTTTCCCTTCTCCTCGTTTCTCTATCTTTTCACAGGTAATGAGCAGATTATGGAGGTGTAAACAATCTATTGAACAAGCGCTATCCAGTTTGCAAGTCACACAAAGAGCATGCAGGTATGGATTTGTTGGCACAGGAGTTTGCGCAATTCTGATTCTGTCCGTACTATATTCTGCTTCTCTTTCTGTTTTGTAAGAATCAACACTTCTCATCACCTTCTCTCACACAGATTCTCCTTTAATGTGCCTCAGTGTTTTGTACACCGCACACTAGGTGTTTGAGGTTTCCCACATTTGTAGATGAATTGTTTGTGTCACGTGAGGCACACATTGAGGTTGGGGAAAGTTAGTGGGAAGACTAGAGACTATCTCGGGGATCCCACCAGCCGCATTATCAAATCAGGCCAAAGGCGTAATGCTGACTGCCAGTAGCCCCTATCCCCACGTTCTACCGTTTACTGCTAACTCTTGCTCTGACCACACCCATCTTAAACCTGTACCCTAATATTGATTTCATACATCTGTAAAGTGGCTGTATCTTGCACGGTTGCGATGCACAGATAGACAGACCTGATATGGCAGATGACTCCGGACCACAATTTGAGAAATGACACGCACAAAAGAGCTCAGTGCTGTCGCTTTGGAATCAAAAAAGGATTCTTTCCTGGCTGTATATCAATACATCACTTTTAGTTACCATCATGACAGACTCTCTTGGTCGCTATAAAGCCGTTGATAGGCTGGAATCCAGGGTGTTGATAAAGTCCTTAATCCACCGGGTAAGGAGCTCCTTAGCCGGGGTTTAGCGGTAGCTTTTCTGTGTGCCAATGTCAGAGCAGCCCCCTTTTACTCCCCCCCAGGGGCTTCCATTCCCATGCAAACAACCAAGGGAGTATGACAAGTCCTGAAGTGAATCTTCATACAATCCCTATTCTGATTGGTTTGATCCTTTTGTCAAGCAGAGTGGAGCAGGTGGACCCACATGCAGGAGAACCACAAGAACTTTTAGAGAAACATCCTTAATCTTAGGTTCAGTCTAGGTAAGGAAAAAGGAACACACACACACACACAAGGGTCCAACATGGACTAAACAGAAAACCCAGATTGAAATACAGACCAATCAGGGGAGGTCAGGTGGATCAGAATCAGAATGCCTTTATTCGTCCCAAAGAAGGGTCATTACATTGTTACAGCGAGGCATAGATAGACACTTTTATATAATAGGCAAGCACATAGCATTTAAAATTAACACAAATAATTTCAATACACAGAAGTTCACATTGCTGTAGCCGCAATATTTCTAAAATAAGTGTAACAGCATGAAAAACAATGGGAAACAGGTGAAACTAAAAAGACAGAGGCTAGCAGTCAAACAGGCGGGGAAACAAAAAGGAGGGCAAAGTGAAAGCACTATTCCTCACCCATCTCACTCTCTTTACTCACACTTTGTCCTCTCAAATGTGTGTGTGTGTGTGTTTGTGTGTGTGTGTGTGTGTGTGTGTGTGTGTGTGTTTGTGTGCATGCATGCATGTGTGTGCATGTGTGTGAACGAGGTTGCATGATATAACCCTACTGTATTTGTGTAGTAGGAATGGGTGTTTGTTTTTGCCTGAGTCCATGTTTGTATATGACCTGCTGTGGGTGCTTGAACTTACATGCGTGTGTGTAAGTGTGTGTGTGTGGGGGGGTGTGTGTAAGTGTGTAAGTGTGTGTGTGTGTGCGTGTGTGTCACGACTCGGGCAAAAGACAGCAGTCTAAAGGATGAAATTGAAGAGATTAGCATGGTCTGCTCTGCTTTTGATTAGTTCTGACTGAAAATCTGCCCGAGCCACAAGGGGCCCCTCAGCAACCTGCCTCTCGCTCTCTCTCCCTCTCTCTCTCCCTCCCTCTCTCCTTCTCTTTCTCCCTCCCTCTTTCCTCCCCTGCGTTTGCGCCACGCCAGAAATTGAATTGATATTTTGTAAACCTGATTTGTGGATAACGCGATGTGACAGCGACAAATGCCCGGCTGAGAGCGGTTTTCAAAGCCGGTCCAAATGAAAGTTATTACAGGGTAAATGCGCATTTCTTTGTCTCGGCGCGGCAGCAGCCCCTCCTGGCTCCGTGTATGAGTTTATATGGGTTGAATATGGATCCATTTCCTGGGTAATTGAATTGATACTGTCATGCACGAGGGCAGTGCCACATTGCTCTGCAGGGCGGATGGACTGTCTGATTGAATTGGATAGGGCGAAAAAAAGTGTCCCGGTGCAAGTATGTGTGTGTGTGTGTGTGTGTGTGTGTGTGTGTGTGTGTGTGTGTGTGTGTGTGTGTGTGTGTGTGTGTGTGTGTGTGTGTGTGTGTGTGTGTGTGGGTTGTCACCCGACAGTCATAAGATAGACACACCTCAGTGTCCCCCTGATTACTGCCGTACAGCCAATTGTCTCTCCAATAATCTGCCGCCCACAACTCCCCTGACACACACGCACACACACACACCGGTGCGCACACACACGCGCGGACGGATACGGGTCAGGCAGCAGAAGCCATTTCCAATTCCAGGGCAGGCGAGCGCGCCGCAGATCTGCTACATATTAATTTTGTCCCGGCTGAGATTTGCTCCCGTTCAGTTAGAGCCGATTGATGAGAGAGCAGAGAGGATCGGACGGCTGCTCATTCGCTCTCCTCACCTCTGATTAGAAACACTGCCGCTGTCACCGCGCTATTAGGACGGGGGGGGGTTGGGGGGGGGGGGGAGAGATGGAAGGGTAAAAAGATATAAGAGAGGAGGGAGACACACTGCAAAACTGAAACGTTGACTTTAATTAAATGTATTATGTCAACAGATTTACAGAAGGTTGGTTGAAAGCAATACATAAGTAAGTAAGTTGTATGCACATACGATCTTCCCCCACACTGGAACCTGCACATTGAAATGTTTATGTACCTTTGTTCACATATCTGTGACTATGTACATTTGCCTGATCAGAGTTTGACTCAGTTAAATTTAATATTATTGCTTTCAATTAACCTAATACAGATATGTGAAATCTGTTGACAAGATGCATTTAATGAAAGTCCACTTTAGGTTTTGCAGTGCAGGGAGGACAGAGGCCCTTTGGAGGGAGAAAGGGAGAGAGGGAGGACAAGAATGGACAAATGGGTGGAAAGAGAGAGAGATTGAGGGTTACATCTGAGAAATAGAGAGGAATGGATTGGCCAAGGTGGGAAATGAGGAAGATATAATGTGGAAGTGAGAAAAGGGAAAGGGATGAAGAGAGCGTTGGAAAGAGGGGAAAGATAGATTGAAAGGTAAGGAGAGGGGGGAGAGGAGGGAAACACAATGAAACAAATGAAACGTTGACATTAATAAAATGTGTAATGTCAACTGATTTCACAGGGTAGTTGATAGCAATTATATTCAATTCAAGTTGTACATACGACCTTCCACATTTATATTTAACCTTGTTTACATATCTGTAAATAACATTCATGTGTTTCTCTGTTATGTTGTTGCTATAACAACGGGGATCAATAACGGTATATTTGATCTCATCTTAAATTAACTTTTTCTATTTGATTTTATTTGAACTATTCAGGTTCAACTAACCTGTTATGTGACATAACAAAAGGTGTGGGAGTGAATGAGGGGATGAGATGAAAGAGAGGGAGGGAAAGGAGGGATGGAAAAGGAGGGATATGATGGTGGGGAAAAGAGGACATGAGGTAAGGAGATCATGGTGTCATGAGAGAGAAAATGGATGAGAAGGAGAGAGGATGCAGAAATACAGAGGTCAGAAGTAAGAGCGGGATGGAAGGAGAAGGAGAGAGAGAGGAAAGGGGGGATGGAGGTGAGAGAAATGGAAAGAGTGAGCAAGCAAAGGGTGACAGCAAAGTGATGAAGGAGAGGAGAACGTAAGTTGGACCGACCTGATGGATGAATGATGAACGTATGAATATTTCCGCCTGTTTCCAAATGTGCCAACCATCCCCTAAAGCTGTCTCATGAACACGCCGTTTGTGCTTGGTCCACTCCACACCAAAACCTATACTCATACGAGGGGTTACCATAAGCTACGTGCTGGAATTATACCCAGGCTAACAACCCATGTTGACAGATGCATCAGCTGTTTCGGATTTAAAAAAAAGTTCCTTGTGCTAAGCTAGGCTAATCACATTCCTGACACAAAGTAATGAAATCTGATCTTACTTCATAGACAGCTATTAGCATATGAAAGAGGCCCTACTCTGCTTTTGGGGTTGTTCCTCTCCTGTGTTCTATAGGTTTCTGTGCATGTCAATGGTCTGCAGAGACTCAAATCCCTGTGTTCCCTCCAGAGGGAAGATGAACAGAATATGTCCTCTTTCAAAATGTTAAACTATTCCTTTAAAGCCTATAGCTCTAGAACCCTATTAATGTTATTCTTTTCCCCCTCCGGGCAGACAGTAGAGACAGTTAAACCTCTCATCTGTAGCCTTTCTTGAATTCACATTTCTTTTACAAACCCTTGTCTTTCACGCTGCTGTCACCTCTCCCACCTCAAAGGCTTTTACGAGACATTTAGCTTCTATGCTAGAAAGCTTTTGATCTATTTTATCTGCTGATGCAAGCTAGCATCAGACATCCTATAACTCTTAAAGGTATTACAGAAATGGATGGTTTGTGTTACATTCTAAAGCCAACAGATTGTCTTAATGATTAACAATCATTTGAAGAAAAACATTTGTGTCCTTCAACAGAGATGGACAGATTGTACCACAGACAAAGAGACATCATCAATACCGTTCACAGCAAATGCACTGAGCTTTGTCCTGAACTTCAACACATCATTACCTCTTATCAGCTAAATGCTCCCAGCTTTAACTTAAACAGTCCTCTTCATCTAATAGTCTATTTAACTTTAGGCCTTAATTGTGTCCTTAGCAGCTAATCGGGTTGCTATAATAAGAGCTGTGTATGGTCAAAAGACCCACCACCATCGAATGGTATCAAAACGTAACGATGGTTATCATCAGCCTCTTTCCATTCTCTGACTCCGTCTTCTTCAACCCCCCCCCCCCCCCCCCCCCATCTCTCAGGGTGCATCCACCTCAGTGTCGTTAAAGAGTTGCCCATTAACACAGTCCTTAGGTAGACTTATTAAGTTCACTTCACAGTTAATGCTCCATTCAGAGGATATTACCATTTAAAGGTCTGATTTTCTAGGTAATCTTTGATCATAGCAAATACATAATTAGCCAGCATAAAGAGCAACATTTAGACTCCAACTGATGAAGAAGTTCGGATTGCAGACATCAGACTCAATACCTGATAACCATGAATGTGAGGTGTGGTATTGTCTTTTCTCCTTGACCTCTGTAGTCAAACTGAGGAACTTCAAAGGTCAGCAGAAACAAGGTGAACGTTGAACTCATTGAACTTTGACCACAGCGCCTAGTTAGTCCGCAACATTATCTACATAAGAAAACAAGCAAAAGCAGCTCACTGATCACAATAAGGCAGCTTTAGGTACCCACGTTATTCAGTGAAATGTTTCATTAGTTACGACATTGGAATGTGTCAGTGGACGGTGTGTAAAGACTTGAAGGTCTGTAAAAGTCTTGTCGTCACAGCTTCATTCTAGCAGAATGACAGTCTGTCTGTATTTTGTATCTAATTCTACGAGTGGGAGTGTCTCCTTAAAGACCTTCATGTTATTGCACTCATTTGTGCACATGAAAGGTGATAGAAGATGTTGGGTGGAGAATTTTAAAAAGAGATCTTAGGAGAAAAGTTCCAACCCTTTCACAAGACAGATGGAAATCACTGCCTGATTCTCAGAGTGACAGAAATGGTCAGGCACAGATATATCTTTTGGTCCTCCGTATACGCTCCGTGTGAAGAATGCTTGCAAGTATGTGAACTTTGCTGAAATTGCAGCTGCTCACACAAAGAGTTCTATCACAGCATCACTTCATTCGTATTGACAACTCTTTCTGCAAAAACCAAAAGTACTACATCAATACTCATATTGATAGTTTGATAAACTTGATCTGGGTACGTATCCGTCCATTGCCAATTCAAATAAATGTGTAATCAAATAAAAAGACTGCATTCTGAAAATGTTTGCAGCAAGAGAGATAAGGACTGCTTTTGAACAAAAGGTGGGTTGGACTAGAGTCTATGGTAGGACTATGAAATACAAGTCATTCAAAAGAATAAGCAGTAAGTTAACCCCACATTTGGTCTCTCCTTGTCTGGTTGAAGGTCTCACCTGAAGTTCCCAATACAAGCTAATAGCTCTAAATCAGTGCAGCTCACTCACATTATTGGACTAGAGGAGTGAAACTGCTGTACTGGAAATCTTAAAATGGTGAGCCTTTGAAAAATGTGTTGACTGCATGACCACACATACTGAGTCAATTAGTTTTCAGCAACAGAGCTCAGGAGAGGGCAGAGACGGTCACGGCAGGCCATAATATTTCAGGTCATGGTGGCTACTCCTGCTGTGAGAGTGCAATAGAAATACTCAGAATCACACCATGCCTGCCTGTGTCTTATGGGACTGTGGAGAAAGGACCGAGGTCTCCTATCAGCTCCAGAACCTCCCTTGTGGTTCTTAAATACCCTTTCTTCAAAACAACAGAAAAAGCCAGACAACTATAGGTGCAGTCACAGTTTCAGAAATGAATTGAAACAGTCACATTAAGACCATTACTAAGTCAGCCTACCTTAAGAATATATAGGATTAAAAGACTAATGTCACAGCAGGATTTGGAAAAGCTTGTCCATACTTTTATCTTCAGTAGACTGGACTACTGTAATGGTGTCTTCACAGGTCTCACTAAAAAATATATTAGAAAGCTGCAGCTGACTCAGAACGCTGCTGCTCGAGTCCTTACTGACACTAAGAAAGTGGATCAGTCCAGTTCTGAAGTCTTTACACTGGTTCCTCACTAACACTAATAAAGTGGATCAGTCCAGTTCTGGAGTCTTTACACTGGTTCCTCACTAACACTAAGAAAGTGGATCAGTCCAGTTCTGAAGTCTTTACACTGGTTCCACACTAACACTAAGAAAGTGGATCAGTCCAGTTCTGAAGTCTTTACACTGGTTCCTCACTAACACTAAGAAAGTGGATCAGTCCTGTTCTGAAGTCTTTATACTGGTTCCTCACTAACACTAAGAAAGTGGATCAGTCCAGTTTTGAAGTCTTTACACTGGTTCCTCACTAACACTAAGAAAGTGGATCAGTCCAGTTCTGAAGTCTTTACACTGGTTCCTCACTAACACTAAGAAAGTGGATCAGTCCAGTTCTGAAGTCTTTACACTGGTTCCTCACTGACACTAAGAAAGTGGATCAGTCCAGTTCTGAAGTCTTTACACTGGTTCCTCACTAACACTAAGAAAGTGGATCAGTCCAGTTCTGAAGTCTTTACACTGGTTCCTCACTAACACTAAGAAAGTGGATCAGTCCAGTTCTGAAGTATTTCCACTGGTTCCTCACTAACACTAAGAAAGTGTATCAGTCCAGTTCTGAAGTCTTTACACTGGTTCCTCACTAACACTAAGAAAGTGGATCAGTCCAGTTCTGAAGTCTTTACACTGGTTCCTCACTAACACTCAGAAAGTGGATCAGTCCAGTTCTGAAGTCTTTACACTGGTTCCTCACTAACACTAAGAAAGTGGATCAGTCCAGTTCTGAAGTCTTTACACTGGTTCCTCACTAACACTAAGAAAGTGGATCACATCACTCCTGTTCTGAAGTCTTTACACTGGTTCCTCACTAACACTAAGAAAGTGGATCAGTCCAGTTCTGAAGTCTTTACACTGGTTCCTCACTAACACTAAGAAAGTGGATCACATCACTCCTGTTCTGAAGTCTTTACACTGGTTCCTCACTAACACTAAGAAAGTGGATCACATCACTCCTGTCCTGAAGTCTTTACACTGGCTTCCTGTGTGTCAAAGAATAGATTTCAAAATACTGCTGCTGGTTTATAAAGCACTGAATGGTTTAGGCCCAAAATACATTTCTGACCTCCTGCTAAATGATGAACCATCCAGATCTCTCAGGTCTTCAGGGACTGGTCAGCTTTCTGTCCCCAGTCAGAACTAAACATGGAGAAGCAGCGTTCAGTTATTATGCTCCAAATATCTGGAACAAACTCCCAGAAACCTGCAGGTCCGCTGCAACTCGGACTACTTTTAAATCCAGGCTGAAGACTTTTCTTTTTTCTGCTGCGTTTGATTTAATCAAATAACTATTTCTAACTAACACTCCACTCTAACTTTTATTCATGTATTTTATACCTGTGTTATTCTATATAATTTGTTTTATGTTTATGTTATTCTCTTTGCTTTTTAGTTACTAAATGCCATTTTATATTGTGATTCCGCTGCACTATTTCTGAATGCTCTTAATGTTTTTTTTATTTCTGTAAAGCACTTTGAATTGCCTTTTGTTGAAAGGTGATACATAACCCTTCCTCTGTGACATCAGTGCCATCCTGGCTGTCCTGTTGTTGCTAAGGTACCTTTGTGTTACATTGTAGAATATAAATAAAACAACTTTTTAATTTCTAGGATTTTCTAGGGCCAGTTTTTTAGGGCCAGCACGTGCTTGTATAGTGATAGCCATCCATTTGGTATTCAGTTCTTTCTGATTTGACTTCCATGCAACAACAGACAGAAACAATGGAACTAAATGAAATCATAGTTGAATCCACAAGAATAATATTCTGTGTGTATGAAGTTTAGAACAGCTTCAATAAAGGTATACGTCTTCCAATAGACAATCATTTTTTTAATGATCAATTCTATAAGATATGAAATCAATCAAACGGCATCAACCCCCCCTCCCCCTCCCCCGTGCCCTCCTCACCTCCCTGCACTTCCTCATGGATCACAGCATAATTAAAGGAACCCACCAGCAGATTCAATTTGAGATTACTGTCTATGAAGAATGTGTGCAGTAGCTACTGTAGCCCCCCCCCCCTCCATGTTCAGTAACCCCCAGAATGCCCATTATACAATCTGTGATGATCAGTGATAATAAACCTGCAGGAGATCGAACATACTGCCACTGAACGCACCTCGTGTTTAAGGGTTAAACCAACACACTACACACTTCCTTTAAATATGAACACTGATATGACCCATCCACATATTATCCAATTCCTTATTATTGATTTTTAATTTCCTTGTATTGATGGATGTAAAATAACATAATAACAACCCTTTTCCAACCTCTTTTGAGGTAGTATTGATATTATGAATAGGTATAAGACATTTTTACACATAGGGCTTAATGCAATGGCCAATTCGAGTTTGTATGGCCAATAACAATTATTATGTGATTAGAATCCATTTTCATATAAAGTGAATTGGCCATTCTAATGTGATGACTAAGTAGTTCCTCCTCTGTAAGCTGCACTAATCAATATGTTTGTATTAGCAGAGGGTCAGATGACTATATGTAATGTGTAAGAGGTCAAGCGTTCAGAGAATCACCAGCTCCACAAAGATTATGTGAGACGTGATCACTGTGTTCAGGTTGTTGTGACTATTTTTTGGTTAACCTGTACCACTTTCTTTCTTTTCAACAATGTTGACTTTAGTTTGACTCGGGATTGGTAAATGAGACTTTTAAGTGTTGATAAATATAATCTTCTTGATTCCTAGGGTATTGTATTGTGTTGTTACTCGCCTCAAATGAACAATTGTATTTAGAATTTGTTTTGCTGTCCCCAAGTGGGCAAAGAAGTCTTTTACATTAATACATGTTTTAAAGTTGAATATGATACTTTATTTCATAATTGTTTTCTTTAAAAGGGAGTTGATGTTGCAGCAGCAATAATACACCAAATCCTGTTCAAATCTAAAAAGGTGCCATGGGGTACAGGAATCCGTTTTGGTTTCAAGACCCTGGTTCACGGAGGACACCAAAAAAGTCCTAGAAAGACAAGGTAAACTTAACTATGTGCATTTCAAAATAAAAAAGAGGAATAGTTTCACCGAAAACTAAAAGGTACCATGGGGTCAGATTATAATTTTCCAAAGGAGGGTTCGTTCCGATGTGTGTACACACTGCACTGTAACTGTAATTCATGTATCTTTGCTTTTAAATGGGTGGGTATGTTTCTTAATGCTATTAATGTATTTCATGTTTGTAAAGCACTTTGAATTGCCTTGTGTTGAAAGGTGCTATATAAACTTGCCTTGCCTTGCCTTGCACACAGGCACACGTATGATCTCTCTACCTGTTAATGCTTCATTTGATCTATCACTCCTGCAGACCAGCCGCTGAACGTTGGCCCATGGACTGAAGACCGCCTGATCTCTGTCCTCTGTCCTCGTTCATACCGCTCTCTGCACTCTCTTCACTTCATTAGAAAACGTTGCTTTCTCTTCACACCTTGAAAAACTCCTTCTGTATTTCTGCTCTGGCTCCATTTCACTTCAGTAAAAAAAACCTCAGCCTCCACTTCAAAAACTCTACTTCAATCAGTGTAGAATAATACAAAGGGCTCTCAGATTACAGAGGCCCTGCTGTACTTCAAATCCTGTAATACAGGCTGAAATGAAATCCATTTTTTGCTCCGATGATCTTTCCAGGCAATGTTCAACATGGTCAGAGAGAGAGAGAAATGGCCATCTGTCTGCCACTGTTACCGTGCCACCCGCAACTCTACACACACACACGGACTGAAAAAATGAGCTGCTAAAAAACCCCAGAGAGAGGAATGAGATGCCGTTTTTCCATTTGTAGCAGCATGATAGCACAAAGGAAAGAGACAAAACATTATTTGAAGATAGAAGATACACACACTCTGATAAGGGAGAGCGGACTGTGTGTGTGTGTGTGTGTGTGTGTGTGTGTGTGTGTGTGTGTGTGTGTGTGTGTGTGTGTGTGTGTGTGTGTGTGTGTGTGTGTGTGTGTGTGTGTGTGTGTGTGTGTGTGTGTGAGAGCGAGAGTGAGTGTGTGGTTATTTCATCTTCCATGGTTACTTAAATGGTAGATGGAGGCCAAACACACACACACACACACACACACTCACGCAGACAGGCCTCCCAGAGCTGCGGCACCCCAGATGCCTTATGGGATCGTAATAATTCATGGAGTTAGCCAACTGCTTGCTGGACCAGACAAATGGAATTATACTGCCCAGATGAGATGGCTGCATACATGTGTGTATATGTGTGTATTGTGTATGTGTGTGTTTGTGTGAGTCTGTGTCTCAGGGCCACTCGGCCAGTCAGTGTGAAAGAAAAAATAAAATAAATAGCTGCTCCACTCTATAACCCCCCTGTACGCACAACAGCGCGTGTGTGTGTCAGTGAGTGTGTGTGTGTGTGTGTGTGTGTGTGTGTGTGTGTGTGTGTGTGTGTGTGTGTGTGTGTGTGTGTGTGTGTGTGTGTGTGTGTGTGTGTGTGTGTGTGTGTGTGTGTGTGTGTGTGTGTGTGTCAGTGTAAATGTGCTATGCAGCAGCAGGCCGACACTGTGACATTGATAAACCATGTTAGATCCCAGGACCTCTGGCCAGAGATGTCACTGACACACACACGCACACACACACACACACACACACACACACACACACACACACACACACACACACACACACACACACACACACACACACACACACACACACACACACACACACACACACACACACACACACACACCAGGCGTGTGGTGCAGTGGGTTGTGCGTAGGTGTTCGGATCAGGGGGTCACAGGTTCAAACCCCACTGCAGTCAGCATGTCGTTGTGTCCCTGAGACACTTCATCCCAAAGTGCTCCTGTGGGGATTGTCCACAGTGTTGAGTATGTAAGTCGCTTTGGATAAAAGCGTCTAACAAGTGACATGTAATAATGTAACACCCACACACACACACACACACACCCTCACTGCTGTTGCCGTCTTTTGCATTCAAGAAAATAAATCGGCCTAATGTGGGGAGCGGGGGAATAGGCTATCTTTCTTACACCTATCTCCACTCTGGTCACCTGCTCTGGTGCCGTGGGTCTGCCTGCCCTTTCAGTTCTAACCTTCTATTGACATGATATTTAGTAAGCCCCTACAGAGAGATGAGAAACTTTCTCCAAACTGATTTTTTTTTAAAAGGGCATTATAGGATTTCTTTATAAGTCCATGTCCAAGTCCATGATAACAGTTTGACCCTTACATGATTTAGCTTATAGCTTAGACATTTATGAGTTAAAATCCCCCAAAACAGAAGCATCTAAATGTTCCGGAAGAACTGCTTCGTGAAGTGAACAGTCTGCAGTTGACGACTAACGGAGAGGCCAACACAGTCCAGTAGAAACACAATGAAGGAAAGTCATTCACTTATTTAACTCCATTTCAACTCTAACTAACCTAAGTATTAAGTCCGTAATAAGATCACATTCACACACAGATGTCTGTTATACAGAAACGTATATACAGAAACTGATATGTGCTACTGTTGTATTCCTGTACCTGCTCTCCTGTCTGTAATAAACCTTCTAAAAGTGTTGTAGTTTATATGCAGCGGCCGAATCTGAACATCACCTTGGTGTTCTGTTTTTATTATGCCGCGTGTTGATTCAGTTATAGAGTTGTTGTGGACACTTCGTTTTTCCACTGATTCCATGAATATAGCGATTTATTTGAATCAAAATGTATGTACCCATGCATATTACACTGTTATCATGCTCATGCAGAGACTACCCGAAGCTCACATTTCGTGTCACAGTTGTATGTTTTCTTTTCATCAGGGTTTGCAAACGTAAAACTATATTAACTGGGCTTTTATATTTTATGTTGAACTTCATTTGGATAAAAGGTGGTTCTCCTCCAGGTGTTATAGAGTGCAGGTCTGAAGTCCAGGGTCAACAGGGGAGGGAACAGAGACGAAGGAGAGCCTTTCCTGCATCGACTTGGTCTAGTTTAGAGAATGAAACCACTGTGTGAAGAGCAGGGCCGGCCCTCGGCATAGGCAGTATAGGTGAATGCTTAGGGCGCATCAATCCATAGGGGGCGCCGAAAATTGGGGAGAAAAAATTAAAAAATTAGAAATAAATTTTTTTTTTCCCGATTTTGGATCAACAAAGTACATCTTATTAACTTATACTAACAGAACTACGCCTATATTGCGTACAGCGCCCATAAACTATGGCGCACCCCCCCCCCCCGCCCCAAAATCAAGTTGAACTGCCCCAGCCCCAGTAAAAACCAGAGGTTTATGTGAATTTTTTTTTTTTTAAATAATGGTTTTAGTGTGCAATTATAGGTTTTAATTTTGTATTAGTGTTAATTTAAAATAAATCAAACTCCCAAAAAACGTACACAGCTTCTGTGTGCTTTTATTAACATTGGAATTTACTGTGTAAGCGGCCGTGGGGGGGGGGAGCTTTAGAGAGCTCTCTCCTGAAAGACTGAGAGGCTCTGATAACCTCAGCTCAGTGAGGTAAAGGCACATCTTTATATGATCCTTATAGTTATAAAAAAATAAGAGAATAGATGAAAAACAGGAATAAAATACTATATGACAGTAAAAAAAAGTTGTTATTAATAAACAAGAATACAGTTTGAAAGTGGAGTGATTTGTAAAATATCCATAAAGAAAAAGAAAATCTACTTACAATTCTGTTTCATATGGATGTTGAGAGATGTATCCATAGATCTCTGAATGTTGCTCTCAAAGTGCACCAGATTGATGCTTTTAACTTCAATATTTAAATGCCCCCGGACCCCCCTAGAGGAGGTGAGGTCCCCCCCCCACACACTTAAATCATGTTAAAATGGATAGGAAACTAAATACAGTTGCACACATCTTGTGTCCATATCTTTCTGTTTTGGTGGTCATGCCACAACCGTGCACGCGTGAGTCATAGTAAGTGTAAGTGTCTGCATTTGGGGGGGGGGGGGGAGCCAGCTAAAATCTTGCCTAGGGCAGCAAATTGGTCAGGGCCGGCCCTGGTGAAGAGGACACTGTTGGAAACACATTCAATTCACATTACACTGGAACTGTGGTCATGCAGACAGGGTCGTATCCACCATTGAGGTCACCGAGGTCCGGACCTTGGTAATTTTTTCCGAGCTGTGTGTATAACTAAACTTGTGAAATAATTGCACGAGAGAGAACGTGATGGAAGTCAGGGAGGAACTGCAGGTACAGTCACACAAAAGAATGTAGGCTTAATAACCCCATCCATCCATCTATCTATCTATCTATAACGTAGTCTTCATTTACAATATAGACAATAGGCATAATTTTAAAACAACATACATCTATTGCAGTTATGATGTCATAATAACATACAATTGTATAAAACACAATTTGCTTACATCTTTGTTCTCTTTTGAGAATCAAACAAACAAGTGAAATGAACTAAATTGCTGAATTGCTTTTAATTCACTGGCAGGAGCGACAAGTGAGGAGGAGCAAAAAGTGAACAACGAGGGAGAGATTGAACAAAGAGAAAGAGTAGAGGACAGAGAGAGTAAAGAACAGGAAGAAGACAGAGAGACTAAAGAAGATGGAAGAGAGGCTGCATGTTATGGAAAGGAGAGAGACATGGAAAATGAATGTTGACAATGTTTTGGGATCATTTTAGCCTCTTCTGCATGTCCAGATCATTAATAGTAACAATTAACTGATTCAAAACTATTGATGCTGCAGCCCACTGACATGGTTTGAAATAGATATATTATCCAATGTGTGACCCCCCACAGGACTTAAAAAGCACCTAACTAGATCATGAAAATCCCAGAAATCTCGGGGGGGGGTATACCCCCAAACCCCCCTAGCATGTTTGGACCTCGGTATTTAGGAAATCTTGAATACAGCCCTGCATGCAGAGATACACAACTGAAGGGAAAAGGGGACTGTCAGTCAGTCAGAGGCTCGCACATTTATATGCATCAATCCAAATGATTTATT